>QVRM01005138.1:0-208347 GCA_003439945.1 Dermanyssus gallinae
CAGACGAGTCAGGCCCCAGTGTTGAGCGGATTCGTCCAAACGCGCGAGCCGTGCTGGTCAAACTATCCGACGGGGACGCTGCAGGGGCAGCCCGCCTCCTCCTATCTGATGACGTTATGGTTGATGAGCCAGCTGCCATAGCATCGTTACGGGCGAAGCACCCCGTCGGACAGTCGGACCTGGTTTGGCCGTCCCCCCCCCTCTCAACAGCTCATGCCTTCTTCCACCTCGGCTGAGGATGTGCGCTACGCGGTGGGTTCATTTTCAAAGGGCTCGAGTGCCGGCCTAGATTTCATTCGGCCCCGTCTGCTGCAAGACCTTCTTTCACGAGTCTTGGCAGCTCGTCCGAGAGACTTGGCAAAGCGCTGGCAAAGCTGATTGACGTACTGCGCTGGGGAGCCCCACATCCTGGGTGGCGTCCTCTCATTTTCGGGGCGAGGCTGTTCGCACTGAAGAAAATGACGGCTCATATAGACCCATCGCCTGTTCATCGGTGATACGCAGGGTCGCGGCAAAACTGGCAGTGAGGGACTCCAGAGATGTCATCTGCCGGGTTATAGGGCGTCACCAGTTGGGTCTCTACCAAGCGGGGTGCAGAAATAATGGTCCACGCTACCAGGGCATTCATCGACTCTCGGCAGGAGTCCTCCGTACTAGTCAAACTGGATTTTAAGAACGCCTTCAACACCGTGAAAAGAGATCACTTGCTAAAAACAGTTGCAGAAGAGGCTCCCGCCATCTACCATCAAGTCAAACTGGCCTACGGTGATCCATCACACCTGGTCTTACCCTCGGCATTGCTTACCTCGGCTGTGGGTGTCCAGCAGGGAGACCCCTCGCTCCCCCTTTGTTCTGCCTTGCCGTGAAAGATCTGGTCAGCTCTCTCGAAAGGCCACTTAACCTGTGGTATTTGGACGATGGTATCATAGGAGGTAGCGCCAGTACAGTATGTGAAGACATAAAGAAAATACTAAGCTTCGCTAGATGCAGCGGCCTAGAATTGAACCCGACCAAGTGTGAGGTCCATATAAAAGGAATAGGCGCAAATGATACCCCTGTCATCCTGGAGTTACTTCCGGGGTGCCGCGTAACTGGCGACGACCTAGACCTTCTTGGGGTGCCTTTATCCTCTGACAACCTCACCTCGACGATCGAGCGATGGAGAGAAAAACTCCAGGTCGGTCTTAACCGCCTTCCTCAGCTTGGCGCTCATAGGGGATTGTACCTTCTACGCTCGTGCTTCTCGGCTTTGAATCTGAACTACCTGTTCAGAGGTGTCAACTGTATAGCTTTTTCATCTCACTTGGAAAAACTAAATGTGAAGCAAGGCGACGCGTTGGAATCTTCACTTAACCTGCGGCTACGGGGCGACCCCTTAACCCAAGCATCACTACCGGTCGCAAGAGGCGGGTTGGGACTCCCCGAGGCAGTTTCCCTTTCAGTTGCGGCGCATATTGCCTCCCTGCATTCAGCGATCAGTGACGTCGAGGCTATCCTAGACCCCCAGGCTGTAGCGCATTTCCGATCTACGTTGGAGAAGACCCAAGGTAAAGCCATCGCATTCTGTGGGGCTCTCCCGGAGATCCCTTCTCCTTAGTCTGCGTGGTCAGATTTGGTACACGACCATCAATGGAGCGACCTGTAGAGCCGAGCAACTTCCGACGCCGACAAAGCGAGGTTACAAGCCGTCTCCTCGCCGGGTGCAAGCGTATGGCTACACGCCCTCCCGAGTCCTCAACTGGGTACCCTTTCTGACGATGAGTCTACACGAATTGGTCGGTTTGAGAGTGGGAACAGAACTGGTTTCCCCCCATCGCTGTGGTTGTGGTGACGAAGTCGACTCCCTAGGCCACCACGGTCTATCTTGCGTCCAGAGTTCACGCAGGATCGCACGCCACTCGGCCCTGAACGAGACGTTCTGCAGAGGATTACGGTTGGCAGGCTACCCATGTGTGCTGGAGCCCCCCGGTTTAGTCAGAGATGACGGAAAAAGGCCTGACGGAATGACTCTGACCCCATTCGATCGGGGGGATGCTGGTGTGGGATGCGACTGTTACCGACTCTTTAGCCCCTTCAATGGTCGGTACTGGCGCAGCCCCCCCTGGGCATGCGGTTGCCTTAGCGGAAACAGCCAAGTGCAAGAAGTACTCAAGCCAGGACTATCCTCACTTGTTTTCACCTCTAGCTTTTGAGACGTTGGGGGGACCACGGTTGCTTACCAAAAAATTACTCAGAGACGTCCGAAGAAGATTAGTGGTTGCTACAGGAGACAAAAGAGCAGGAGAGCACTTACTGCAGCGCTTGTCGTTGGACGTTCAGAGGGGGAACGCTGCGTCGGTGAGAGGAACTTTGGCCAGGTGGACCAGCCTCAGCTTGGACCTAGAGCCTTGAGTTGTTTTTTCAGTTCGTTAAGTGACACATTGTGATAACAGACAACATGGACAAATAAAATTTGTCCAATTTCGAGAGACCCAATGTTCCCGCAAACAAGACCTTGGTATCTAGAGCATTCGGTATGACAATATTTACATCTGCAGTCAACACCGGGGTTGTGGAAGCCTTCTGCACTGCATATGTGGCGGTGGCAGCCGTGTACCAAAAAACGCACGCGTCGTCAGTCATTGCAGGTGTTATGAAGATATCAGGGTATATCTTCATAACACCTTCTTGGCCAGTTTGTGTGCTCCTGAAGCTGAATGAACGCCTTGCATACCTCTGTCTCCTGCAGCCCATACATCTTCCGTATGTCTTCTACGAACACGATTCCCCGCAAATCACCATTGTTCGCTGCTGTTTGGGACGAGGAAACGACAAGATATCAGAGCGAACTTGAGAAGGACGTCACGGTCATGGAAAATCTGCAGGCTCTTCAAGGGGATGTGTAACAACAAAGCGTCAGGGCCGAACGGCGTTCGGAATGAGCAACCTAGAAGCTCGCTTTGTATTCGCTATAGCTGCTGTCGTGCTTGATCACGAAAAGACTAAGTGCCTTCTTGGAGGCCACGAACATTATACTGAAGAACAATATGGATTTCAGAAGGGACGTTTCACCGCCAACAGCGTGCAGAATTCTCCTAGATGACGTCAAAGAAAACCCTCTCCCGACCAAAGCAGTCTCTGTACGCGGTATTCGCCGATTTCAAAGCCGCCCTTTGACTCCGTCCACGTGATCGTGTGGTCAACATTCTGGCAGAAGTCGGCGTTTCCTCGAAGATGCTGAACCTCATAAGAGAGGTCCTTCAGAAAAAACGGGTGACAATCGGACGATGGAGTGTCGGAACTGCCGGTGTTTTCGCAAAACAACCGGGTTTGCCCAGGGGGACAATCTGATTCCACTTCTCTTTCCTGCTCTCTTGAAGTCCTGCCAAAATGAATTCGGGGGTGTAGAGATCTCGTTAAGGTTTTATTATACGCACACGATTTAGCCCATTTATGGAAGTTGCCGCTTCCAGGTCTAACAGTTGCTGGCCAGGCTCAACACAGCCGTTACAGAGTTGGGATTAATAATTAATCTTCGTAAGACGGAGGCACTAAAGTTACGTAGAGGGGGCAGGGTCGTGCGTGACGACTTTCTTCATGTCGGTAGCTTTTCTTTCGCCTACGTCAATAAGTTTCCTTATCTGGGACTAATTCTGCCGTCGAATGGGGTAGGGTTCTTAGTGCGTGTTATGGAGAGATGCAGGAAAGCCCTTATAGCGGCATCCTCCATCAGGAGCCCGCACCGCCTGTCCCTCGCGACAGCCATTCGCCTCTACGAGCTGAAGATCGCCCCCGTGGCTTCATATGGAGTGGAGTTAATATGGACGCACCTGACTCCCAGAAACTTCGACCAGCTGAATCAGATAAAAGCATTTCCTGAAACGGACTCTGGGACTCCATACGTCAACGCGCAACCGCCTCGTCTTATTAGCAGACTGTCCACTTTTTATAGAAGACCTAATGCTGCCGTTAAAGGCTGTGGTTTGCGGGAGGTTATAACGGCAGCATTAGGAAATGAGAGGCGAAATTTTCCGAACTCGACCCGGAATTCTTCAATACCAGAGCGATGAAAAATGCAGAGTAGAAGGGGGCCACGTGATAACACGATTTGCAGTACACGGCTTTCATCACATTTTATGTCAACGCGCTGAATTCCATGAACAATGTGAGACTTGTGAATGCCGCCGCCGCGGTGAACTCTGCGGAAGATACCATGCCGCAAAATGCAATCTTGTGCAATCTTTAAATGAATTAGCCCGTCGTTGTGGGGCCTTGTAGCTTATACAGGTAGTTCAGTAAGTTCTTAGAATGAACACCAAGAATTTTTCAAATCATGTTTTTAAATTTATCTTATTCGATATACTCCCCGAGATGCTCAACACACTTTTCCCACCAAGATTTCAGAGCTTTTATACCTCTTAAGTAGAATTCCGCGTCTTTAGACTGAAAATAGGCATTGACAGCAGCCTTAACCTCTTCATTGCTGGAAAAACGCTTTCCACCGAGACTATTTTTCAAATGTCCGAACAGGAAATAATCAGAGTGGGCCAGGTCTGGAGAATAGGAAGGTTGTTCAATAAGTTCGAACCTCAGTTGGGCCAGTTTTGCCGATGCTTGCCGGACTTGTGTGCAGGAGCATTGTCCTGGTGAAACAGGACAACCTTCTTCTGCAAAGCGGGCCGTTTTCACGATGAGTTCTTGCTAAAGGCAGTCTAACAGTCTTGCCTAATATTCTTCTGTGATCGTTTTACCGCTCTCAAGGTAGTCGACCAGCATTATTCTACGTTGGTCTTAAAAAACTGTAGCCATCACCTTTCCGGTCAATGCCGTTGTCCGCACCCTCTTCGGAGGTCCTTCATCAGGTGCACACCATTGGCAAGATGCTTCTTGGGTCTCGGGAGTGTAGTGATGGACCCAGCTTTCATCGACGGTCATGAATCTGCGCCAAGAATCCGACGGATTGTTCGACATCTTGGCCAATTTTCGCTGTGAAGCGAAAACAGGCGCGTTTTTTTGGCCTTGGTTGAGCAAATGCGGCAGCCATTTTTCTCTGAGCTCTTTCATCTTCAAGTTTTCGTGCAGGATGAAATGCACACTACCCAAACTGATCCCCAAGGCCTCCGCTATCTCCCTAATGTTCACTCGCTTATCTGCGGCAACGATTTTCCGCACTTTTTCCACGTTTTCCTAATCAGTTGCCGTTTTTGGGCGTTTTGAACGTAGTTCATCCCGGTGCTCCTGCGACCTCTTTTTAACTCATTAATCCAGTTGGAAACAGTGGCAAAACATGGCGCAGAGTCACCGTACACCTCGTCTAACTCAGTTTTCACTTGGGTCGCATTCCAACCTTTGAAATAAAATGCTTGATAACCACTCGAAACTCTTTTTTCTCCATTTTTCAAAATCACGCCGATACGTTGCACGGGAAAAGCGATCAAACGAAATTGCAACGGCCAATCACCATCATATTTTGATTGCTGGCAGTCGAAAAGTTGCAGTTCCTAATAGCGGTGAAAGCGCGCCAAAATTCGAATTCTAAGAAGCTCATTCTAAGAACTTATTGAACTACCTGTATATTATATATATATATATATATATGTGTATGTATCTATACATATGCAGATCACCCGGTGATAGTCTTGACTCACTGTCCTTATAGTTGTTAAAGTGATGTATTTGTGGTTATAATCGCTACTCAACCTAAGTGAATAAATATAAAAGGAATGAATTGAAGTTGCCGAATGCCTCTTTTTGCCTGTTGAGGGTGCAAAACTTCTGCAGCTAGCAAACCTTGCACCAAACCGCGTAATACATTTGTTTTATATATGTATATATACATGCAGCTATAACAGGATGTAGCATTAAAATTGCAGATTTTAAATCTGGCTATATCTAAACACGATGCTACTATATGTAAGATAAAAGAAAACCAAAACTGCAAACGCACGTATTGCTAGTATTTTGCAATGTTGAGAACAGCATGCAAATAATTATTTATTAAATATCTATGCATTTGTCTTCAATCGCACTGGCTCATACCAACATTTATGTGATTCCCAATGAAAAACAAGCCCTTAGGCACACTCTCTGCCAAACGTAGCGAACAACGAAATTCCTCAATTCCAATCGTTTATACAAGTGCTAAATCCTCTACATCTACTGTTGTACTGCGAACAGCTCGTCCAATAGCGGCATCAAAGCAACACACCTACTCCACTCCACACCTATGCTACGTTTGAACTGGATCTAATAAAACCAAAATACATTATCTCCATGTTGAACCAGAATGTGCGAGTTTTAAGTACGAAAGATTAATCTAGTTTACTTTGCTTCATAATAGGAAAATGTGCACACATTTCACGGAGGCGGTGGTAGCGGATTCAAGGGAGGCAATAGGGAGGGCTACAATGTTGGCGGCGGCTATGGCGGTAACCAGAGTTATGGCGGATCGAAGATTAACTAGCAGAAAGGGCCACCCGGGTAGCCTCGGTGGACGGTGCGGATCTCACCGTGGTCGCATAGAATCTCTCGACATGCCGACCCCGACCCTGATAGTCTTAGCGGGCCAGGTAAACCTGAATCGCCCAGGCAGCTCCGGATGACACGGCGGCCTCGGCGGTCCCGGTGAATTGAATAGAGCATCTATGCGTGATCTGGAGGATCTACTAAGTTCCAAATATATAGTGAGTAGAGTGAACATAGACTGTCACAACCATCTTTAGGGCAAATGCGTAAACCCGTACGAAAACGAGACCGCTGAGAAAGAATCATTACTAATAACACCACCAACAACAGGGCGAATACAACATTGGCTGTCCTATGCAGAAAGAGAACGAGCAGGACTACAACGATATATATAATATGTGTGAAACGGCAGCTAGGCAAACTGGAATGGCGCAGTAGACAACAGCGGTCGGGCAACAACTAAGGACCACCAAAAAAATTATACAGGCTATAATGAGCAAGGTGGTAAAGACTATCTAGGTAGCGGCTACTACATTGAAAAAAGGTGGTAACAGGCTTGACGAATATCTGCGTTAGTAAGTGGCTGCCGAGTTGTATTGAACCCTCCTAGTGGGGGCATTTGTTCTAATAGTGGTAATCATGTTGAGTCAATAGTGCAGAGGTGCGCTAGAGTCTGCTCCGATAGTAACTTTCACCTGCTCTCACGAGCTGCGTAGGGATTCTCAAAATTGTATGTGGAAAAATCCCTCCCCCAAACCATTTTGCAGAAACATTAAGAACCTTAATAGCAAACGTTTCCGGTTGCTATCCAGCAGCCAATAACCATGCTTTTCGTTAGCGCCAGAGAAGTTCGTTTACTCTATCCCTATAGACAGTTTCTATCCCAAAAGATACGCCGTATCTGCTCTTAGCTCAAAAGCGGGGCGAAGTTCTGTGTGCGCCCGCGACGCGAGTAGTGCATTCTTTGTCCGATTCAGCGCGTCACAATTGTCCTCCAAGTTACCGTTTTACGCCGACTGTGATTGGGTATCCATAGGTCTCCAGCGAGCCATTTCCTGATAGGCTCTCTCCACTAAAGAGTGAATTTTTAAAATGGTACCGCGGGAAAAATCTGAGACAGAACCGAGTTAAAATAAAACCAAACTTTAACTCAATTAAGTAATCTGACGAGAACAGCAATATTGAAAATACTAAACATTGTTGCAATTATTTTATAGACTATAATGGTTTAAAATACACAAATACAAGGCATTAGAGACAACTGTATCGGTTACGCACTGTATACTATGACTTGTTGTTAAAAGGGCTTATATAAAAGAGCAAATTTCCCAACCACCACCAGCTGATCTATCAAGAGACTCAGGATTACGAAATGACGACGAGGTCGGAGGTCGCAACTCCTCCTCCAGAGATTTGAACACCGCGGATAATTCAGGCCTGATTCCCTGTGGAAGGTCAGCCGGCCCCGAAAGCGATGAATTGGTGTCGGCACTCTGGCGAGACTTACTTGTTCTCGGAGTCTCTTCGGTGAACATTGGGATGACTCCCTCAATCTTCGCGGTAAAGAAAATGAGGTGACGGCCGGCAGGCAGCCGTTCGGGGCACTCTCCAATGCTTCACTTGAATTAGCGTTACACAAAGTTTTTTACCCAGACCGCAATTGACTGAGTATTAAGCGAAGAGAAAAATATATATAACAGATCCGGGAATTGAATACGGTGGTGCTGCGTGGTAGTAGCTGACGCTGGCTTGCGTCGGTCCGTAAGCTGCAACGTCTTCCGCCGCAATTAACAAATTATACAGTAACGCTAGCAGATCGAGCACAGTCACCCGGGTGTTGAGAGCGCACAGTACCTAATTGAATATTCGGTAACAATTCGTTCTGTAAGGCGAATATCGTAATATTGATTGAGGAAAAAAGGTAGTGAGGTTTAGTGGAAGTAAAGACCAACTTTCGGTGCGGAACGGGAGACGCCGTGTTGTTGCTAAGCTGAGGAGAAACGCATGGACCTGTTGAGGATTTCGACATCAACATTACCTGGATCTTTTTATCCAGGTGATTAGCATTGTTTTTAAACTTTTGTGCATGCCTAAAATATTTTAAACTGGCGATGCTCCGAACCTCCTGAAGCCTGAATAGTAGTCAATGACCACATCCTTGCTGTTGCTTCTGCAATCGATGTTGTTGTTGTCTGGCAGCACATTCTGCTTCTTGGCGAGTTGTTGCCGCGCTAGAGTGCCTTCGGTAGCAAGCACTTCTATTTTCCTCTTAAAAATAAACCTACTAAATTCTTGACATTTTTGGGAGTGCCTGATGTGCTGCAATTATGCAAGCATATCAAAAAGTTTTACTGTCTTTACTTTAACGTAGGGACTTAATTGAGCTTTGCCAAGCAAGGTGGCTGAATAGAAACGCCATCAGCGTTCATGCTGAACCTGTCACTCGTACGGCCGTGGCCGCGACCTTTGGAGGTTTTTATGGTGTTTAAACTAGACAAGGTAATTTTTAGGACGCACTATAATCTCCTGTGACCGAAACAAAGGGAAAGACAAGTAGATTTATTGATTTAATAAAAGGTATAGCGAATTATCATTGCCCCATACACTATTTCTTAGTGGTACTATTAACAGAAAGAGGTTTATTATTCCTTCAAATTTATCCACAAATATAGGTTTAAAAGCCAGTGATTTAAATGATCTAAACCATGGGAGATGCTCAAATAAGCTCACTGTATTTTGTGTCGTCTCTTTCCAGGCAAGGTCGGGAGAACTTCGTGTCACGACACGGTACGCGTTAGTTACCTCCAAGCCATACGCACACTATAGATTCGACGTCACAATTTTGACGTCGAACAAAAATATCCAAAATTGCTCGCATGTCTTTTTATGGCCATCTTGATAGTAAGTAGAAAAGCTATGGCCGAATTAATATTATGCGGAAGACTTTGTGCTATGACTTCAAGACTTTTGTACATAATAAACACCAGTTTATTTCGTTCTAATGCGATTGAATTATTTGACTTCGGTGAGACGTCAAACACACGGCAGTTAGTTGAACTTGCAGAATGCTTCGTTTTGCCTGTAAGAAGATGAAACCTCTGCAGTTAGCAAACCACACTTCGCGCCACATCGCGTAATGCATTCAATATACAGATAACTGCAGCAAGATTTATCATTTAAGCTGTAGATTTTATATGCCTTTATTTAACCTACGTGTAAATGATAATTGTTACACAATGGTACAAATGCTAAGATATAAATTATTAAGACTGCACAAGCACTCGATGCTAGTATTTCGCAATGTTGATAATAGCAACGAATTATCTATCATGTATCTATGCATTAATCTTTAATAGCACTGGGTCATACCAACAATTATGTCACTCCAGCGGAAAACATCAACCCTTGGACACGCTCTGAGGCCAAACGAAGCCACCAATAGTATATTTTTTTACAGTATATTTTATTCTCAATCTTAGTAAACATGTTTTGAACTACGTCTGTGTCGAATAAAAAATCATAAATGTTTAAAGCACAACTATTTAATCACAACTAATTTGCAAGCACCACTTTGCAAGCGAAGATAAAATACGCATGTATAGCAAATAAAAGGGATGCGAGGCATTATGCTGCTAGTTCCTCAAATACCATAGTTTATACAAATGCCAAATCCTCTACATCTACGGTTGTACTGCGGACAGCTCGTTGTAGAGAAACGAGCAAAAATGAATCTGCTTCTGACATTTGATTCGTGCGGCCACGTCGTGTTTTACTCCGTGTTCATTAGCTGAAAGGTGCGGGAACCTGAGGCCTTTAGCGGGCTGATCAATCGCACCCGGAAGTTAAACCGGTGAAGAATCTGTTGGAACATTTGAAAAACTGCAAAAGACACCGTATAACTGTTTTTAAAGCAACGTTCCATTTCGAACGTTTGAGAACGACCAGTGCTACAGGCTCGCTTGTTTACAAGTAGTGGCATTAGCTGACTAGCGCAGTTGGGCCAGTGTATATAATTCTGCATATATACCCTGCAAGTATACATAGTTCGTGCTGCTACGGTGTTCTCGTGTATATAACGCACTTGATGTGTATATACTAGTGTGTATATTTGCCACACACCACAAGCAGTGGTTAGAGGTGGTAGTAGGCACTGTGCCAGTGCAAGTAGCCGGCGGTGCAGGGGCAACGCCTCGGATTTCGATCAAGCAAAACGAAGTTCAAATCCCAGCGGAAACTTTTTTTTTCTATTTTATTTATTATTTTCCTACTTTTAACAATTTAATTAATTTATTTACTTCGGCGATGTTTCGTCCGCCCCCTAAGGAATGCGATAAGCCCGGGCGCGTGGCCCTCCAAACTATCGCCGAAGAGAAGGATGGCGGGCCCTCAGCGGCCCTCCCTGGCAGCCTTTCCGACGTCGCGAAACTGACAAGAGAGCTCTGCGCCTATGTCAGCGGACGCAAAACTCTAGATACGGCCGTGAAGATTCTGACGCAACTACGGACGGCTGTAAAGAGGGCCCAAGTAGCACTTAACAGGCCAGAAGAAGCGGACGCAGGCACACAAACGGAAAGAAATACAACGGACTCAGGACGCCAATGCACCTCAGAAGGCTTTGCCCTGGAAAGGCAGGCCAAAAATATTAATAAAATTATCGAGGGGTGTGACACCGAAGAGAATTCTAAAAGCCTCCTCTCAGAAGACTGGTTCAGCTGTCTACACGAGGGTGACAATCCTCGGAGCCAGCATAACAAGGGATAGTTCCCTCCGGGTGCTTGTGACCAGGGAGGGGGACGCATCCGACAGTGTCAATTGGAGGAACATGGCCTGCCAGTTCCAGAACATTGCCGGGGAGGCCGGAAGCAAGGCAGGCGTGGTACTGTCCTGCCAAATAGCGGAGTCGGGAGACGACGGGGAGCTGACTACCATGGCACTGGTGGCATTTCGGCTTCCCAAAGACGCGACGCTGCTCCAGCACGATAATCTCCTGGAGCAAGCGCTAATAAAGGCAAAAGCCCTCATGGGTCCAGAAGACCCGCCGCCGTTCCCTTGCTACATGACCAGTGAGGGAGAGCGGACGGGAGTCTACAGGCTCCTCGAGTGCCTGGCCCGCACTCACGAGCTGGGCCTAGCAGTTACCCCCGTAACGGATAAATGGGTTGCCGTGGCTGCGAAAAGTCCCACGTCCACGCAGACGACTACTGATCTACTTAAAAAGAAGAAAGGGAAGACCTCCGCGAAAACTCTTAGGGATCTTAGGGCCAAAGTACACCCTGGCTCCTACAAAGTCAAACGGGCACAACGCCTCCCCAGCGGGAACGTGAGACTTGTAGTGACGGAGGCGGCGTCAGGAGGGGCCAGCGCCTTCGTCAGTGCCCTACAGGCGGCCGGGGAAGATGAGGCGAGCCTCGGTCCTCCTTCAAGCGTCTGATTGTCAGAGACATCATGAAGGGGACTACGGCAAAGAAAGTCGAGGAGGCGCTCCGCAGAGGAACTCGATTTGACGGGCCGCTAATGGTGGACCCCCCCAAAAGGGGGCTACCGGAAGATGGTCGGCGCTGGTCCGTGCGGCGCAGCTCGATGCCCGTCGAGCGCTGTACCTGAAACGGGTCCAACTGGGATGGCTATCCTGCCCCATTGTGGAATGGATCACTGTCCCCACGTGCCAGAAGAGCCAGCCAGTAGGGCACACAACCACTTTGTGCACATTGGAAGCGGCGACCTCAAGGCGTTGCCACAAATGCGGAGTACTGGGGCACCTGTCAAGAGAACGCACCCAAAATGCCAAATGCTACAACTGCGGCGAGGAGGAGCACGCGGCCAACACCGCTGTTTGCCCTACGTACAGAGCCCAACTTGCAGAGCTTCGCCGCGGCGGCAACCAGTCTGGCAACCGAGGCAGGCTGCCGCCTCTTCGACAAGGTCTGCGCCCGACCAAAGCACGGTGCCCCCCACAGCGGGAGAACACCCCAGAGGCGCTCAGGACCAGGATGGGTTCACCCTGGTAACGCAAAGGAGTCGAAAGAGGGGGCAACCATCTCCTCCTATAGACTCCCGATCCACAAAGCAGTCAAATACGGGCAAATTTTAAACAACGTATATGACAACTATATTAAGGCACTACAGTTTAACTGCAACCGGAGCATGGGTGCCCATAACATGCTCCAGGAAACTAGTTGCAGGTATAGGACAGATCTTCTACTTTTCAGTGAGCTCAACGTCCGATGGGCGAAAAACTGCACCCCGGAGCTTTTTACAGAAGCAAACAATTTGACAAGCATTTTACTAGACAACCGCCGTCGCCTTCGAGTTTCCGGACACGGCAGCGGGTACGGTTTTACTTTGGTGGATCTAACGGGCGTTGGGCGGTTTACTCCTGCTACTGCAGTCCCAACGCCTCTCTAAAAGACCTCCATGGGTTTTTAGACAATTTAACAGAGTTCTTTAATCGAAACGACGTGCCACTTCGTCTTAACCGGAGATTCTAACGCAGCTTCCACTACATGGGGCTCTACGGCCACCAACCGAAGAGGACACGCCGTCCTCGAGTGGCTGGCGGCGGAGGAGCTAGTTGTTTTTAGCACGGGTGCGCCCACCTTCCATAGAGCTGGGCGCACCTCGAGCATCGATCTTACAATAACAAGAAGAGCGGAAGCACAAATGATTTTAAACTAGAAGGTTTTACTAGACGAGGAATCGCTAAGCGACCATCATATACTTGGCGTTTCACGTAACTATTTCCCGCGAGGAACCGCCCACAACGCTTCGTCTTACAACCAGGCGTCAGGGGATCAACGAGATCCGGGAGTCATCAACCAGGACGGGATGCCAACAACACCCGCGGGCCACCAAAACCTCCTCGAGGTCTTCTGCAAAGTCGTCACGGGCCGCGGAACACACCGGTCGCATCGAAGGACCCGAAGAACTGGTGGACTGACCAAAATAGGAGACCTTAGGAAAAGGTGTATCCGGGCACGGCGTCTCCTCACCCGCGCTCGGCGAGCCGCGCCTGAGGGGCAAGCCGCCCTGCAACACGGCGCGGAATATAAAAGGCTGTGAGCCTGCCTGCGTAGGGAAATCACCAGGAGCAAGGGACGCTCCTGGAGAGCCTTTCTCGAAGAGCTGGAGGACGACCCATGGGGCCGCCCGTAAAGATGGTGCGGGGTTTCCCCCCCTTCAAACGAAGGGTGGAGTTTCTTCCCGCGGCACCCGCCCCTTGACCGAACACCGTACTTAGAAGACACAGGGGAGTCTGAGGACAGCATACTAAAGGCAATAATATTTTAATAATAATTTAATATAATAATAATAATTTAATACGGGGGGACCGTTCTGCACGAGGACCCCCGGGCCGGACGGTTAATGCCCCGGGTGACACCCGGTGGTACTGTCCGGGACGCCTGCTGCCTTGGCTTAATAGGCAAAATGAGTGAGAAGTGGCCACATGAAAGCAGACCACCGGTCGGGAGGACCTTCTGGCCCCGTAATCACGGGGAACCCCTGCGCTGGAGTGGGTCAAACTCCCCTTTTTTGGGGGGCGCGCAATATTCTGGTGTGTAACGCGGAATCGCGAGGTGAACGCGTCTAATCGGTACGGTGGAGCAGTGTGGTACCCCCATTCCGAACCTCAATAGGGGGGAGGGTGGGGGAGCTGCTGGCCTGTCTATTCGGGCTGGCGGGCACTCCCGTCAAAGGCTCGCGCGTATTAAATCGCGGGCGGCGGGAGTGTAAGTATTTCTCTCTTTTAGTAACCCCGCGCGAAGTGCTTGCATGCCGGGAAAGGCACCGGGCCCAGACGGGATCCCCATCTTCTTGGTAAGCTACTGCTGAAGGAATACCCAGAGTCGGTGGCCGCCGCGGCGACGGAGATGCTTCGGACGGGCTTCGTTCCCTATCGCATGGAAGGCCGCGGACCTCGTGCTAATACCTAAGGGCCCCGGCTCGTATCGGCTCATATGCCTTCTCGACTCTCCTGACCAAAGCCTTTAAGAGTCTATCGTCGAGGTACGGCTCCGAGAGTTCGCGAAGGAGAACGGCCTCCTTTCCGAGGTCCAATATGGGTTTCGTAAAGGTCGCTCCACCATTTCAGCGATAAATAAAATCCAACTAAAGGCCGAAAAGCATCCGCGACTCTCCGCCCGGACGCCGAGACTTATTTTTAGCAAAACTACTGGACGTGAAGAACGCTTTTAATAGCCTCCCGTGGAGAGTCATCCTCGACATGACAGGATTATCCATTCGCAAGACCAAACTTTTAACATGACCGCAGGAGTGCCGCAGGGCTTAATACTAGGCCCCCTGCTATGGAACATCACGTGCTATTACGTGCTGCGGCTAAGGGATATCCCACCCGGGGTCGAACGTTTCGCCTACGCTGACGACCTGGTCCTCACCGTCCAGGCCCGGACAATGAGCCAGCTTGAGGCGCGTGCGAACGAAGCCCTCTTTGACAATGCGCACTGGATGCAAAAGACGGGGCTTACACTGGCGCCCGCTAAAAGCGAAGCTATTCTCCTGGTGGGTCGGAGGGGCTTGCCCCCGCCGCACCTTGTCCTGGAGGACCAGGATATTGCTATAGTCAATATTACAAAGTACCTTGGGGTCTTCCTGGACCGGGGCCCCCGGGGTACTGAATACCTACGGCGGGCGTCAGAGAAGGCATTGAAGATCGCCAATAGTTTCGCGCGCCTCATGCCAAACACCTACGGCCCTAAACAAACAAGAAGAAGGATTATTATGTCCGTAGCCGAATCAGTCGCCCTATACGGGGCTCCGGCCTGGCCTACCAACGCTCTGAAGACTCAGACAAAAAAGTCTGAGCTCTTAGGGCCACCATGGCGTACCGCACGGTTAGGACAGCGGCGGCGCTCGTGCTCGCGGGCACTATTCCATGGGACCTGAAGGCAGAAGAGCGCCGCCGCCTATCGGGCGACTTGGCTGTACCGGCCCGGTGGGAAGTTTACCTTCCACACCACCCAGATTTTGACGGGGCATGGCGACATTCAGTCGTACCTATTCAGGATCGGAAAGGCCTCCAGCCAACGCGCGTCCACTGCGGCAATAGACTCAAGGACACTCCAGAGCCGTATGCTCCGTATGTGCAACCGCATTTTCCAGTAAGTCGTCTAAAAAAAAGGTCGCCGAATAACGACACCAGAAGCAACACACCTACTTCTCTCCAAACCTACGCTACGTTTAAACTGGATCGAATAAAATCAACATACTTTGCCTCAATATTGAACCAGAATGTACAAGCTTTACGTACAAATATTAATCTATATAAGGAAGGCAATAGCAAGGGCTACAATTTGGCGGCGGCTTGTTGTTGAAGTAGTATCAAAGAACGGTTCCAATTTCTCGCCTCTTCCTGAGGTTATTTAAGTGAGAGGTTTTTCAAGAGTATTATGCCAGCCACATCGGCATCGAGTTCCACACTACCCGCTTCGGATGTGCGTAGAAGCATTTTTCCCTTTCACTACAAAAAAAGGGCTACTCAGGTAGCCTTGGTGGACGGTGCAGATCTCATCGTGGTCGCATGGAATCTCTCGGCATGCCGGCCTTGACCGCGACAGTCTTGGCGGGCCAGGCGAACCTGAACGCCCTCGTGGTCCGGGCGGCCTAAACAACTTCGGATGACACGGCGGCCTCGGCAGTCCCGGTAAACTGAGTAGAGCAGCTATGCGTGATCCTGGAGGATCTAGGTTCCAATTGGTAGTCCCGTCACGACAGTCCATGTGAACGTGGTAGTGGCTTAAACATGTGCGGCGGAGCTGGAATGAACATGGACTGACACAACCATCTTTAGGGCAAATGTGCGGACCCGTGCGAAAACAAGACCGAGAAAGGATACGCCGTATTTGCTCTTAGCTTAAAAGCGGGTTTGTGCGCGCGCGCCGAGAGAAGCGCCTTCTTCATCCGATTCAGGGTGTCACACTATTCCTCCGAGTAACTATTTTACGCCGACTGTGATTGGGTATCCATAGGTCTTCAGCAGGTCTTCAGCGAGCCATTTACTCATAGGCTATCTCCACTGAATAATACAATTTTCAAAGGTCACCGCGGGTGAAATCTGAGGCAGAACCGAGTAAAACTAAAACCAAAGTTTAATTTCAATTGAGTAATCTGACGAGAACAGCAAGATTGAAAATACTAAACATTGTTGCGACCTTTTTATAGACGACAATGATTTAAAAAACAAATACAAGGCGTTAGAGACAACTGTATCGGTTATGCACTGCATACTATGATTTGTCGTTATAAAGGGCCCATATAAAAGAGCAAATTTTCCAACCACCACTAGCTGATTTATCAAGAGACCCAGAATTGCGAAATGACGACATGTCTCTGGCATCTGGCAAGATCGTTTTCTCACCTCGAGTGTCACAGTGTGGGACATGCTAGCGCGCTCCCACAGGACGAGGCAGTGCGATCGCCTGGCCAACCTGGTAACAACCGCGTTATATCTTGCAGCCTGTTGCCTTTAAAACGCTCGGTATCGCGGGATGTCGCACGGATGAGATTATATGGACGTATGCTCTAAACCGATGGCGGAAACGAAAACGCATTTATTTTGATAGTCAACTTCTAACAAAGCGTTTGTCAGGGGTCGTCTACAAAAATACAAATGGGCTAATGTCGTTGCAGTGTTAAGAATCTATCTACCAGAGTCTACGTGGATTGCAGTAGCCATGTAGACAAAGTAGCAGAATAATCTTTTAGAAGTGTAGGTCAGTTACTAACATGTTGCGCGTATCGTCTTTAGTTACTTAAGGACACACATTTATTTTAAAGGGATGAACAAAGGCCCTAAAAAAACAGAAATTTCTAAGTAAACAGGCGTGAGAAATGACTATATAAACGAGTATGCCAAACTTATTATATATGAATCGATTTTGAACGCATCTGAACAAAGTTGGCGCTAGTAAACCGAACTACATCATATATGGCTTACGTCGAACCACCAGATATATATATACATGGTCATTGATATCGTTATAGAACACGGCAAGAAAATATTTTTCCCAGTGGAAAGAGGCGGTGAAACGTCTTGTTTAGGAGAGATAGTAAAGTTTATAAAAATAGTGATTCTGCCTTGTTTCTCTTACATAGTTGTGCGAAATCTACGTTTGCGGGAGAACCGGTCAACACATGAAGGAACTGATATACCAGCGTGTTCGAAGGAACATTTTGCGCAACGGAAGACACTTCACTATCTTGGCTAGCGAAATGCGAATAACCAGATTAAGGAAAGTCATAAAAGTCGATATGTTACGTCAACGCCTTTTCGTAACAAATTGTAAATTTTCTTTATAACGATACAAAATTTACGTCTAAAGGACCACTCACGCAATACCAAATTTAATGCCCATCATTTTGGTGATGATGCTGCCTTACGTAGTCGCCAAGTAACTAGACTTTTTCGACAGTCATAATTGTTATGTTTTACGTTAAAGCTTTTACGTTTAGAACCGTCTTTTTTTTCCATGACGTTTCCGTATTTTTTTCACTAAGGAAAAAATATTTTTTTGCCGAGTTCTACCAAACCTCAATATATGTACGTAACTTTTTCATACAATCTATGCAAGTATGCATGCCTTCACTTTCGACATGGCTATCGAAAAAAACTAGTTACTTGACAACTATGTAACGCAGCACCATCACTTTGGTACGAAAATGGTGGGCATTGCTATTGCGTGAGACTGGTCCTTTAGACATACATTTTTGGTCGTAATGGAAACATTTTAAGATTTTTCGCGAAAAAGTGTTAACGTAAGACATAACAACATATAGACTTTTTATGACCTTCCTCAATTTGACTATTCGCTTTTTTCGTTGCTCAGAATTCGCCGAATACGCCGGTATAGTCGGTTTCTTCATGCGTTAACTCGTTCTCCCGCAAATGTAGATTTCGTACAACTATGTAGAAGAAAAATAGCAGAATAACTACTTTTATACATTTCACTCTCTTTCCTAAACAAGTCGTTTTCGCCTCCTCTTTCCATTGGGAAAAGTTATTTCCTTGCTGAGTCCTACTAAAGCTCGAAATAAGTACATAACGATATATATATACAGATGTAGTCATAGGGCATCGCAGCAAGCTAACTAACCTTAATCCTACCTTTAACCGTGATTTAATGCATCAGTTAATTTTAAGCCTTGTACACGATTTCGGTGTTCACAGACGAAGACCACACAAAAGGGCAGCCGTCGCGAGTAAGCAAAGACAGGCTGCTAACGCGGTCCAAGATACGAGTTGTCGAGGCTTGAGCAAGCACAAAAGATAGTCCCGGTCCGACGGCAAATTTGCCTAAGGAGTTCCAGTTTATATATACCATCACACATATATAAAGTACGTTTCCAAAAATAGCAACTCATGTTTTTTGGTGACAATTTCGGCTTGAATTATTTAAATGGCTAACATTTTAAAAGCATTTACGAGTATGGTCTTAATTTCGTTGCAACCTCACAATCAGTTCATCAAAAAAAAAAAATATATATATATATATATACATACTATATATATATATATATATATATATATATATATATCTAAGTGTAGCCAATTATACATTTGTGATGTAAGAACGTGTGCACAGCCCGCTGGGGCAAGGTCCCTCAAGGCACTAGGTCCAGGCCTGGGCTGGATCACCTAGCCATGGTACCTCTCACCGAAGCGGCATTCCCCCTCTGAACATCTAATGACAGACGTTGCAGTAAATACTCGCCCGCCCTCTTGTCTCCTATAGCGAGCGCCAATCTTTTCCCGACATCCTTGAGCAGTTTCGCAGCAATTACATATATATATATATACATATATATATATATATATATATATATATACATATATATATATATATATATTTTTTTTTTTATATAGAGGTAACAGGTAAAATGCGTTATGCACACCGGGCGACGTTGTTAAAGCCTCGGTAGTGTGGGACTCGCACCCACTAAAATCCTGTCGTCCTCTTTGCCCCTTGACGGGGGGTGGCCGCAGTACTGTCTTCTCGAGATTACTTCGCCTGGCCACTCTTCTTGCCATTTAGGCTGCTTTGCTTTGTGCGGCGGTTATTTTCGCCTCAGAGATACCTTGTGCGAATCTTCTTATTAGAATCCAGGATTTGTGATCTTTGAGGAGCGCCTCTACAAGGGCCTGGCATGTCAGGGGGTTCTGCAGTTTTAGGTTCCGGGACAATAGCTCTCGCTCAGTGTCGAAGAAGGAGCACCGCTCATAGCAGCGTCTAACATCATCCGGCTCCCCCGAGTTGCACATGCGGCATACAGGGGAGTCAGTTTTACCGATGCGGTGTAGGTACTGCTGAAAACAGGCACCATGACCTGTTAACAGTTGCGCGAGTGGGTAGGTAAGCGAGCCGTGTTTGAGGCTGTACCATTTTTTAAGATCAGGAAGTATTGATCTTGTCCAATATCCAGGATGGCCCGGCTGGATTGCTTCCCATTGCTGGCTCCATTCACTTAGTGTGTCGGTTCTGCTGACTAGTGTGCCCTCCGTCAGAACGTTGGTTACAGGGTTTCTTGATGCCAATTCTTTTACTCTCGAGTCCCAGGGGATTCGTCTGGAGAGTACCTGTACGGCTGCTGTGGAGGCCGTGCGACTTGCTCGTGTTAGGTTAAGCGCCATAGGTCTTTGGGTCTTGTTGAGGAGGCGGCGTGTTGTAGCTCTTGTAGTAGTGCGTTCCCATAAGGGTGCGGCGTATAACATGATGCTGTCTATTACTGATGCTAAGAGTCGGCGCCGAGAGTCGCTTGCCCCTCTGGTCCATGGGAGGATTTTCCGTAACTCTGCTGAGGCTTTGGCTGCGTTTTTAGCTGCATAGCGCACATGAGGTGTTCCTGTGAGAGCTCTATCCAGGATCACGCCCAGGTACTTGACCACGGGCGTGGGTGTTATTGGATGGCCTTCCAGGTGTAAATTTAGGTTGCGTGGAGGACGCTTCAGACCGTTTAGAAGGATTGCTTCCGTTTTTTGTGAAGCCAGTTCGAGGCCAAGCGTGCGGAGGTGTTGTCGGATATCCGCCAAGGCTCCGTTGGCTGTACCTTCGAGCAAATCCTCGTCACTGGCGGTAACGATCAGTGCCAGATCGTCTGCGTATATATATATATATATATATATATATGGTTCAGGAAGTTTTGAGACTTAAAACATAATAAATAATAATTTGATGGGTTTGAGCGATGCTCATTGAGAATAGATGATAAACCATAACGCTGAGAGTCAGCGGTCATGCTGCCACAGGGACTGTTGGGGAAACCCTAGATATCTAACATGTCCGGCCCTCAGTGCATTGAAAATATACCTCGGGTTAAGTTCTAAGCCCGTAGAGATAACAAACGTTATTACGGTTGGTTTTAAAATAAATAAATTCCCTCTCCCAACGCTCGTTTCCTCTACTAATCAATAAGGTTAACCGTATGCATCAATTTATCTGTGACTCTGTATTCACTTACCAGGCAATGCGTAACCTGAGAAACTCATCAACAGCATTTCAATCGAATTGTTGAAAAAAATTACGTTTTAAATTCGATTAAGTTTCTACAGGTTATTGTAGTACACACAGTATGATTGGCTTTAGCGTGAACATTACTATGAAGTACGTAATAAAAAGCTGACTTTATGCGTGTAGTTTTAGGGAAACGCATACATCTTCAGTCCAAAAGATTGGGAGAATTATACTCGGCACCGGCTCTGTGTCCAAATGTACCAGCCTCAGGTTTGTTTGCATTCGCAATCTCATGTCAACTCTTAGGCCAGAACTCTGAAAAGATATGTGGGCATTTAATAAGCGTTAGATCTGGCTATTGGAGGCCTTTCGCAATTACTTTCAATGATAAAGGGTAAAACTCAACCTGCGTTACACTAAGTATATACAGTGTATTTATCTATTCCATTTTGGGCATATCATGCATGGCCTATTTTAGCTCGAAATGGCACGTTCGGCTATACTAAGATAAGACACACTCGCAAACTTTGTTTTATTTTTAGCACTCATCTATGGTACTGTAGCATATTAATAGTTATGTTAGCACTCTTATCAGCGTAGTGTTTCTGTCCTGTTAGTTTTACAAATGCAGTTTAAAAACTTACATAACTGCGTTGTGAAATAAAGGGTGGCCAGCGAAGCGCAAGTGTCTTGATAAAAAACGTTTATGCATTATTGAACGTTGCAATGTTGATAGCTTTACCATACCGCAAGGTGGTAAAGCTATCAGCTTTACCATTTTACGGTCAGGCTGATAGCTTACGGTTGTGTGGAATACATTATCTGGAGAATGCCCTCCTGCCACATAGTCTATCCTTTTGCCATAGTTTTGACAATATATTGACACGTTTTGTGGTGTATTTTGTCAACAGATATGATATTCCAGTGTATATCGTATCTGTTGGCTGTAAGCCCATCTTGTTGAAATAATCATGTTCAGATCCAATCCGTCACAATCTGGCCGCAGAAAGTTCTTCACCACGTCCTGGTGTCGCTCGCTGTTGGTAAATCGTAATCACTAGACGCAAGTTTTTATAATATTTAATGCGCACTTTCTAGCTACGTTTGCCAGTGAACAGCCATTTTTGTGAAAGGTTTTGAATAAAACACAAGTTGCTTGATACTGTATTGTTCCACGCCAATGGTTTCGTTTTCATATTCACAAAACAATGGCGAGGAAATTAAAACACCGCTCAACAACAGATGCGCTCCGCTGTCCAGCCAGAAGGTTGCATAGAAATATGAGTATGTTGAAAAATTAAGTAACACACAATCACGTTATATAAAGTTCATAAGACAACATAATCAAATAGATTTAAAAAATGCATGTTTTGCGTACATCGAATTAAAACATGAACAAAGCTTTATTAAACCAAAGTTATCAAGTAGTGACAAACTTACAGCATGGACGTCAATGTAGAAATGATGTTTTTTCTCGTCAGGATGTAAACCGCTTACGTTGGCTCGCAGTAAAGGATCCCCATGAAGGAAATGAGGAAGACTAGCCACAACCGGCGTCGCGTAAGTCCCCAAGCTAGACGCAGTAGCGTCGAACCTGCTTGCGTCGAATGTCCCCTTTACGTGTGTCGGTATTTCGCAAAAACAACTACACGAAAATAAATTATGTAAGTTGCAATTTCCGGTAGAAAAACTCTAGGTAAACTGGATACCTTTTAAATCACAACCTGATGGATGCCTAAAAACGTACTTATCGAGTTCGAGGTCGCCAGTTTCATTAAAGAGGTCGCTGCCTCCTTGGAAGCGAGCGATAAGTTGACCATTAGCACCCCATCGTTTCTGTAGATACAGAGACCACGGCTTAAAGAAAAAATCTGAGTAAAACTTTACGCTCCTCGGCGGTTCCTCGAAGGCTGGAAAAAGCGTGCCATCTGCAATATAAATAATGCCGTTATAACATTACTGTGCCAATGTAACGGCAAACCTAATGTTTTAATAGCGCTCGAACACTATAGGAACAGTGTGCACTAGGTTATTTTGATCGTAATAATTCTCTAAGATTATATTATAGCTATATGTTCATAGAAGCACATATGCCCTCCAGAATTATATCGAAAAACCATGCCACCACGTCACCATACGTAGCAAGGCGTCCACGCTGGGCGCACCAAAGCAAATGCTGCAACGGACAATGATTGAAACTGCTTGAAAACACTCGCTCAAGGGCAGAAGCTTCATTCCACTCAGTCTACGTACATAATGCGTTGAACACTGATGTAGGGTGTAACTCTGGTAAATAGGCGCGTATCGCCGTGTCTGCAACAGATTCCACGTACGACATAATCTTAAGACGGAATCACCTCGAGTTGCGCAGGGCTACATTCTATGCCCGGTTCTCTGGAACACAGCATAGGACCCTGGTGTGCATTGACAGTCTAGCCCTTGTATCCGACGTACTCATTCTAGAAAATACCTCACCAGAACTATCTTACTGGCCGAAAGAGGATGAGATCAAACGATACAAAACACAGGGTACAAGCTTTATGGAGTCGGTTGAACTTCGCTAGGTAGAAACGAAATACAATAGCTAGACTACTTTCTTCCTGTATATATATATATATATATATATATATATATATATATATATATATATATATATATATATATATATATATATATATATATCATTTTATTGTATTAGCACTTTGGAGTAAACAATTGTCTCCGCGTGAACGTGTAGTCACGGGTTCTCTAACCCAGGATTAGCCCAGTTCGACAATTTGCCCCGAACAGATGCTGCGTTTCCTAGTTGAATGTCGAGAGACAGTCTCTGACGTAAAAATTCTGAGAGTCTCCCATGGAACGGTTAAGGCTTCTGCTCATGCGCTGAATCAACTTCAGTGTAAGCGGTATTAACCCTCCCATTGTGTCAAAAGCCAACAAACAAAATTGGTGCGAATAGCCAGGAGACCGGAGGGTCTAGTATACACGGAAAGCCAGCAGACCTCGATGTTCGACTGAAAGTGTCGATTAGAGCCGAGTGGCGTGCTCTTCGGCCTGCGCTTAAGGCGCATGACAAGCCAAGGCAACCATAACGACATTGGTGAGGAACGACTAGGTCAACACCAAGCCGCAGTCTTGTGCTAATTCGTGTCGTCACGTCATCCAAAAGAGTCCCTATTTGTGGGTAGGGCATACAACCAAGCTCCAGCCCCTTGACTACTTACAGCTCAAAGCCTGGCTTTATCAGCCAAGGTGGGGGTCTATCGATCAGGCTTGCTAATCGCTTTTTTCGCAAGGGGGCTGTCCAACTGCTCTGCTTAGTCCTTTAAACTGGAGGGGAGTCGAATAAAGACGACAATCTGTTAGTCAACTCTTGTAGTTCTACGCAATAAGCTTCCCACCCATCTTTATCCAATAATGCCTTAACCCTCTCCGCAGCCTCAGTCAAGGATGACACGATCGCATGTCCTGCCATCATGACCGCTTGCGGCATACCTAAGCCGCCTAGAGAAATCAGAAGCATTACCTGAATTCTTGGCTCAGTGGTAAGCTGAATATTTAGTATCTCCTCTAAAGTGTCTAAGCTTAGATTATTGAAGGACTGTAAAAGTTCAGGCGATGAGGATAAATCGCAACGTCTAACTAGGTGTGTTAACCTTGAGGCTCACCTTGCTGAGTGGGGCCTTGAGGCTAAAAAGCAAGATCTAAGGAGAAACAGGCCACGGTGGGCCCTAAAATGGAGTAGTCTGCCTGTGGCGAAGTTCAGTTTGTCTTTCCGTGCAGCTAGTGCGTTTGCAATCCCATTTGGCAACAAGGGCACACCTAGCAGCTCCAGGTCAGCCGTGTCAACAATGCGGCAGCCAGGGAATAGGCCAAGGAAGCCCGTTAAATTTAATGATTTAATTCCGTTATGGGCTGTAACATATACTTCACATTTACCCGGGTTTAGAGTCAGGCCACTGATCACACCAAAGTCAATATCGTCCAGTACTGTCTCCGCCCAGAACGCCGTCATGCAGGTACCAGGCCTTGAGGGACGATCGCAGCCCATCCACCATCTTCTTTATTTTTTTAGATTATAAAAGTATTTATTATAAAACCGATAGAATCACCACGTTGCAGTAAGTTTGTATATACTTTCGTATACAGATGGAGCGACAATTGTCCGCGTTGGACGTCGAGGTCGAGGCGCTGTCTCAAGAAAGTCGCAGATCTCTTGTCTCCGGTTGCGAGGTTTAGCTGCTCGCCGACTTTAAAGGAGTTTGCAGGTGAGATTGCCTGGGCCGCCCAAGGTCTCGAACGCTAGCGGTTGAAATTAATGTGAGTACCCTATTGACGCATATGTTGCGAGCTTCCTTGTCTCGGCTAGATTACCAGCGTAACCTGCTGAGGTCGCCCCGCCACCGACCATTGAAAGTGCTAATGAATCGGTAACTGTGGCCTCCCAGACAAGCAGCCTGCCCCGGCTGAAGGGGGTTAAAGTCATCCCGTCAGGGCGTTTGCCGTCGTCGGCGGAAAGACCCTGGGGCTCTAGAATACAGGGAAATCCGCTAGATCGAAGCGCTTAGCTAAAAGTGTCGTTAATACTGGCATGTCTGGCACGCCGTCCTGCACTCATGATGCACGACAACCCATGATGGGCTAACTTGTCAACAGGTTGACCACACTTGCATTGGTGGGGAGTTACAAGATCACAGCCGAGCCGAAGTCCTGCCCCGATTCGAGTAGTTTCGTCGTCCAAAGGGTGCCCAGTGGGACGCTTGGAAGCGCATGCAGCCAAGCCCCGAATCCCTTAGCGGCGACCACCCGAAGACGAGCCTTTGCGGCATCGTCAATCGTCTTGTGAGGTGTTTGTACTGCACGACGCCGGCTTCGTCTAGAAGTGCAATGACCTTGTTCTCAGATCGAAGAAGAGAAGAGACTATAGCTGGGCCAGCCGAGATAAGTGGATCCGGGATCCCCAGGCCTTCTTTGGAAATCGGTAGTTGCGCTTGATTTCGAGCGGGGGATGCCAGCGAAAGATTAAGGAGGGACTCGAGGGTGTTCAGCGTTAACTCGTTCAATGGACGAAGGTCGTCCCATCGCCCTGTAAGATTAGCTCCTCGAAGAAGGTAGTTGACTCTAGTGGCTGAGAACGACGAGCAAAGTAAAAAGAGAGCGCGATGAGCGCCGAGCGGGGTTAGGTTGTTAGCGACGTCCTTTAACACGTTTTGCCATGTTTTGAGAACGCGTGCGAGACCTTGCGGTCGGAGGGGGACTCCCAGAAGCTCCAGGTCGTAGTCGTGGGTAATCTTACAACCCGGCAATAAAGCTTGGAGGATACGGAGGTCAGGCGCCTGCGCGTTATCACACGTAACGTAGATCTCGCACTTTTCGGGATTTAGCTCCAAGCCCGAAATCTGGCAAAATTCGAGCACGCGCCGAATATCTTCGGCAACCATAGATGCGTCTCCCCCCAGTACACCATCATCAAGGTACTAAATGTTTAGTGAGCTGTTAAGGGATTCAACTAGCTCTTTAATGCTCAGGCAAAACAATGGAGGAGCGAGAGGATCACCTTGTTGCACTCCCGTGGTCGAAGATATGAGATTATCCGGGAGAACCAGGTGAGAAGAGTAACGGTACGCTTGATCGACGTGGTGTGCCAACTGGGGGCAGTGCGCCCCGAGCGCCTTTAACAGTGATCCCGTCTTACAGAGTTGAAGACATTTCTAAAATCCAGCTTTACGAGAACCCCAGGTAGTAAGCGCGAATCGATAAAGGCTCGGACGGCATGCACGGCGGCCTCCGCCCCAGCTTGTGCCACAAAGCCAAGCTGGTGGGACCCAATCGCCTCGCCGATCCTATCTCTGGTTCTATTACAAGCAATCTTTGCGGCTAGCCTGCACAGGGTGGAGGAGCACGCAATTAGCCTCGTTGACCAGTCTTTTTTTCTGTGAGGCAAAAAGCCTGGCCCCAAAGATTATAGGTCGCAGTTGAGGTGGAGGGACGCCCCACAAAAGCAAATCTACGATTTTGGCCAACCGGCCGGCTGTGTCCCCCAATGTCGGGGAGAGTAGGTCTATTAGCAATCGTGATCGGATGAAGTCAAGACCCCCGGCGGAACTTCGGGCAAAACTCTTGACTGCGGCAATAAGCTCTTCCCTCGAAGTGGTACATGGAAGCGGAATCCCGGGGAGGGACCCATACAGAAATAGCGGCCTTATTGCTTGACATCTTGCAGTCAGGACAATTAGAATGAATAGCCTTGCATAATTAATAATATAATAAGCGAACTCCTTAAAAGCTAAATCCTTTGTTTTTTCGTATGACCACTCTGAAGGCGCTGAAATTACCACTAGATGTCTTCATTCTTAGCTTGTCCAACTGACGTTGCTCACGAGAGCTTCTGTTCACGCTTGGACACCACCAGCGTAAACGATTCGTCGCGTTCATCGGATTCTACAGAGGAACCTTTTCTTCGCTTACAGCCTGGTGTTACACCCCCGTCTGAGATTTCCGATGTTTCGGCACCTGTGGTTGGATCAACTTGTAATACACCAGGCGATGCGCTGCGATCGTCCTAGCTGTCCAAATGCATTGGAACGAATAGACGCAAAAAAATGCCACCCTTGGGAGTTGAACCGGGGCCCAACAACTGGCAGTCAATGACGCTACCACTAGGCCACGACGGCTGCGCAGGCTTCTCTGCTTGTGAGCCGTAGTGACTCCGCCCGCAAGTTGGGCACAAGCTTACGGCTAGCGATGATGTTGGCAAATCGGACACGGTTGTCAGATAGCCCGAAAGGAATCCGAACCCTCTGAGAGGTAACCAGAGTACCTCTAGGCGTATACTATGCACTGTTCGAACACTCACTACAGAAATTCTGGATGATACAACTATCAATACGAATATCACAGTCAAGCCTCTCGTAGTAGTCGATTTTACGGGAGCCAACACGCAACACGACCGCACGCTGCTAAAACTTCTTAGTTTGAGTAAACTTAACTCAAGTTCAGGTTCTTAGAACTCGAGCAAACACAGTTTTCATCACTTATTTAAGTTACAATGAAGATGTGTTCGACTTTATTTTATTCTACTGTCCAAAAAAGCGTTCAAAATTAGTGTAGAGAAAGCGGGACAGAGGGAAGACATAGCTATTGCCCAGGAGGAGTAGGTCAAGACAAAGATCCAACGAAGAGGATAAAGGGAGACGCTAAATCCTCGCCGCGACTTCGGCGCACCCCTACAGACCTCAGAAAAAGCACAGAGGAGGCGCATCGAGCACTAAACAATTTTGACTTCTCCTTTACAAGGTGTCAAAGAAAAGCCGTGAAATTACGAATCCGGGGGAAGGAGGGAGTCAGGGCTTAACGGGCTTGTGGGCTGGCCCTCAGACAACATTTAACGTCCACGGAACTGCTTTTACATTTCGTAAGACGGATCCCATTACGTTCATTAAGTTAAACATAACTCGAATATTTTAAGTTAATACATAAGGCTCTGTCTGCTCGGATCAATAGTAATCCTAGTAAAATTACTGGTATCCTTAGTAAAATATCTTTCGTAACGATCGTTCAGTATATTACTAAGTTAGCCGCTACTGAAATCTCATTGCCGTATCGGATGACACAAACTTGTTTGCTGAACCGGTCTAGTAACATATGTTTATGCCTGTTCTGCACGTGATTACTAGCCAACTTTCACCTTCCAATAGCTATCGAATAGCTTTTTTTATTAAAACAGGGTCGGTGGCGAAGGGACCTGGGGTGCAATACTTGTCTTCTCCTTCGCAAGCTTCGCGAGACCCTGATTTCGATTGTACTACTTAATCTGTATACTAATGGTAGGCTAATGAAAACACAAACTTAACAACATTTGAAGAAATTAACAATATGAAACATCTGTGATGAGGAATTATTTTTTTTTCTAAAATGTACTTAAAATGTGTAGCGTCTTCTCAGCTACATCTGTCACATTAACGACTGTCACTCATCGCATGCTTCTATCTATTGGTATCATTTTGGAGCAACGGTTTAAAAAAATCTCATTCACATTAGGTAGCTTTATCTGAGGACGCATTTCTGGAAGCTTTTAAGAATTCGTGTTACACGTGTGTCGCTAGTAACCATCTATACAGAGATGTCTATTGCACGCACAAAAATTAAATACATTGAGACCTTAAAAGTGAATCCTCCCTTATAGACTACGGTTTGAGAAAATAGCACTATAAAAGCCGTACCCTAAAACTGGGATACATAATTAGCCTAATTGTACAGCCCCTATAAACGATTGAATGTTCTCGAAGGACATCGATTGGCATTCGCGAGGAAACTTCTTGAGCAGTGCACATGGATGGTGCATAAAATTCGAATTAGACGTTTTATTCGAGCAACGTCCTAAAACAGAAACAATTGAGGATGTATGTTCTCCTCTCAATACTTTTTAACCCTCTACTACCCAAGCTTGCAGTGGTCAGGTGTTAGAGCACCTCCGCCTACAAAAGTGAAGCGCTGTTGGTCAGCTGGCAGATGGCGATCGCAACTTTCTTCAGGAGTGAACCTGTGGCAATAATCAAACTAGAATAAGGTAGTGCAGTGACTAACAGTTCGTATTCTACCAACACTGAGTTAAGCTGGTAACGCACGCAGCCTAATTGCTTGACTTGCCACAGTATGAGTTTTTTAAAACACCGCCTTAAAAATGTTAAAATTATTGTAGATATTACGTGAAAGGATGGATAATATATACATATAAAACAAAAACTCAAAAATTAACACTTAGTTTTCCGTTGACATGTAGACATGTTCTCCTACATCAATATCAGCGCCCATTTATTCATTCCCTAACAGACTACTCACTCTGAGGTATCTGCACTTTAGTGTACCGACTTTTCTCTGGCAGCCACGCTTCAGCCATCTGCGTTTTCTTGTACTGCTGGTTAAGACTAATGGATGTTATGAGTAATGGATAGCCGTGGCTCTACCTGGCTTTTGCCGATAGCTTTGCCTCTTTTTATTACTGTTAGTCCTCATATAGATCACTTACGGCCTTGTCGTATCATTATATAGTTAGAATAGAGAGCCCGGATTAACGGGTTAGTCCCACACTAGTCTCTGCTAGATATCCAGCTGCCAGCATTACGCATTGCCAAAACCTCCTATTCCAAATACAAGAAAGCACATAATCCTGGGAGCTTTTTTCGGTACCATAATTCTTGCTTATCGCGATGAGGCAAAATAGTGATCGCTTGTTGTTTAACAGCTGTGTACCCGTTGCAGGTACTGTCTGATCTTTGCAGATAAGAGCTGTATCATTTTCTCTTTTTTTATGTAAATTGCTTCTTGATAGAAGCATTTTTTTGTTAACATTAAGCTTCTTTTCTTTACTTATTTATATTACAGTTTTGTGTAAGTAAATCTGTTAATTTTCTGCTAGGGTAGCAGCATTACCAGCTCTAAGTGAACCGAAACCGACCATTGAGGGAGAAACTGAGTCGATTATGGTGGCCTTTGCCCAAAGCAAGCGCAATATGTCAACAACGTTGGCTATAAATATGGTCAACTTATTTGCTGCTTCTCCGAGGAGACAGCAGGTCGGCTAGTACTCTCGGAAGGATAAAGTCTAATCCTGCTGTGAAACTTCTTGAAAAGGTTTGATCACCGGCAAAGATGTCTTCCTTGTGTGTGGATCCGGAAACTGTTGATGGTGGTTCAGGCCCTATAGGCCCGCTTGATGCAGGCACGTATTTTGCTTTTAGTGCGCTGGCGGTATCTTCGTCAGACGACAACGTGCCTGTAGAGATTAAGAGTCTAGCAGCATCGGTGCCGTCTCCTTCGTATACTTTAGCTAGGATTCTTCGAGCACCATTGAAGTCAACGTGAGTCCACGGGTTTTCTTTGGGTGATTCTGTGGGCCGTCATATTATGTAACCTGGTGCCATTTTTCATTATAATGAATCCCTGGCTCCCTGGTCCTCCGGAAAGGCCCTTGTGTGGGACGAAACCGTGTGGGACACGCTGGCGCCATCTTACAGGAATCGAGACCTTCTAAACGACCCAGCTTGTTGTGGCCGCGACATTCGTGTTTTTTTTATAAGTACCTGGACTTAGGTGAAATGATTAATGGGTTCCACCCTTAAAGGTAGTTATCTTTAACTGCAGGAGCATATCTATTTTTTTGGCCAATAAAAAGACACGGACACATGAAGCAGACCATCAGCTCGTCCGGTTCGAACGCTAGCGCGTGCGACTTATAACCTAGAAAAATAGAGGTCGGAGGTTGTCGGTTGAATGTAAGCATCACTTAGCCTAAAGGCTTCCGTCCGTCGCCCTGAATTGCGTGCAGGCGACGAACTTGAGTCACTCCCTATTATTTTAGTTCCTTGAGGATTTTTGCCTAAGTCCTTGAATTAAGTTCTTGTTATCCGCCTCGTCTTGAACAGTCTGTTGTACAGTCTTGGGTAACGTCTTCCTCTTCTTAACGCCAAAAGGCATGTTATTTTTGTCGTCGGGGTAATGTTTTCATGGGCGGGTCCATCATGGACGGCCTCTAAGCTATCCAAAACGTTCTTCGTTTCGGATTCTGTTGCAGCCAAAAATTTAGCTGCAGTCTCGCTGGCATGGACTCATAAGGCAGCCGGTTGACCAATTTGGCTTGTTTTTATATTCAATTCAATTATATTTATTTTACTCAGATTGAGTATAATACACAATTCAAGATATTTCTTCATAATACTCTTACTTCTTTACGCTTTCGGCGAGAGAAGTAGTGCAACAATGTTTTGTTCAGCGCTGTGCATTCCACTGCATGGTACTTGGCACACCTCTGCAGGCAGAACCGGCGCACAACTCGTACTCCTCGTGAAAGGCTGCGTTTGAACATACCAGGTAGTGATAACCATGTGCCTGTAGAGATTAAGAGTATAGCAGCATCGGTGCCGTCTCCTTCGTATACTTTAGCTAGGATTCTTCGAGCACCATTAGAGTCAACGTGAGTCCACGGGTTTTCTTTGGGTGATTCTGTGGGCCGTCATATTATGTAACCTGGTGCCATTTTACATTATAATGAATCCCTGGCTCCCTGGTCCTCCGGAAAGGCCCTTGTGTGGGACGAAACCGTGTGGGACACGCTGGCGCCATCTTACAGGAATCGAGACCTTCTAAACGACCCAGCTTGTTGTGGCCGCGACATTCGTGTTTTTTTTATAAGTACCTGGACTTAGGTGAAATGATTAATGGGTTCCACCCTTAAAGGTAGTTATCTTTAACTGCAGGAGCATATCTATTTTTTTGGCCAATAAAAAGACACGGACACATGAAGCAGACCATCAGCTCGTCCGGTTCGAACGCTAGCGCGTGCGACTTATAACCTAGAAAAATAGAGGTCGGAGGTTGTCGGTTGAATGTAAGCATCACTTAGCCTAAAGGCTTCCGTCCGTCGCCCTGAATTGCGTGCGATACCTGGTGTATACGTGGCGACTTTCACATGCAGGATCCGTCACTATATCTACGTTTGCCTTTGGCTCCTTAAATTAGGACACAGTCATCAGGAAAAAAGAAAAACTTTTTTCACCTTATTTTTTTCTAATATAGTCGAATTAATACTGTTAGAGCAATATGATTATTTGATCTTGCATCAAATAATCCTATTGCTCTAACAGTATTCATTATCAGATAACATATGCTGCCGCTCTAAGCGCCCCTAATATAAAAGGGTTAGATGTGTATATAGGCATACATGCGAAGCGAACAATAAACTAATCAATCAATCATAGAACACAGTAATATTTAGGCTGTAATTAGAACAGATTAGTGTTGCTGTTGCTGCCAAACGTAGTACATATACCGTTAGCTATTTATGTGTATTTATTTGAAGTGAATTTACCTGTACCCTCTATTGCGTTACATCTATTTCCATATGGGCGGAGTGTCCTGAAAATAAAATCATATAAACGCATATTTGTATTGGAAGTTAAAATTAGAATATGCGGTTTAATATTCTTAATAACTATAAAATAAAAATAATATTCTAACCAAAAGGTTATTAGGGCTTTCGGCAGCTTAGATTACTCCGCGACTACAGATAGACATACATTAATTTTACTGCTTTTAGATTTTCTCGGAGATCTAACATAAAAAAAGAGAATTTTCCTCATTCAGGATCCAGCCCTTTCTTCTATATTCTCTAAGTAGGGTACTTGTAAGTAACAGCTAGTTTCTCCTTTAATATAGTTTGAGCAGCACTCCAAAGGCAATCGACAAAAACGGCGAGTCGATAATATTTCTTGTTCGCAGGGTAAGCTATACCCTGTTTGAAGGTACAGCATACGCTCTCTGTAAACACTCATTGTCTCACCGCTGCAGCAGCAACTGCTGTGAACACGACCTGAAATTCGTCGGCTGTTTACAATGGCACGGTGCATGGCAGCGTTATATACAATTTGAATTAAGCTCCCTAAAGGGTGGCAGATTAAGTTTGGTCTCTATGCGCTGAAGCCTGCTCACTCCTATATATACTGCCCAATAATAAATACTAGTCGCAGACTATGAGTTGCGACAGCTTTACTCAAGTCAGCTATCGAATTTTTAGTTGGACAACTAAGATCACTACCAAAAATAGTTATTTGTACACCAGCTATGCTTAGGCAGTATATTACTCGTCCGAACAAATAACAGTGGTCCTAACGGTTAGGAGTAAACTGAAGCGACAATAATGTCATGCGTCTTGTGGCTTGGAACTCGCTACATTTGCTCAAAATATCAAAACTTTTTAATACATGTTTCTTTCCTGCAAGAACTACATAGTTGTCGTTCGTTCTTCTCTTTTCTCAATGAACAATCAAATATACTCTTTTCTTCTGTAACTATACATGCACTGTAATATATTTGTGTCAATGGAAATACTACTTACTTGAAAGTGTTAATAGTGACGATTTGATTAACCCTTTTGGTATCGGTATACACCCGCACTGTCCGTTGAGTACTAGCATTTTGAAAAGCAAAGTATCCGAACTCAACAACACCGACCTCTGGGTCGTTATAGCTGTTGTAATGCGACAAAAAAAACAGGTATAAAACTGTTGTTTATGGCCTGGCAAGTCAAGTGTATCACATTTTATTACTACCCGTTTTGATTGCTTTTGAATGTTATATAAGCCGATTGCAAGACACGAATTATGGCCTCTATTATTGTCGCGGCTGTCAGTTGTTACGACAATTATAATTGCGTTCGTGCTCAACAAAGTATAAGCGCTTGTCCCTCCAAACAAATACGTGTTGCATTTAGCCACTTTTTGTTAAGCTTAAGGCTAATTTTAGAAAATATACGTTGCCTAGGATATGTGGCGGCGTGATCTAGGGGACGCTAGTCATGGTTGTCATTTACCGGGGTGTCGCCGGTTTGATTCCTGATGTTTATTAAGCTTTTTTGAGCAATGCTTATTGACAATAGATGATAAGCCATACCGCTGAGAGTCAACGGCCATTCTGCCACAAGGACTGTTGAAGGAACTCTAGATATCTCATTATGCCCGGCGCTCGGTGCATTAAAGATGCGATGAACATAGCATCGGCAATTAAACTGCCGTGTACTTTTATCAAATAAAAGAAAATTGCTAACAAACCAGCACTGAGGTTTCACACAGGTGCTCCAGTAAGTTAACTCTAGTAAAAACTCTGAATCCTGGCTGCTTTTGCAGGTTGGCCCCAGTAGCCCCCTACGTGTCTGCTTTTCCATTGATCTTATTTACGAAAACCATCGCGCTTTTTAAAGGGAGTAAATAGTCAAATTTTAAAACCCATCGACGCTCAATTATAATGCCCGCATCGGTCAGGCACCATCCGCTGCGACTATTGCGCGCCCTGCTCTGGCCAAACTCACCGAAAGGATATTGCTAGTGTGGCAAGACTGCTATTCTTGAAAAATGTCTTAGTTTTGAGAAGGAGAATCGCCAACATATCCAATTCAACGGGCCAGCATCACGCAGCTCCAGGCGTTCACCAGTAACTCTCGGAGAGGACATTGTTGCGGTCCAGTCCTCCGAGCTTCTCAGTTTTTTCCTCTGGGCTGTGTCAGATCCGAGACTTTGTCCTCCAAGTCTTTGAAAAGAGGTCGCCGCAAAGCTTGCAGATACGCCGGCACCTAAAACCGGCGCTCTCTTCTCCCACGAACGAGCAGTACACATTAGGAACACTTACCTCCTACTTGTTAAAAACGAAACTCTGCTAAAGAGGTAAAAAAAAAAAAGAAAGTAAACAAAGGCTTGCTCTGCTTTCTTAAAGTTGAAAAGCTGGTAGACTTACTCAATTTTGCGCTGAATATGTAATACCTGGACGATATGCATGTAATACCTGAATAAAAACTGCTTTCCCGCAGAAAAGCCAACGATGATGGCCGAGTACGTACAAAGCTTTGTGGGTTTTCGCAGAGTAGGATCGAATTTACGCAAATAAAGTGTCCATGTCTAGGTTTTCCCCTCTTTCTCGGAGGGCGCTTTAATCAAAGCATTCATAGAGTGTTTTAAGAATATTGACGTAATTAGGAGATATCAGCAGGTCGAAACGTGGCCTTGGCTTCTTGATGAATACGGAGGTGTCCGTGAGGAAATAGACACGTCAATTGCGGCCTGAGCAATGGAGGCCCAGGACTTCCATGAGGTACACTGTCTTCAGATTACTTAGACAACAGTTGCGGAATTCTAACTGCAGTCATTGCTGCTAGCGCCTTTCTGCATTCTTTCTTGATATGCTGAAGGAAAGATCGGCCGTTCGACGCTAGAAGCAGCCTCGAGTAGGGAGACTTACTAATGTAGGGTAGGCCGGAACCGGCCAAACGAAGCCCATTGTTAACAACTAAGCGCCTGCCCGTTCTGATAGCTACTGTCGTGGTCAGATTTACGATCGGTTCAAGCTCAGACGTGGTTGCGTGAAGTCTGGCTAGGGCCTGTTGAACTTGAAAGCGGCTCTACCTGTAAATAGCGAGATTATCTGCGTATAATCACGTTTACCAGATTTCCCAGACCCCAGATTTTTGCGAGTAAATCCTAGATATGGACTGAGAAAAGTAATGGGCTTAAGTTGTTACCCTGCACCACGCCCATAGTCTAGAGAAAATAAGCAATTTGAGCGCACAGTCATCTATTCTGATGTTGTTGCTTTGCAGAACGGCCACTTTTAGATTGAGAACGACAGGAGGAAGACCAGCTTTGACAAGAGTTTGCAGAATAGTGTCTCTGGACGCTGAGTCGAAGGCGGCATGAAAATCTACGAATACGGCGTACAAGGGTTGGGACTTTGCTCGAGCCTCCCTGATGACCTCCAGCAGGTTGATGCATGTCGTAATCGTAAACCGATTTTGTCGGAAATCGTGCTGTTTAGTAGTGCGTTGGATCACAATTCTTTTTAGGAATGATAAACAGTGTAGCTTCGAGGCATTGAGACGGGATTATGTCAACACGGAAGCATTTGTTGAATAGTGCCTCTCAGCATAGAACCAAAATTGGTGCGCTTTTTAGATGCTCATTCCTTACTTGATTGGGGCCGGTTGCTTTGTTGTTCTCTAAACCCTCTCAAAGGATCACGTCTTCCACCGTAAAAACGGTGTCAATGCGCTATATTTCGCTCAGAGTGACCTTATACCGGACATAGATAAAGCAGAGTTTTCTGGTTACGGAATCGCTGGTCCTAAACATTACTGCAAGGTAATTGATGACTTGTGGAGAATTAAGCGGGCAGGGGGTCAGACCACTAAGAGTCAGCCACCTATGAGGTGGGCGTTTAGACTCTCGGAGTAGGAAAGTATCCGATTTTTCGAGATACTTCGTCGGACAAAATTTGTGCGGGTAATCAAGGCTGGAGTACTTTCTGCATTTGCTAGCCTCAGCTAACCTGAAAGGATGACCTGCTCGGTCCACACCTGCACCATCGAAGGGACTGATGATTTGGTTACAGTTGCGTCCCAAACAAGCATGCGGCTACGCTTAAAAGGCGTCAAAGTCAGGCCGTCAGGTCTTTTTCCATCATCCCTCGACAGATCCAAGGGCTCTACACACACGTGAATTCGGTCGATCTAAGTGCGCGACTAAAAACGTCATTTAAATAATATAAACAGTTAAATAATATAGGTGCAGATAGCGGGCAAACCAGCGCAGACGCCAGACATTGAAAGAGCGCCCATTGTTGATGAGAGGACTGCGCCACTGCAGGGGAGACGGAACAACGCAGCGCTATCCCGTCGGGGAGAGGAAATAGAGTGGCTGATATAACCATAGTGCGCTGAACTGTCTTCACCGCTGCTGTGTATTACATAGCTACTGCCTCTCCTATCTTCTTTTCGCCGTTGTTGATGTTGTCGTCGTCACTGCTAAAGTGGCAACGGAGAAGCGGCACGGCGGAGAGACGGCTAGTGACATCATTGCGGCAGTAACAGAGAAAAGCAGCAACACGGTGTGTGCTGCTGCTACTGTACCTCTCCGGCTGTTGAAGCTGAGAGAGTGAAAGTAAGTACAGAAAAAATGGCACCGAGGACCAGAAGCGCCGTAGTGCCACTGTGAAATATGGAGGATAGCTGACGGGGACAAAACGCAATACGCAACGGAGGACGCCCTACAAACGGTTAAGAACATGTAACCGCAGGGCGAGCCCGAGAAACAGCCGAAGGAGGGAACAGCAGCCAGCATCGTGTCAAACAACAACGTGGATGCTGCTGGCTACAAGAGCAACAATACCGAGCTCGCAGATAAAGATCAAAAGCGGGTTGGCTCTGGTTTGGCGGATGGGGGCCCCCGGCCAGATGAATCTGGCGACGGTGGACTGGATGGCTTCATCCTTGTTCCATCGACGAAGATATATTGAAAGGATGCCCCGGGTACAGCTTCCATGTATCTTAGAGGTTATAACCCTGGATAAACATCAATGAACCTCCAACGGTTTATCAAATCGTTGGGTTTTGCGGTCTTCCGATGTTAGCAACTTGGTGGACATGGAAGGAACAGATAGTCTGCTGATTTAAAATCCAGGTTCCAGTTGCTGATCTTGGCCGACTTCTATCCCACGAATATTGGTAGAAACAAGGCTTAAGGACGCGTCCTTTCTTTAACGACTTCCGAGGACGTGGGCGGAAAGGTGCTCAAGGTCGACCGCCAAAAGGTCCGGTTAAGCATGCCGACCTCCATGACTAGTCTCCTCAAAAACATCGACCTACAGGAGGCTTCTCGTTTCTGTAGGCTGGTTTCTCTGAATGACCTATCTGATGGCTACACCAGCATTGCAAGATTGCATGCAAATGCACGGGTCCTCCTCCTGGAACGAGGTTCGATAATATCACGCTCCTTATGGATAGCTCACGTGTGGACTGGGATGTAGTGGTCATGGGTGAGACCTGGCTTGATGAGTCTGACGCCGCCTTGTTTAACTTACAAGGCTACACCAGTAGGTCTGCCGGCCTGGTTGAAATTGAGGCGGTCTCTCAATCTATGGGCACTCTGCACTTGATCGAGTGTTGACGGGAGTGTGCAGGCTATTAGGCTGAAAATTCACTGCCCTGGCTTTTATGGCTATGTCGTCGCGGTGTACTTTAAGGACCAATATTATCACTCATCCCAATCTTAGATCCGATAAAGTGTCAGCTGGTACGCGTATAGACCATGTCGCTATTGCGAATTATGAGCGATATGTCCGTATCCTTCACACGGTCCTTTCCGACCATTACCTAGTAGGGAGCACACTGGCGGGTAATAAGGAATCTTTAGCGTCGTTGACAATGAAACCAATCTCGATCGCAGCGAATCTCAATAGGAGATTCGATGAAAACGGCCAACGAAGGTATCAAGACGGTGTCACCAGAATGGATTTGTCTTCTGTTCTCAACTCAACTGATTCCAACGAGGCCTTCGAGTCATACAATGGTAAACCCTAGCTCATTATTTGCGTGATATTATTCGAGAAAATCATTTGGTTAATTTAAGGTTGCTGTCGATCACGCTCGCCGTCAGTGGATTAGCACACGGCGCACAGATGACAAAGAGGCGTTTCAGAGATTGCGGGTGTTGTACAAAGTAGAACTGAAAAAGGCAGAGGGATACCTACTACGAAGAGCAGTTCGCAGCTGTACGTAACCGCTTTGCCAAACTCTGGAGTTTCTTAAATAAAATCTGCGGCCCTGGCAAAAAGTCTGGAGCGGTGCCAAGTCGACTACTATTTGGAAAACAAGAAACTGGAGGAGGTCCAGGAGATAGTGGACACACTAAATGATTTCTTCTCATCTACTGGTACAAAAACTACATCCTTGCTCCCACCTCAGAAGCCAAGTGACTTTCTCTTAAACCTATGGAACTCAAGATTCCAACGCATTTTCCTTTAGTGCTATTACAGCTCAGAAACTGTGAATCGCTACTAAAGACGTAAAGACTCGAAAGCGATGGAAACGTGCCAGGCAAATTCCACTCTAAATTTATTGACATCTTAGCGGCTCCTCCAGCTGTCGTATTCAATATTTCAACTAAAACAGGCGCGATTCGGAACGCCTAGAGACATCTTGACTCCGCTATATAAAGGAAAGAGCGGAAAGAACCAACCTAATAACTATCGCCCGATATCATTGGTGTTTTGCGTCTTGAAGGTATATTAAAAGCTTGCTAAACAACAATTCGGTTTTAGAGAGCCACGATTAACTGAGCTGGCATTAGAACATATATGGTGGGAGATCGTTAAAGCTGCGGATGATGGAAAGATGTACCTTGGTGCATTTCTTGACGTAGCCGAAGCGTTCGACTGCTTCGACCACTATAATTCTTAAGATGCTTCAGGAACTGGGCTGCGCACCAGCAGTAACATCTTAGTTTAAATCGTATCTTAGTGAACGGTGGCAATTTGTGATGGTGGGAGCTCTAAGGTCTGCGACGGGAATTGTATCCACTGGCACGCTTTAGAGGTCGGTTCTTGGATGTTTCATCTTCATCACCTACATTAATTTTGTCCCGCGAGGCATCGAGAGGTATGTATATTGCCGCCCAATTCGTTTATGCAGACGACGCCAATCTTTTGTTCCCCGACTCACCCTCCTAATTGTCCAATAATAAGTATAAGTATAATCTTTAGCACGTTGAAACTGGTATTGAAAAAGCCATGTTTTTTTTAATTTGTTTATTACAAAGGTTTGGTCGTGTTGTAAACCCGACGAAGACGGCACTCGTTTTTTACCACACCCCACAACGGGCATCGAGACAGAAGTTAAAACTGGTCATATCTCCCTTAAAGTAGGCGGCTTTGCTATCCCTCTTTAAGCTCCGATTCAAAATATCTTGGCATTGTGCTACATCAGCATATAAAATGGGACAGCCAAGTGAGGTCAAATCTTAGGGTCTGCTATCCCGTAGTGGCCTCACTCGTGCGTTTGAGGAGAACCAAGGCTTTGCGGGATCTTCTGGTGCGTGTCTACAAAGCGCTTATGGAGCCAATTCTAACCTACGGAATTATTCTGTAGGCCGCCACGTATTCCACGACACTAGGGGCAAGCTAAGGGTCGTTCCGAATGACGCGGTTAGAGCCATAATAGATCTTCCTTGTCGCGCAAGTCTGACTCCATAGTACACCAGGCTCGGGCTTCTCAAGCTTGATTAGCTGACACGCTTAAAGTTAGCCGTGCTAGCCTATAAGGTGCAAACCAATGTAATCTCTACAGATTGTGCTTTTGACCTTGACCAACACAAGTTCTTTTTTTTCTTAGAGGTTTTGGGAATGCATGATGCACCACTAGCAGCCTGCGTGGATATTGTGAGACTCGCAAACTCACTAAATCCGGATTCCTCCCCACCCCCCAGGCTCGGTATTATTTTGGCATTACTTCAAAACCGTGGGAGAGGCGTCTTTGCCGTTCTCCTTCAATCAGCTCTATCCCTGACTATCATCCCGCATGTTTACCTGCGGTTGGATAGGGGGATGCCATTTTGTAATCCGTCCTGTAAGGGTGTGTCGAGACTATGAGGGCCTGGCTGCTCCCCAACCCCCCCTCCCTCGGCTCCTCGTCTCGACCACTCTCCCAAAAGACCCGCTCAAACTCCTTCCCCCTGGCCGTTTTCTTGGCTGTCTTGAGTATCAAAACGGCGTCGAAGAAGTTCGTCGCCTCCCCCATGCCTCCGCCGAAGACATATGGGCGATCACCTCCTTGATGGGTCGGCCTCTCACAGCGGTTGGTTTTGCGTCCCGTGCTTCCCTGAGATCATCACACTGCAGATATCGCTAATGGCCTTCTTGATCATTGACATGTAGCTCTGGAACTGACAGTGGCCGGTCAGAACCTGGGTCGTCCAGTAGGAAAGCTCACCGTGTCGGCGGGTCCGGTACCTGAGGTCCGGTATCAGACTCTTAGTCCAGCTCCCTGTGGTCACACCGGGTCTTACCTGCGCCCATTACTCATGTCAGGCCGATATGGTGGCACTCCTGACCCTGGTGAGATCCAGATTTCGTCTAGATACATTTTATTTTGTTCAGCAACTAAGAGGTTCTATGGCAGCATCGTGGCTAGGGCCAGGAGAGCTTCGATCATTCGATACTGTCTATCGACTGTTCGATATATTCGGCTTACCCTGATTAGTGCCCCCCTATTTTCCGCCGTCCGCATTGCCATGTCCCCTCAGACTAAAGCTGCGTATAGCGCCGTTGATTCGGCCACCGAGGCCAGGAGCCTTCTTTTAATCTCAGCCACCCCACCGACCCTAGGCATGTTCCGCGCCGGGGTCACCCTTTTTCGGCACTCCCTGGCCTACGTGCTGGCTACGATCTGGAACGAGCTGCCATTGGCGCTTCGAAATGGAAGCCGGCCCGCTGTGTTTAAGCGGCATCTTCTCTTACAACGGAAGAGAGAGACTCCGAGTAAACTGTTTTACATTTAATTTACTGTATAGTTATTAAACTTGTATAATGTTAGTTATAAAGATTTACACGTTTACTGTGTTAATTATACTCAATTGTGTTGCTTTATCGCGTATACGCTTTCTATTTGGGCATACACTTGTAAACTTATATCGTATAACCTATAATCAATTGTGTTGCTTCATCGCGTACACACGTTTGATTTGTTCATACCCTCGTATATTGTGTATATTTTGAATGAAAGGGGACAGATTGCGAACTTGTTGGGCACGTTAATAAACCTGATTGATTGATAAAGCGAAGTACCGTGCTCGTCGGCTTGCACTCAACGCGCATGAGAGGCCATGATGGGCCAACGCGTCCACAAAACCATCACAACGGCATTGGCGAGGCACGACTGGGTCAAAACCAAGTCGCAGCCCTGCGTTTATGCGCGTCGTCTCGTCGTCCAACAGAGTCTTAATTCGCGGACATGGTAGGGCGTGTAACTAAGATTATACTTTAGTAATATATAAAGTATTATATATTTTATATATAATATATAATACTTTTATATTGCTTAGTATCATCATTTATTTAAGTGTAGCAAAATATACATTTGTGATGTTAGAACGTGTGCACAGCCCGCTGGGGCATAACTCAAGGCACTAGGTCCAGGCCTGGGCTGGTCCACCTAGCCATGGTACCTCTCACTGAAGCGGCATTCCCCCTCTGAACATCTAATGACAGACGTTGCAGTAAATACTCGCCCGCCCTCTTGTCTCCTGTAGCAAGCGCCAATCTTTTCCCGACATCCTTGAGCAGTTTCGTCGTGAGCGACCCAGGCCCCCGCAATGTCTCGAATGCAAGCGGTGAGAACAAGTGTGGATAACTGATGCTTGAATATTTTCTGCACTTGGCTGCTTTCGCTAGGGCTACCGCGTGTCCAGGGCGGGCTGCGCCCGTACCGACCATTGAGGGGGCTAAAGAGTCTGTTACGCTCGCGTCCCACACTAGCATTTGGCCCCGCTCGAAGGGAGTCAGGGTCATTCCATCAGGTCTCCTTCTATCGTCTCTGACTAAGCCAGACGGCTCCAAAATGCATGGGACTTTTATATACTTTTATATACTCAGCTAAGTAAGTACTAATAGCTCCTAATAAGCTATTAGTACTTAAAAGCCCCAGCCCTTTAAGTACTAGTAGCTCGATGCCTGGCTCTATCGGCAAGAGAAGGTGCTCTATTAACCAGACTTGCTAGTCGCATTTCTAGTAGCCGAGCTGTCCAACTGCCCTGGTTAGCCCTATTATCGGGAGGAGAATCAAATAACAACGACAAGTTGTCCGTCAGCCTTTGAAGTTCAACGTTAGTTCCCTTGCCCCAGCAGTCAGCTTAAGATTTAGAATGATCTCTAAAATGTCTAAGCTAAGTCCAAAAAATGGCTGTATAAGCTTTAGTGATAACAGGTTGCAACCTCTAAGCAGGTGTGTTAACCTTGTGGCTAAAAACAAGATCTAAGAAGGAGTAGGCCGCAGCGAGCCCCCCATTGGGATAGTCTGCCTGTGGCGAAGTCAAATTAGTCTCTTCAACTGTCTGATGCCTTTGCAATGTCGTCTGGCAATACGGGGACACCTAGCAGCTCCAGGTTAACCTTGTCTACTACGCGACTGTTTGAGAGTAAGTTAAGAGGGTTAGTTAACTCTAGTGGCTAAACTTCGTTGAGCAAACAAGCAAGTGGAAAACCCAGGGGAATCCAGCAAAATCATTTTGCTGAAGACCTGTCTGCGATAGCATAGCGTTATGGGGCATTACCAGGTGGAAGTGGTTCTGAACCAAAGGCCAGGTTCGTCTGGTGAAACCGTAATGATGCCCACGATTTGGCGGCTCAAAGCGGATTATCTCTCTGGGCGCTATTAAAGGCGTTTCGAAAGTCCAGTTTGACCATCACCGTTGGCATTTTGCGGGATTGCAAACATGCACAAGCACAGTGCACAGAGCACTAGCTCGGTACCGCCAGGAGTAACAAATCCTAGCTGGTGTTGACCAAGAGTCGCTAAAGAGCTTCCCCAGGACCGGCCGTGCTGCCCAGTGCAGACAACAAGTCCTGCAACAGACGGGGACTGGATTTCGTTGGCTGGCGCTAGCATATCCTGAGAACTCACCAATCTGGCAGCACCGAAGATATCGCCTCCGAAGATATCGCCTTCTGACAGCTTGACCCTCACTCGTCTGGGAAGGTCATCATCGCGGTGGGCCATCACTTTGCATCCTCATTCTTCGTGCGTCAGATCCCTGAGCCTTAAGCTCGTTAAAAGTTGCTAAAAAGACTAGAACGGACAGGGATTAAGCGTCGTTCCTGGCAATCTCCATATACTACTTCGGCGAGTGCAGAATAGAGGTTCCCGACTCGATGATTACAGAAAATTGACACTACCGCTGAGGCGCCCGGTGCCTGTTTCATTCTAGGCCAGAAAGTGGATAGAGTAGAGGCGAGGCAGATTGAACCCTTTAATGGCCCACGTCTCCGTCAGCACTACAATATCTGCGCCTGCTAGAGATGCCGGGGAGAGGAGTGGTAGAGTGTCAGCACCCTATCAGTACCGTAGAGTAATTATTGTTGAACTCATCTGAGCATGCGTGGTCTGGCTCCTCAAGTGGCGCTAATTCGAAGGTTTACGGGAATTTGTCGACTCTACGACTGTTGCCTCTGCCAGCATACTGTTTACCTTTGTTTCAGTCTTCACAATCTTCACTCCTAAAAAATATTTAATTCTTCTTGCTACAATTGCAGCAATATTTTCAACGATTTTGCCTTTACAATTATATCGGCCGCTTAATACGACCTTAGCGAATGTCAGCGAAAACGCTGAGAAGGTGGCCTGGTCATAAAGCCATATAGCAAGGTTACCGTTGGCTGTTTTACAGTCTGCAGAAGTATAAACAGCTCTGGAGTTGGGATTCATGATGAATACGCTTCAGTATTGTACCAAAGCTTCTACAGCCTTCTATAATACACTTCACAACTATTCTCGGTGTTGAGCGTACCCATATCGGTGTATTTGCTTGTAGTGCTGGTTTTAACTTAACTATGCGGTTTCCCATTACCAACAATGTCTTATTTGGCCGTCGAGTGAGAGCTTTGAGTGGAACTCTAATCGGCGCCAGACAGTTCTGCATTCAATGCGGGCACAGGCACTAACATCCGTGATTTCTTGCTCCTACCTCTGCTAATTCCTGTTCCAGAATACACAAACGATGAAACAGAAATGATACACATCTCATTGCTTTATTGCTGACAGAACACGTATCTAAATAATCCATAAAACGTTCGGTCAACCATCGCACACTTGGCAGAGCCACTGGGTTGGCAGTGGCATTAATCTAAGCACAAGAACGAAATCAACCCATTGACACGCGGCGCGTCAGGAATCCAAACTAGATTTGCCGTCCACCATACCACTCACCTCCACAACTATACACTCCCAGGAGAGTTAGCTGAAGTCATAAAATACATATTTTCGTACTTAACCGTCGTATTAGTGTTGTATATACAAAGCTGCTCCGTCGCTGCAAGAGTCTGGCCTACAGCTGTAGAAACTATTATTAAATTAACAATTTTCGGTTCCCTGGAGCTTATTTTGGCTGTTACAGCAGGTTCACAAGAAACTTTTCAATAATTTCAGTTTGACTTAGCCCGTTCGCATTACAGTGTACTGCCAGTACGGCGAAATGTCAGTATAACACATGAATAATAAAATTATAAGTTTACTGTTGTTGGACCCGTATTACGTAGTTGCTCTGTTGGATCTGGTTGACCACAGTCATTCGTAATCTGATCGATGCATTATTGTCATCTTGCAACGGCAATTAATCCTCAGTTACTCTATAGGGCCTTAAAAGGCACGATTCTTATATGGTTTTGACTGCGGCATCCAAATCGTACTGTTCAATAAATGCACAATAGATCAGCTAGTTTATTACCTTTATCGTGTCTGTAATATTACGTGAAAGCAATATATGTTATAAAAGAGGAGGTAGGCCGATATCAGATGACGAAAACACGCAGCACTTACTGAGCACGACCGCACTATCCGAATGTAAACAGACCATTGACCAGTATACTAGAATTCCAAAAGAAAATGGCTGCTTTATTGTCGGGGTTCACATAAGGACCTTTATGCTCTGCTTATCCCCCTTCGTCTCTTAGACAACCTAAGATGACCAACCTATTAAAGGAGCAGGTTCGTCTGAAACAGTTTCTTTTTTCCTACAAATGTATTAAACGACTTTAACAAATGTCTTGAACGACGCTCTAATGTCCATCTCAAATGAAGCTCAAAATGCTGTGATTTTCGGGGTGGCCGCCGTATCAGCGGCGCACAAATCGACTGATATGGCCCACCTCTCACTCCCAGATGATGCCTATTATCAAGTATTACGCAAATTTCTTCACCAAGATGAGGCTCTTTGTTGGTCCGGCAGCATAAAACCCAGCGTCCCGGGAACGGTGGTTTACAAAAATATAAGAAACTCTTATAGGCATTTACTGGTGCGGTAGCGGACGACTCCGAAAAGGTTAACTGTCTTGCTCTTTTGTTTTTTATCTTCAGCGGGGGCCTGCCTACTTCCTACTACGGTAGGTTCGTTAAAACGATCTTTTTTAGGGTTAGCAGACTTAATTAACAGTCATAATAAAATTTAATATAAAAGCAACTTACCCGGCGAAGAGGTACTCGTTCACGGTAGCATTTATAAAAGTGTTTTCATGCTGGTGCCGTCCCCTCGTTTACTTCCGTTCGAATAATAATGACGCATTTCATTGTAGTTTGCGGTTGTAATTTTATCGCCCAAGCTGCCGTTTGACATACTTGGCTCAAAAAATAGTGTTTCCGATTTGACCAAATCAAGGGTACCATTTTTAGAAGATTTTTTCCTTATTTTGGTTTCGATCCTAGGCAGAAACAAAGCAAATAACATTTTCTTATATTCTATGTAAAAGTTGCATAAGACATGAAAAGTAAATAATTACATATCTTAATATATGATATGAATTTATCAACTTACTATAACAAAAAGTAATAGTGAGTTCGTAGTAATAGGTTCCACATTATACCCCACAGCGCAACACAGCTTTATTATTTTAGCATTAGTATGCGAGCAGCCAGCTGCGTTCCTTATGAGATTCACCGTCAGAAGCAACTGACGCCATGACGGCACATTTCCGATTAAGCTCGAGCACTCTCGCACCCTCTTAACACCCTCGGTCTTGTCCAAGGAGGACTAGAAGTGAAAGTAAAAAATAGCGAGGTTCAGTGGCTATTCATGATTGTCAATTACGGGGTGTCTCCGCTTCATTTCCCGTTGTTAATCGATTTTTAATGATTCTCGTTGAGAAAAGATAATAAACCATACCGCTGACATAACATGTCCTCTTGTGGGGGCTTATAAGGGCCATGTTTATCGCGGCTTAAACGCCATTTGTAGATGTCGACTGAACATTAGTTGAGTGTCAGGTTTACTCTAGACTAAAGCAAATGTACAAATAAAATAAACCAGTTATACGGAAAAGTTCATCTTTTTCAAGTTCAACTTCTCTAAATTTTGCAAGAATTACAACGACGTCCGCGTAAAAAAGCATGTGTGTGCTACCTATATATGCCAAGAGCTTGCTAAGGCACCTGCCATATACAGTACGTGCAGGAGCGGGCTAGCGAAATCGCATTGCGCTTGAAGTATTTTTGGAGACACTTTAATTGCCTGTTGGATCTCCCCTGCAGAATAAAATTGTTGCAATGTTTCACCCTTATAAAATCCAGCAGGAGGTCTTACGGTACGTAAACAACTACAGCTTTGGAAATTGGCAGAAGCTGTGCCCACTTTCTATGGAAAACTTCTTCCACATGATCGAATAGGGTTTTTAACGTCTTCGGTAGAGCGCTATAAAACGAATTCGTGTTGGTTAGACTGGAGAGTCATCCTTACCTTAAATTGTCTTACTGCAACAAATTCAGTAAAAAGGCAAGGAGAGTCATCCTTGCCTTTGATAGTCTCGCTGCAACAAAACTTGATAATATCTTAAAAAACGCGCATCACGGAAGTTCCTGAAGAGTTTTTAAATTGAATTACCTTTCCGTTGGTAGAAAATAAGCGTTCTTTCCATTATCGGATATCTCATTCTGGTCTAAGCAAGTACTGCAGATTAATATTAGTACCGTAATAAAAATGCATTTTGCTTCCATTTTGTTCTCGTAATATATTTAAGCTGGACCCACTGACTTTCCGCTGCGCTTGGATTTTATAGCGTGGACCTTGAAAAGAAAACCCTGGGTTGTATAGACCTTATCGGTTTAACCAACAAAAAAGCGCTTTTTACAGACATGAACCAACAAAAAAGCGCTTTTTACAGACATGCGCTTACTTTATTACTAACAGGTTGTACATTCTCTGCAGGTCATCGACGGATCTTTACGCCTCTGCCGTCGATGCGGATCACCGGAACATGCCGTCGCGGCCTGCACGGCCGAGGCCTCCCACTGCATAGTGAGCAAGGTTCCGGGTCATCGAGCGGACAGTATGTCATGCTCAACATACAGGACAAATCTACTGGAGTTGCGAGGGAGAGCGGATAAAGACCGGCCAAAACACGCAGCTTTAGCCGACGGACTACCAGCACCGGCAGAGGCCGCACAATCCACAGAGACACTCACAACGCCAGCCCCGCTGAACCAGCGACGCTCTCGTCGTAAGACCCCCACCCAGCCGGCGGATGACGGTGGCGCCGACTGGCATCATGTAGGCTCAGTGTCTACTCATGACAAAAATGATTAAGATTCTGCAGATAAAGCTTAACCGCTGCAGAGCCGCGCATGAACGGCTGTGTACAACATCAAATAGCCCTCTGCATTATTTCAGAGCCAAATGCCGCTCTCTTGAGGAATCTAACCAACGCATGAACAGACAATTCCTGCGACGCTGCCATCTAGTGGATTGGACAGAAGGCTGCACTGTCCATCACGGGCCACGGCCAGGGGAACGGATTCTCATGGGCTTATTTGCCAGATCTTAACTGCGTACTATACAGTTGCTAATTTTCCCTAAACATGACGATAACAAGTTTTTAGATGACATTAGCGCATCGATTGACACTCATCGCTACCCTAGCCATTCATTAATTGTCGCAGGCAACTTAGTGCATTACATGTCGCGTGGGGCAGTCGCCGCAACACGGACCGAGGACAGATCCTACTGAACTGGCTGTCGGACCGGGGCTTGGCACTTGCCAATAACAGCGACGTGCCGACGTTTACGCGTCGCGGCCAGATATCTTTCTTTAATCTGACGCTAGCGGATTCGGCTGCGATAGCCAACATCCAGGACTAGGTGATACATGAGGCGAAGGAGAGTCTCAGCGACCACCGCTATATCACCTTTCAGATAACGCCGCAAAACAGACATTACCCGCGGCTGCCGAACTGCCGATACTGGCAAATGCAACACATCAATAAGGAACCACTGGCAGACACCTTCAAGAGACGGCTCACTCGCCTCGGCGACACGCCGCTCGATAAGGACGATCTAACGGCGATCATTACAATGGCATGTCAGGCGGCCGGCGGTCCGGCTAGACAAGGAGGTCCAAAGAGAGCCTCCGCTAAACACTGGTGGAGCCCAGAAGTCGGGACCGCCCGCGCAGACTGCGTGCGCGCAAACCGTATCATGACTTGGGCCCGATCGTGGTTGACGAAACGCCGTCAACGCGGCCATAAAGACCGCCAGCTAGCTGACGCGGTCAACCGTGCTGATCAACTACAACAGCTGTATCGCATCAAACGCCTGCGTCTGCGACGGCTGATAGGCGGAGCGAAGGCCGAGTCCTGCAAAGCGCTGGTTGAGTCAGTGGAGTTAACCGTCTGGGGCATTCCGTACCGCACGGTGATGCGAAAGCTCCGTAAGCCGCCCCCCCGCTCCCCCCAGAGCAAGTACGAAACCTAATCACCGCTCTCTTCCCCCGGCAGCCAGCCCGCCCCCCCCCCGTCAACATCAAAGCAGACTGACCAGATCCCGGAAGTGAACTCCGGCGAAGAATGCCGCGGAACGCCGTGCGACTGGAAAAGCACCTGGGCCGGACAGGGTTCCCCCAGGGGTCATAAAAATCTTGGCGCAGAACCATCCAAAGTTCTCATTCGGCTTTTCACACGCTTACTTCAGGACGGTCGTTTTCCATCCCAGTGGAAGCGCGCTCACTTGACTCTTATACCGAAACCGAACGCAGCAACGGGATAATCTTTGACCCACCGCCTTATATGCCTACTCAACACAATCAGCAAACTCTTTAATAATGTGTTGGTCAGATGCCTGAACAAAGATATCGAGGAGAAAGCCGCTCTGTCGGACAACCAATACGGTTTTCGCAAAAACCGATCGACCCTCGATACCGTCGAACGAGTGCTTCAGGTAGCCTACACAGAACAACAACGGACACTTAAGACGCGCAATTACGTTTTACTTATCCTGCTTAACGTGCGAAACGCGTTTAATACAGCGAATTGGCGAGTAATACTGGACACGCTTGAACAGAGAGGGCATATCCCCTTACATTCGACGGATTATTTCCTCGTATCTTGACGCGCGTTCTCTTTTGGCCAACGGTGAGGTCCACCCTGTCACGGCGGGCGTCCCGCAGGGCTCAGTGCTCGGGCCGATCCTCTGGAATATAGCATACGACGGAGTCCTGCGGTTAGACGACCTGCCTGACGGGGTGGACATAATCGCCTACGCCGACGATCTAGCGCTGGTGGTTACCGCGAAAACGGAGGCGGTGCTTAAGGCGCGAGCGAACACGGCTCTTTTCAGAATAGAGAAGTGGATGGCCGACAATTACCTGGAGCTGGCCTCTCAGAAGACCGAGGTAATCTACCTAACTGGCCGCCATCGTACTAGGCAAGCATCATTAGAACTTGCAGGGCACCAGCTGACTATCAAACGGGACGCAACTTACCTGGGCGTAACGCTAGACACAGGCCTCACTGGCCCGCCAGACATCCAGAGCGTCATTCAGAAGGGCACGAAGGTCTCCACCAACCTTGCACGCATCCTTCCTCGCGAGGGGAGCGCGACGCACGCCAAGCGGCTGCTCCTAGCGGTCGTGGCAGAGGCGATCGCTCTGTATGCCGCGCCCATATGGGCGGGTATGGCGCTGCGAACCGCAAAGGCATGGCGCATGATACAAAGCTCCCAAATCCTATCGGACTGTCTCGACGGAAGTCCTGTTGACGCTCGCCTGCCGGATCCCTTGAGACATACTTGCCGAAGAAAGAAGCAAGCGCAAGAAGGACGGCGACACTTCCTGGACCCAAGCACGGGAGCACTCCCTATAAGCGCGCACGTGGTCCAACCCACCAGCTAAGGATACCAGAGGGGCCTGGACAAGAAGCTTAATAAGTGACCTCAAAACCTAGTATAAGCTCAAGGGAGCACTTACATATTACTCCATGCAAGTGGTCACAGGGTATGGACAATTCCAGTCGTACCTTTACCGCATAGGCAAGGCGAATACAGATATCTGCGTTCTCTGCACCACAGGCGCACCCGACGACGCGGCGCACACCGTAGAAAACTGCGGGGCCCTTACATCGTACCGCACGGTTTCCTCCTATGTCCACAAAGGTAGCCCGACTACGACCATCATGGCCAGCATGCTCAAATCGAAACGGACTGGCACGCTGAGATCCAATACCTAGACGAGCTTATGCGCGAAAAATTTCGCCAAGAAAATTGCCGCAGATCGCGATTCAACACTAGGCTTCTAGTGTCCACTCCCGGGCAGGACCCACTCCCTGCTCGAGATATACTCGTAGACTAAAAAGATCCGCGGCTTTACGGATTACGATGGCTTACAAGACGGTCAGCACGGCGGCTGTTCTTGTACTGGCTGGTACGATCCCTTGGGACCTGAAGGCCGACGAACGTCGTCGCCTGTGGGCGGAACCGACAAGCAATAAGGAAGAAGAGAGGGAAAAAACGTTGATTTCTTGGCAAAATGAATGGGACGCCATACAGGACGGGGCAACTGGGGCCCGTGTAAAGGCTCTGATCCCTGACGTTAAGGCGTGGATTAACCGGCCCGGCGGCGAGTTGACACACCACGTGACTTAAGTGCTCACAGGGCATGGCAACTTCGAGAGTTACCTCTTTAGAATAGGAAAAGCAGATACGCTACTCTGCAAGCACTGTAAAGGAACAACGGAGGACACGCCGGAACACACAATATTGCTGTGCCCGACGTGGGCTCCATTACGCAAGGACATAACCACAGCAAGTGACGGCAGTTTTAAGAAGCTGGCACACCTTCTTATGTACTCACGTGATGACTGGAATCTTATAGCTCGAACAATCGAACGTATTATGCACGCCAAAGAAGAGGAGAATCGTTTTTACTTGACAAGGCCCCGTGAGGCACTCCAGGGCAGCTAAGATAAGGACGCTACTATTCACCGCCCTCAATTGTTTGAAGTATTGCTTGCGCAGTTCCCAGTTGAGTGTGGGGATGGGGACATGACTGGTTTTTAGTGGGTTGAAGCCCCACACTACCGGTCCACATTTGCAGTGAGCTTTCCTGCCGTGGTGTCCGTTGTGTGCGAACCGCATTTCCCAGTTAGTCCCTCAAAAAAAATTATAAAAAAACAAGACTAAGAAGAGGGTTGCATCTCGGGACTCTCCTCTCCTGGTTTCGAGGTAATGGTTGACAATTCCGAACCAGGAAAGGGTGGAAGAGGTGGTTTTTAGTGGGTAGCACGCGCAGATCGGATCGAGTATTATACTCTCCCCCGGCGTTTAGTCCCACACTATCCTTCATTAACATCGGAGGGTGTGCGTAAAACATTTTCCACCTCTACAAAAAAAAACAAAAAAAGTCATCAACGGATAACAGCGGCGTTGCCAATAAGTACACTAGCCTATTCAGCCTAGTGCGGTGGACGTTCAATGCGCTCCTTAGGAAACTGGCTTAGGGTTGATCAAACGCCCTGGTGTTCCATCTCGCGAATTAAGGCCAAGTCACCTGAACACCCAACGATACGATGAGTGCAATCTTCAGGTTAAACAAGATAGCAACAACCTCCATCGACGGTCTGTATAAGTAAGTAGGGAACGATTTTGACTATTTCTGTTTCCTGTCGGAATTCATCGACTTGGGTTAGTTTTCCTCCTTGTCGGAATTTTATTTCGCCGTTTTATGAAACAAAAGCAATAATTTCCAACTTGTGAAGAGCCTGCAGTTATATGAACCGGCATCTAATCACCAGATTTGCAGTCCACGGTTTCCATCTGAACACCTGTGTGCGAGAAGTTACATGAGATCTCGCCGGAGTGTATATGTAAGCTTTGTGACTATTTGTGTGATCTATATCACCTTCAGTGTTGTGAAAGAGCAATTTTGTTGTCTTAACTCTGGAAATGCGACGTCTGTAATATATATTCGTAAACCATTAATTGGGTAATAAAACTACTATACTATTACTTCATTACTAACAAAGATACTCTTGGAAAAGCAGAAGACAGTCCCGTGACGTCCGCTAAAAACATACCCATGAAGTTTAAAAAGAGATGTGCTTCTTTCTGGAAAATATGTATATCCATGCCTACTAGGGATTTGATGATAAAGCCGCGTACATGGTATACATCAAATTTGTATTAAATTCCAACGGAGACTATAATTAGCTTGGTGAGGGTATTGCCAAGGTGCGACAGATCTGGTGTATGTAAAATTGTTCCTGTTTTCCACAGAAAGTGCCATCCCAAACTCAAGCGCAAAACACAAAAATCATACCAGGAGAAAGGGTCTGGCATGATTTTTGTGTTTTGTGCTTCAGTGTGATTCAGACAAAAAGAGGCCAGTCGGTTATGATCCGTTAGAAAATAACTATTTAGATTAGATAACACTATACTGAGCAAAACTATACACAGTACGCACATTATATTCAACCGCAAAAGAAAAAAACCCGCAAGTTTTAGAAAACTTACTTCGTATAACTGCAAAGAGTGTACGGAAGCACAGACATGTAAGACGAGAAAACTGTGGTGTGAATAAAGAAAATGGAATCTGAGTGTTTTGTCACTATCAGGGCCTCACGGCTCGATAGCAGCAAGCGTTTGCCTAAATTAGGCTTTTAAAGAAACGACAAAACGACGTAACGCCTACAAATTTAGGCCCCACATTACCTTCCCAGGAATATCGTGTTAGCGTCTTATATTGCTGATTTTGTTGGACATACACATAAAACGAGTTACGCTTTCACCATATTACTTGAGACTTGAAAAATAGAATATACATATATATAATATAGAAAACTGACCTGAATACATAAGGACCGAGTTCGCTCACGACAGCACGTTGTACGCTTCTTGTAGTTACAAAATCATGATAATTAGAGAGATTAAACACGTAGATTGATCGATAGGAATTTATCGGAAAATTAAAGAATATCCGGTCGAGTGCAGAATTGTTCACCAGAGGTCCAAAACGTTCCTGCTGTATACCAACCATAGTCCAGCATAACAAACCGATGGCAAGAGGTAATAGAATTACAACTCCAACTGTAAAATTCAAAAACAGCAAACAGATTCCATACTGAGCAAATAGCGGGCTAAAATAGATTTTGAGACTTCATTAGAACATTTGCTGCATACCTGAAATATATCATGTCGACAAACTGCTTTGTTAAACATAAACAAAGGCATTACATAGGTGTATGCAGAATAGATCAAATTATAACATAACGGTTTTATATGTGGGTTCGTAAGTGCCAATTTGGCGTCCGGTCATGCAAAAGAAGCTTTGAGCGAGCCGTAGCTTTATAATTAATAAATGGTACAATTATAGAGTTATTAGTTGTTGTTCAAAATACATATGCTATACATGTTTGAATTGTATATGGTACATGTATAAAACTTACAATTTTGGCATAGCAAAGTTTTGCACAATTTTCTTTTCGGACCGTCACCTAAACGTTAAACGTCGTGAATATTAACTTAAGATGCTCGTGAAGCTCTCAACAAGAGCGCACGAAGTCATAGAACCTTTGTACTTGTATATGAATAAACGTGCCGATGACCACAGGCCACCTCGCTTACATCTTATATTGCATGCAGCTTAATGAATGAAAGCATTGTTGAAGCAATAAAGAGAAAAACCCTTTTACCTCCGTCAGGTGATTTCCCACATGGTTTTATTTTGGGGACCGTGCTGAGGAATCTGGCTTACGACGGGGTGTTCAAGGTAGATATTCTCCTGAACGGAGTAAAGACGCTAGCGTACGCCGACAATCTTGCACTCATGGTTATGGCTAGGATCAAGTCAGTCGTAGAGAGCGCCGCCCAAGGGGTGAGACTACCCCTCACGAGATGGCGGGCTACCCGATAGTACCTCGGGGCCATCCTTAATACTTGCATATTCTCGTATCCTTTATTCGAATCAACGGAACTGTACGAAAAACAGCAAAAAACAATAGAAGAAAATAGAGTCACTAAGGTCCGCCTGACGGACGCTGGCGATCAGGGCAAGCTGCACATACCGGACGGTGTGGATCGAAGCCCTCCTGGTCCCAGCTACGATGCTTTCATGTGACCAGCTTGCTAAGGACAAAAACAAGCGTACTTTCGATGCAGAGTTGGATCTGACTATCGCCAGGACTGCCACCATTGAGACCTGGCAGAAAGAATGGGCAGAGGTAGAACCCGGGGTTACCAAGGGGAGCTAGACCAAAAGTCTAATATTAGACATCGGAAATTGCGAACATAGCGAGCCGTCCTATTGTACGACGCATGTTCCGACCGGACACGGTTAGTTTTGAAGCTACGTGATAAAGATTAAAAAAACAAACAGTGACCTCTGTATATGGCGACGTTCAAGCTGCAAGGCAAGCGCTGCAAGGCTCTCAGGGCAGCACGGGACGTAGGTTCAACGGCCATGAGGGGCATCTCTACAACCAGGGAGGTCGCCCACCATGTAATTATGTCGGCGGAGGCGCGGAAGAAAGCAATACATACAGGTATAGATGACCGCGTTTCATCTGCAGATTTCCCCACAGAAGACGGACGCGGTTTTCTTAACGGGTCGAAAAGCTACACATGGAGCCAATCTGACGCTCACGAGCCACCCTATTCCGATCAAAAGGATTGCCGGGTACCTAGGCGTCATTTTTGATAGCGATCTTACAGGTTCCGCGTTTATTAAACACATCGTCGCCAAGGTAACCAAGGTCGCTCAGAATCTGACCAGGATTCTTTTATGGGTGGGAGGGGCTACGGACAGGCGCCGCTGGCTGCTAGCCTGTCGCGAAAACCTCGGCGCTGTACGCGAGGCTTTTTTGTTCTGAGAGGTTTCGGGAATGCATGATGCACATGTGCTCCTAGCAGGTAAGACGGTATGACGGGACTGGTCAGGCTACTTACGTACATTTCGGTCCAGGTCCTAACGGGCCACAGCCAATTCCGAACCAATATGGTGCGCGCTACGAAGGCACGCAGGTGCCATTAAGTGCCCTGCAAGGGGCTATGGCAACCCAGCCCTTCGTAGAACAGCTCGGCGCATCCCCTCGGGTTCGTTAGCCCCGAGTAAAAAGAGTTTTTAAGTGAGTGAAGGTCCCACACTAGGTGCTGTTTGTCTCCAATGCCGATAGTGCATTAGGAAAACAGCCAGGTTTCCGTAATTCAGCAAAATTTTATTTATACATTATACACAGCATAATTCTAATACGTAATCAGAGCAGACCCGGTAGACCACTGCCTGAAGGCAGCGAACCTAGCACCGCAGCCGCATTTCCACGTTGCACTTCAATTGATATTCTTTGTAGCAGAAATTCCCCTGCCCTTTTCTCATCCTTCTCACTTGCCGCTCTTTTCCCAATTTCTTTCAGAAATTTTACTGTTGATTCGCCTATGACTCCCAATGTTTCTATTGCAACTGGCTGCACTATAAAAGATGTCTCTAACTCGCGGTACTTCAAACTTTTCCGCTGCTCCGCTAAATTAGCAACAGCACCTGCTGATCTTGAAGCTCGGCTTCTATACGACGGCGCCAGCGTGTCCCACACGGTTGCGTCCCATACAAGGGCCTTTCCGGAGGACCACGGAACCAAGGTCATTCCGTCTGGACGTAAGGCTGAGTCCGCTGCTAGACCGACTGGCTCCTTTCTGCAGGGTACGTTAGCGGATTGCAACGCTCTTGAAATCACTTCGTTGAGGGCGGCGTGGCGCGAATGTCTTCCGCAGCTCCTAGGACAGCTGAGGCCGTGCTCTCCCGTCGGCGACACCGGTGTGTTGCATAGGGAGCAACTATGGGGCGCACACACAGCCTCCCCTAACCGCAGGCCGGCAACGATGCGGAGTGTTGTGTTGTCCAGCATCGTTCCCAGCTGCGGCGAGGGGATGGCTTGAAGCCATTTTGCGCTCGTATCGTTGAAAGCTGCTAGTAGGCGTGCCTTGCCGAGTGCATCAGCCGTGTTGTCCAGGAGCTTCTTTTGAATGGCTTCGACTACCACAGCATCAAGAGCACGCTGGCGTGTGTCGTCAAGCACCACGCGGTGATATGCGGCGAACTCCTCTTTTTTGGACTCCATGAGCCGTTCTAAAAAGGACTTGACGTTCGAAGGAGATATAGATATAATCAGTTCCTGAAGTGTGGTGATTGAACCCAAGAATGCGGTCTGGGCCAAATCGGTTGCACGTCGTATTCCTAAACCTCCGGCTGTTGTAGGAAGGGTAGCCTGGTCCCAATTTGCCCCGTCCAGATTCAAATTTAACACCCGATTCACGCACTGTCTCAGCTTATCGTCGAATTGTTGTAGAATGTTCTTTTGGGCCGATGCATCTATGCAGCGAAGGATATAGATTAGCCTTGGTGTCGAGAGGCTAGTTCGCATCAAGAATAATGCAGGATGCGCATCGAGGGATTCCAACCTGGAACACCAGAGATCCATTAGCTCGCACTTCCTGTTTAGAGCGAGTTCTGCGGAGGCCGTTGTGAGGGGAGCTCCTAAAAGCTCGATGTTTTCATCAGTACATAGCTTGATGTCAGGAAGCAGGCCCTGCGCCCGGCGTAAACACTCGTCACGAAAGGCGCAGTCGGATGACAAGACGTACAGCTCACACTTTGAAGCATTTAGTTGCAGTCCAGAGGTGACGCCGAACTCGATTATTTTTTCCACATCACTAAGGGCGGAATCAAGAGTACCTCCAATTGTGCCATCGTCTAGGAACCACGGCTTAAATTCCGACTCCAAAGCAGAAAGCAATTGGCAAATCGCCAGACAGAAGAGGGCCGGGCCACAGGGGTCCCCTTGCTGTACCCCACATCTGGAGAGTACGATCTCTTCCCCCCAAAAGAGATTGGATGGGCTCCTGTACATTTGGTAGACTGCGGGGTACATTGCTGGAATGTTTGATTTGACGGCTTCAAGAATTACATCCCTTCTCAGCGAATTAAAAGCATTTTTAAAATCGAGTTTTATCAGCACCTTATTGGACGCCGAGTTAGTATTTACAAAGGCACTTGCCGCGTGGACAGCAGCCTCGCAGCCTCCTTTAACTCCACAACCCAGTTGAATGGGGGCAATCCTGTCGATAATTGGCGCCATGTATTTGCGGATTAGCACTTTACACGCTAGCCGCCGCAGGGTATTCCCGACTGCTATCGGGCGGAGACCACCGTCTTTTTTCTTTAAAGCTATAAGATTCGCTCCATAGAAGTTACTAAGTGCGAACCCTGGTAGGCGGCCATTCATGACAAGGTTGCAGAAGTCCGTCAGAGCAAAAAGGAGGGGGCAGATCTGATCACCCTTTCCAATAAGGTCTTTTAGGTGTCTGGGCTTGAGACCGTCAGGGCCTCCACTTGAACTATTTGGGAAAGTTTGGATTGCTGCTCGGACCTCACTGGGGGTAATGTTGATTTGGTCGGCTGATGGAACGCCACGAGGCGGTGCCGGGTATGCCGCTGTTTCTGGCATGTTTGGGTGCTTATCGCTAAGTATGCGGTGCGTATTAGCGTCTTGTGGAGCCATCGAATCCGTTGAAATAAGAATGCGCGCTGCTGCCGAAACATCCCCCTGAGCCAGTTTTGCCTGTGCCACCCGAGCTCTTTGTCTATCATCGTTTGTGTTAGTCTTCGGCGCCGCGACATGGTTAGCATTGATGGTAGCATCGAGTGGGGCACGACTCCTGAATCGACTAAGGTTGTCCCGAATAAGTGAACACAGAGACTTTCCTTTTGCCTTTTGCCGTGGGATGGTGAGGACCGTTGTTGCAAAATGAGCCAGACGAGACCACGAGTCAAGATCATTCGCTGAGCAAATCGACTTGATTGTGATGGTCAGTTCGGCAGCAACTATAGGTCTCACGCCACGAGGAACGATCGAGAGCATCTTGAGATTTTGGCGAACAGCGGACAGTCGTTGAACGGTGCGAGTAAGGGCAGTTGACGGTGAGATCGGTGCCGGAAGTCGTGTTGACGACGTCGTGGTTGGCGTCTCAGTGTTGCTGTGCGTCAGCGGTGTTGTCCACTGACGAATGTCTAGTTGTCTACTGGTCATTAGGATCAGAAGAAGGCGACCCCGTATTGACACCTGTGTCGTAGCCAGTGTTCGTCGAAGGCGACGATGTCTGGAGTGCATGGAGCGACGGCGTCACTGCGGAGGTCGTTTGTGGAGCCTCCGGCTGAGGTTGCTGTACCATGCTCAGCTCAAGTGCTGAGCGGAGAGCCAGTTCCAGCTGGCCGCGAAAGCCGTCCGAAGACAACTCAGAGACGCTGCCAGGCGCTATAGGTGGCGCCGCTTGAATGTGCAAGCTGGGGAGAGCAGTCGAAAGTGCTCTTTGGATTGCTGTTCCGATTTGCGAGACTATGGCGTCAATTATAATTGGAACTATTTTCTCCGTGACGCATTGCACCACCTTGTCAATGTTGTTGATTTGGTGTACATCATTGGTGACCTGCTTTTGCTTTTTGATCACTGTGCCAGCAGGGGGCTGAATTTTGGGTGTCGCCGCGGGTACCTTAACCCCGTTCTGAACAACGGCAGAGAAAGACCGCTTGGAAAAGGAGGACGACGGCTGAATATCGGCCACGGGTGCGCAGATCTTGACTGGCGTCGCCTCAGGCTTCCTCTGTATAACCCGTATTGCTGACTTCTTTAGCTGCTCCATACGGCGAAGTCGATGCGGGCAACTGCCGGAAGTAGCTTCATGGTTTGATTTACATAGGCAACACTTCGCCGCTTGGTTGCAGTCTTTCCGGAGATGGTTCGTGGAACCACAGCGGCGACAGCGAGGTGCCGCCCAGGGGCAGTCCGGCTTGATGTGGTCCAAGCTATAACACCGGTAGCACTGGTGTGGCTCTCTATAGAGCATCACCCCGTGTGTTTTAAGGCCCAGACGAACTTCCGTCGGAAAATCAATTCCGACAAAAGTTAGGATTACTTGGTCAGTGGCCATAACTATGCCAGTGTGTGCGTTCTTCGCTCTGACTCGAATGGCCTCTGTGACACCTAAAGACCCCAACGCGTTAATAATAGTTGTGTCGCTGAGCGACGGATGCACACCGCAGATTTTTCCCTTTACTGTCGATCTTTGGCCACTCACTCTAGACTGAACCGGGATACCTCCGACTGAGGTTAAACTTAGCAATGTTGCTCTATCTTCAGCGTCCTCGGCGACGATAACAAGTTCGCCGGCTCGTGTAAAACGAGGTTCCTCAACTTTTCCTTTAAGATGTCTAGCGACGTCATCGCAAACAGCGTTAAAATTGGTCTCCAGCAAATTATTGTCGGCGGCAAAAATAATCGCCTCAGGTCGCTCATTTGTTTTAACCTTTGGTATTGCCTCCTTTCTAATAACTTTGCCACCCGCACCAACTACGCTCCAACTCTCGGTGTCTTCCTCGTCGTGCGTCTCACCGGAGTCCCCGGTTGGCCGCGCTGTGGCACCGCTCTCCATGGCTTCCCTTTCAGCGCTATCGTTACTAGCGCCAGAGGATTCTGCTAACGTTGTCAGCTTTGCACCGCTCTTTCCGGCCGCTCTCGTCTTCGATGGTTTCTCCCGTTGCGGCGGGCTGGTGGCTTGCCGTTTGATAGCTGCCGCTGTGACAGCGGTGTCGATGCCGACGACATCCCCTCCACCGGCTGCACGTTGCGGCTGCTTTCTCCTTACCTCCTTTCCACTTGTTGACATTTCTGCTGCTGCCTCAGTCTCTTGACCGGCTGCAGCTTTTCGAACGTCTCCCGATGTTTCCGCGTCTGCGCTAGAAGGCGGATCATGGTCGCCGCTCGAAACGTCTGGTGGCGACGTTGTTGTTGTTGTTGTTGTCGTTGTTGTCGTCGATGAGCCAGGTTGATTATCCTGCCGTGGTGTTTGTGCCGGCGTTGGCGAACGTATCACACCCATCTTGATGTCACTCCACCATACAAGTGTTCACCGGATGTTGAAGTTATTGCTCGACAAAAAACAGCACTGAGCGAGGTCAGAAAAATCACCAAATCACAGTTTTTCACAGAGCTCGAAGAAAGTCGACTGCACCACTCGAATGATCACATTCGAAAAGAGTAGGGCGTTACGGAAAAAAGGAGAAGAGCAGAGGAAACGTTGACGGCTGACGTCGCAAAGAGGCCTCTCCCGTGGTTTCAAAGTAATGCCTAGGCAACACCGAACTTGGGGGGGGGATGAACATTGTTTTACTTCACTAATAAATCCGAATATTCAGGTTCAAGAGCTTGCAAACTAATGGCTTCTAATAGCAACGTCATTTGCAGCCAGACGTTCTCCGCCGTAAAACTTACATTTATCTCCAGTTTTCTTTCCTGAGATACATGTCTACTATGGAGGTAACACACAAGATGGCACTCCATTTCACGGTGAGCAACACTGTGTCCTATCACCATGGCATATTGAAACTACTGACGCTCATAACAAACAAAATCAGCAAGAAGAAACGTTAACAAAATGCATTCTCTGAGAAGTCCTTACGTTCTGAGTAACTGAAATACGTCGCTTCTTCACGCCCTCAAGAGAGTATCATTCGCGCGAAACTTTGTCAAAAGCCTTGAGACCGTTCACGGCACACCACAGGCCTTGACACCAGAAAAACTGCATACGCGCGGCTTCATGGACAAAACAGGGTTCGCCCAGTTTTTCGCATATAAGTGATATACCGAATGTTGCTATTGGTTCTATTTTAATTTTAAAAAGGGCGGGCGCGGTATGTATTGACAACATTTGCTGGTTCTTAATTGCTGCTGCCGCTCGAATTGCTTTTTCCACTCTGCTTTCTATATGCCATCGGAAACTTACCATTTGACGTTAGTGACTCCCAGATAAGTAAATTTATTTACGAAATGTACCTCATTGCCTCTGGCTCGAAGTCGTCTTTTGCTAATCGACCCCCTCGTCGAAACTTAACTGCTACTGTCTTTTGCCAGTTTATGCTGAGCCCCATCTCATCCATATAATCAATTATTCGTTCCAGTCTCTGTTCTACCTAAATAGACTCCTACCATAGATTGCAATGTCATCTACGTACATAAAAGTACTTGCCCACTCTCGAGTCCATCCCTGTCTCACCCGGTTAGGTAACCCTCCCAATAGTACCGAAAAAAGCAACAGACTAAGTACGTCACCTTGAGCCACGCCTGTAGTTTGCTTTACTCTTCCCATAATTTCTATACCGTTGTTAATGCATACTATGCTCTCCCTAAGAATGGCCCCTAAAATGTTTAACACCTGGTTCGGAACTCCTTCCAAGGCTAACTTATGTTTTTCGGCGCTAGGTCAAAGGCGGCCTTAAGATCTATAAATACCGCATATAACGGTCTTCTTGGCTCCGCTAGAGTTGCCCAAATCTCTGCTAATAATTAGCGCAGGGCCGTATGAGTCGACTTTGATCTTCTAAACTCATGTTGTTCTTCTGGTACTGCGTTTCTGGCTTCTAGGAAGTACCCAAGTCTATCTGACATTATCCTTGAGAATATCTTATAGGGGCAACTCTTTAAGTGTTATACTCCCTCCAAGCTTTCGGTTCTGATTCTATGCCCTTCCCTTTAGGTATAACATTAAGGGTATCCCCCTTCCACGCTTTAGGCATTTTCCCGGACTTTTAGGCATTTCTCGAATAGAGGTTTCCAGCATGGTGCCAGTGCCAACGTTTGCTTTAAGTGCTAATTTCTTATCGTATCGTTTCCGGCCGCTTTGCCTCTAGGCGCCCTTCCAATTGCCCTGAAACTTCTTCGATTGTGACCTCGCAGGCTACCCATTCCCGCGCAAACTCTGTCTTTGTCCCAAGGCCCATTGTAAACTATTATTTCTTTTTGGAGTTAACATTATAGCAAACGGCCTCATTACCGGAAAATCTCTACGTAGATTCTAGTTAGCCCGTTGACAGCTTTTGCTGCTCTAAAGCGCTCGTTGAATCAGGGCCCTCCGTTTCGTCCGTGATGCGGAACTTTTGCACTTTTGATTAGATTTACTAGTTTACGTTCATATCATGTAAATTTCCCCTGGTGGACATACTTGCCCAACTCTCTTTAAGAAACCCAGTTTTGTTCCGGACCCCAGCCTACGGCTACTCTCCTCATCACTGCTGCTAACCCCATGGGTGTGTACCTTGTAAGTCCCGCTCCTTCCTAAAATTATGTATTTTCTCCAAAAAATGTTATATCATTCACGTTTCCGTCTGTGGCAAAAACATCGATAACTGATGCTCCAGTGCTACATTCAAATGTGTTTAGACCTGGCTCGCTGACCAACCAACAACCTATCACCGTTATAATCTTCAAAAATGCTTCAGTTCGTTCAAAGTTTCCCTTGTCCAACCTGGCATTGAAATCCCCCGCTAGAATTATAGGTGCTTTTCTCGGCACAGCTTTGACTCCGAGCTAGGTGCTTTTCACGGCACAGCTTTGACCCCGAGCTTAATACGTTCTGTATAAACCATAATAATTAATACGTTCTGTCATGGTCTCAGTAGACTCTACACCCGCCGGTTTTACATAAGCTGCCACAATCTCAACCTTAATAGTAATGCTTTCGATGATTAGCTTATGAAAAATCTTCTGAAGTCCACTCTGAGGCCACTTCCTGGCCTGGCATATTTAGGACAGCTCTTTCGTTTATGTGTTTGCTTTTACTAACAAAGAGAGGCTGGCAATATGCCAAACCCTGGCGATTTGTCCCTCGTTCGTTATTTTAGTGAAGAAGTTACAAATAATTCCCATTAAAAGCAGCTCCTACTGCACACAATACACTCAGTGTAATACCCAGTTCTCTGCGGTCTAAACCTTCTTTAACTTCCTTCTGCATCACTTTTTTTAAAAAAAAACCGACAGCAAATATTTACGCTATTTGTAACTATGACATTCTTTATATTGACTGAAGAAGTCGTCAGACCAAGCTGTCGGGTCGACTTCATTTGCGAACGTGTCTGCTAATTTCTTGCGGCAAGTTTCAAAACTACAAAGCCCTATGGCTCATTATTATCAAGATAATGAAACAGCAAGCCTATGATACTCTTGTAGTTATAACAGATGGAGGTGTTAAAGACTCGAGAACTCTCGCAAATTCGACGTCCGTAACGGTTGCCACTGGAAGGAACCACTGGGAGGGAAATGAAACATAACAATGTTAGCACTTCCAGATGAGAAAATTACAGTGTTTATCCCGATACTTCTATTAAGTCATTTTGAGGGGTAACCATTCTCAACATCACATGCAAGTATTACATGACCATCTTCTTGCAGAAATATATCCCCCTTGGAGAACCGCATAAATTCGTTACTCGCAGGACAGCGCCGTCACCTCTTGTGTGCAAATTAAGTAGTACATTAACCTCAACATCTTTATCGGCCAGCTAACACAATATGCCTAGTGCCGATGTATCTGCAACTAGATTGGTCTTCACCTCGTCAAATTAGCTTCGCTGTCATCTGTCTCCTTGTACGCCCCTGTCATCGGTCCGGCTAGCTGGACTTACCGGACTCGCTGTTGATATAACCGGTGGCGACATCTATTGGCGCTTTGAGGCAAACATATAACCATATCCTTAGGCTAAAACAGAATGTGGAAATCCCACAAGGCGACCCTTCGAGCTGCGTCTCCTTCGGTCTTCTGCGATTTTTCTGGGTATATTCAATGAGAGTGCCGCAAGGCTATAGTTGTGATGTAGTGCGTGCGATCAAGCGCAGCACTTTTCTGGCAGAGGTGTTTCTTGTCTTAACTGCTGCTAAAAAAGCTGAAAATGCACGGCTTTAAGATCATGGCTGTGAATTTTAGAAGAGGAGGCCGACTGGCTGTAAAAGACGTTGTACGTTACGCCGGCCAACCTCTAGTTTTTCAGCTCGTTCCGGTATCTGGGATTTCGGCCTTTAATTTGCAATCAAGCAATAATATCTGGTCTGCTACTTGTAGTTGTCTGCTAGCAGTCGTGATGTTTGGTTGTTCCAAGTGTTCGCTCCCGTTAAAGGCGGGTGAACAACTAGTGGTGTGCAATCAAGGCTGCTCAAAAGTGTTTCACGGGGGTTGCCTAAACCTCGTGCTCCCCAAGGATGCACGGCACTGCAGGAGCGGGTTGCCAAAATCGAGGCAATTCCGCAGGAACAGTTTGCCGCACCCCGCTGTCGTTGAGATGGAACCACCGGGTGGTGGTACAGCGGCGTCATCAGCTGCGGTAACAACAACGCCGACAGCAGATCCAGCTGACCCACGACCGGAGGAGAAGGCAGACGACGATGGTTTTGTTGTGGTTCGTAAGCGCCGAGACAACAAAACCAAGCATCTAATGCAGCGCGGTAGTGCAACAGATGACATAGGCGATGATTACGCAAACTGTTGCAGAAATGAATTCTGGTCGAAGGGAAGCCTGTTCCGTCGCTGGGTTGAGGACTTCCACTACGAGAGGATGGTTAAGGAGAGTTTTAGTGCGCCTAGCGGTCCAAGTCCCCGTAAGTGACTGATCAGTTTTAGAACTGCAAGCGTAGCGGCAAACATACCTCTACGAGTGCTTCTCTGGAATTGTGAGGGACTCAAGGGGGCAATGGATCTTGCACGTGATGACATGTTTAAGTCGGTTGACGTTGCACTCCTCACGGAGACATTTCAACGGGACGAACTGCATATCAATGATATGCGGGGGTTTCACCAGCTGGCTGTCTTACCTGTGGGAGGTTGGGGAAGACCTGTGGGTGGGTTATCTATCTACCTACATAAACGCTTACCACCGATGCAATGCCTCGGGAAAGATGAATACTGCGTGGTGCTCTCCTCTGGGAGGGTAAACGTCGCCGTATTCTATTTCCCACCCACATTCGATTTTGCGGAGGTTGGTGAGACGGTAAGCTTTGGACTTTTAGAGTTAAACCTGACCATGCCAACTATCGTCGGCGGTGATTTCAATGCAAGAATCAATTGTGGGGCCAACGATGACAAAGGCGAGGTGCTGCTTCAGGTGATGAAAAATATTGGTCTAAGATGGGCAAACGCGCGCGAAGACTAGACATATTTAAGTCACAATGAATGCAGCACCATCGACCTGTTGTTTCACAACCTTGTCAGCCGTGAAATTGAAAGCTTCGATGTTCTCGATGAAGCGGCCCGAAAACACCAACCAGTGTTGGCCGTTGTCGATGTTCCCGGTATTTGGAGAGACCGACATAATCCGCCTTGCTGGTGTGCAATGAGACGGATTAATCCTATTTCTTTTAGACAGAGCGTTGGACGGTCTTGAGGTAAGCTCTAAAATCGATACCACCTGTGACCAGCTGGAGAGGACGATGAGAAGTGCAGTGAAGTGGAACAGGTTATGGCAGAAGAGATCACGTTCGTGGTACTCTCGAGCCTGCTATCTCGTTCACGGTGAAGTGCTCGGACTTCTGCACCAAGCAAGAGCCAGAGCATCATCATCACTGCAAGTAACGTTGCGGCCGTATCTTTAATCGTACAGCGTTTGCTTACATTGGAGCAGCACAACATGAATCTGCCGTTCGAGGTGGAGGTGTGCCAGGTCCTACGGTCACTCCCGAAGAGAAAGAGCTCAAGGCCCGATCAGGTCTGCTATGAGCATTGGATCCAGTCACTTCCTCTCTTGGCAGAAACTCTTTGTAATTTCTTTAATGAAATTATAAAGAGGGGGCGGATGCCTAAAGTCTGGCATGTTGCCAGGCTTTCTCTTCTGTTCAAGGGTAGGCATGGTGATGACAAGTAGGATCCAGATCTCTACCGTGAAGTGGCGTCAGAACGCACATTGAAGAAGATTTTCTGTAAGTTAGTTATTCGGCGGATTGAGCACGTGGCCGAAGAGGCACTTCCACCGGAGCAATTCGGCTTTAGGAGAAGCCGAGGCACCCGTGATGCAGTCAGAAATCGAGCGAGCTGTGGCACAACCCAGAGTTCATCTGTATGCAGTCTTTATTGACTGCGTCAAGGCCTTTCACAAAGCCCCTCGCTATCTGCTGGTTGAAGCATTCCAACGAGCAGGAGTGGGTGGCTCTCTCCTGAGTGTAATAGCAAATTTCTTAGAGGAGGACATATTGTTGGTAGACGGTGAGCAGGGTGTATTGGAGATAAGACAAAATGTGGGAACTCCGCAAGGAGACCCGCTGAGTTGCGTCTCGTTTACATTTCTCCTTGCTGACCTCGTCGTCCGACAGGAGTACCAAATAGCCATGGTGGTGATGTATGCAGATGATATCGTGGTTACTCATCGCGACCTAGGTGCCATCAAGCGCATTACCTTTATGATAGAGGCGTTCCTAGCCTCAAAGGGACTTGAGATAAACACCAGGAAGACCAAAGCCGTGAAATCCAGGCGTAAAGGACGATTGACTGCCAGAGACGTTTTACGTTGCTGCAGCTAACCATTGGAGTTTGTGAACTCTTTCCAGTATCTTGGCCTTTGGGTTCATTATACGGAAACGACGTTCACAGCGCATATAAACGAAACAGTACGGAAGGCACTTGTCTCTCTTTACGGGGAATTAGGCAATGTCCGCAGACTGTCCGTTTTCTCAGCAGTGAGGCTCTTCATGCTTAAGATTGTTCCGGGGCTGATGTATGGCCTTGACAGGGTGTGGAATCACCTCACGAATTTTAACCAGCTTGAGAGGCGTTTCTCATTATATATGAAGCGAGTGCTTTGCTTGCCTATTCGAGCAAGGAGTCGCTTTGTATATCTTATGTCAGGCTGTCCACCGGCTATTGAAACAATCCGACTAAGGCTAAAGATGCCGCGTACAGTACCAAACGAATGTTTTATTTCCGAATGGGAAGCTAAAGTCGAGCAGGCCACATGGAAGGTCGGTGGTTTGGACGTTTTCAATGCCGTGCACCTTTGGTCTGGTCTTGCATGTGACAGTCGCCACGTATAGTGCATGGTTATCACTACCTGGTATGTTCAAGCGCAGTCTTTCACGAGAAGTACGAGTTGTGCACCTACCCGTTCTGCCTACAGAGGTGTGCCAAGTACCATGCAGTGGAATGCACAGCGTTGGACAGCAAATCGTTGCACTACTTCTCTCGCCCAAAGCGTGACGAAGAAAGAGTATTATGAAGAAACATCCTTGAACTGTACATTATACTCAATCTGAGTGAAATACATATAATTGAAGTCAATATATACATATATATATATATATATATATATATATATATATATCTTAGATGGACATATACTAAGCTGCCAGTGGCACTATAGCACTTTAGCAACCATCATCATCGCGCTTTCCTGACTAAATTAAAAAATGATATCTGTTCTGATATCACGAATAGTGCTGCAGTTAATTGTATAATTAACTCACTCGAAAAGATCATATAAATAAAATATTAAAAACAAAACCACATATATTGCAAGAAAGTGTAGGTTAATGGTCAATCTCAGCTCCAAAAAATGCAATTTTTCAATAACAATAATAATAATGTGTGCATACGAGACGAAAAAAATGTACCACTATAGTTAGCCCGTGAGATTGCAGCACCAAGTGCAAGATATCCGGTAGCACTCTTGTGGTGTCCTATTCTAGATGCGGGAAAAGTTGCACTAGCAATTAAAGAACTAGGGGGTAAAACCGTGTCGGCCACTTGCCCAATGCTGACTCGTTTCAGAGCACGCAATACTGTCGTGAGCCTGGCGTTTAAGATACAACCGATAAAGTTATTTGCATCCGTCATTTGCGGATTGTGGCCAAAACACAGGGTAAGCGCGTGTTTTTGGTGATGCTGCTAAAACAGAAAAAAATCTTACTACGTAGCTTAAACGCCGGAAAGGCACTTCGCACCCTATTCATTTAAGCAAATGCATTAAACACCGTCAACCCCCAGCTCAGCAAAGCTCTAAAAACTGTTGCGCGGACGCTGCAGCCCCCACTGGCGCTGCTACCATTAATCGAACGTATTAGGAGTCCCTCGCAATGATAGGTGGACTCTGCTCAAGGATGTTTAGTTGGTACTACAATTTATGTCATTTGTTGGAAAAATGCAGCTCTTCCAGTAAATTCTAGCTTGTACAGCAGAGTAATCTCGTTGTCATCACCTGTTGTACAATAGGGTTTCCAGCAATCGATTATGCTCGTTGGAGGCAACGTTCATCACAGGATCATACTGGCAGCAGACACGTCGCCAATTAAATAATTAAAATATGTGACTCTGCTCTTATTGGAGGCAAGACCAAAATTCGTGTAATGAGAATTGTTGCCTGCTCAGCACGAGTGTGTACAGACTAGCACATGGTATAAACATTTTGTTAAATCTCGCAATATGGGCACATGGATGTATACTTTTACAATACTTAGGTTTCCCCCAGCCGATAGAAAATAACATTAGTTATTTTAATTACATAGGACTTTTCGACATTATATCATAGAATAACACATTATATCGCGACATAAGCTTGTAGACGAAAGGGCAACCATACGACATCTTGCCTTAGACGATGTAGTAGCGTCCGTTGATAATAGGGTTATGCACATAGCTAGGGACAAACACCCGGATTATGCCAGATGTTTCACTGGCATTAAAAACTATCAGCGTAACAGCTTTACAGATCCGTGCAGCAATGTCATCCTTACCACGAGCAATAGCAAGTGAGCTTACGATCCAACTTCGTCACAATCGGGATAAAGTAAGGTGTATGAAAGAGAAGAGTTCTGCGAAATGGTTATACACAAATGCGTGCCGGCTTTTGCCACTAATCGTTTCTAGAGCTCTTTAACACCATATAAATGCCAGATTAAAAAACACAACGAATTGCATATGTACTAGCTTCTCGGAGACTACCTACAAAGATAATACTTACCTTAGAAATTAACACTGTCAGGAATGCTCTACTTGTTTTACGACTGTGCGGTAAAGGGCGGAGCGTAAGCTATTATTCATTTAGTTCGAGCTCTGTCCTGCACCCCCGTAACGAGCAAAATTTATAAGTCAAGTTGAATTTTAAAAACGCATTTAATTCAGTTTAGCAAGATTTAGTTCTACGAATAGTCCAAGCACATGCACCGCGCTCAAATGCACTCTTACGCCAAGCATATAGCCATGAATCGAGTTTTGTCTTTGCTAGAAGAGTTATACGTAGGAGTAAAAAAATGTGCAGCAAACGCATTTTCGAGAACGAATACAAAACATGCTCGTGCTGGTTGCATACAATAACGCATTCAAAAACACATAAGGAGACCATGAATAGTGTTAAATAGCTTTTCCTTCAGGGGCAGGTATAGAAAACATTGTGAGGTCGGTGAGCCAGTTAAGTGTCCAGTCAGATCAAATTTATAGATACATTAACGTAGAAGATTAACCAATTTACTACGGAGCTAACCGACACAGTTCATAAAAAATGTGTAAAACATCTCTGAATGGAATGACGATGCCAAAAGACAATATTGAAAACAAAACCACATATTACTAAAATAGATAAGATCACATCTATTATGATCGGCAGAGTGCTAATATAAGCACGTCGATGCATTTCACAGAAAAATCTAGAATATGTGGGTTAGTGGCCAATCTAAGCTCGGAAAGTTTTTCGAGCTTCTTATTATTTCTTAACATATTGCAGTTATTGCTCAGAGAAGTAGTGCAATAATTTATTAATTAATATAAATGGTTACTTCCATCATTGGAAGTGTGAAGACATATATATATATATATATATATATATATATATATATATATATATATATATATTATGATATTTATTCATTGTAATTAATCACCGACGGTGGAAACATGACAATTGGGTCCCTGCGAACGTGTGCACATATACGAAGGGTCCAATGTAGGAACCAACCATCTCTGGAGGGTTCCCCGGACCGAAGCCGCGTTGCCCCGTTGCACATCCAGCGACAGACGCTGTCTGAGAAATTCGCCCGCTTGCCTATCACCGCTGGCTAGACCTAGTCGCTTCCCGACCTTCTGTAGCAAACCGCGAGTGGACGGACCCGGCCCGCCAAGTGTCTCGAAGGCAGGTGGGTAGAACCCGTACGGGTACCCGATGTTCTGGTATTTTCTCACCTTGCCTGCTTCGGCGAGAGCTGAAGCATATCCTGCCCGGGCCGCGCCAGCACTAACCATTGAAGGGTCTAATGAGTCAGTAACTGTCGCGTCCCAAACCAGCATGCACGCGCTCTCGAACGGGGTTAAGGTCAGACCGTCGGGTCTCTTCCCGCCTTCGCTATCCAGTCCGACGGGTTCCAGGACGCACGGTAGGCCACTGGAGCGTAGGGCTCTGCTGAAGGTTTCGTTCAGGGCTTGGTGTCGGACTCGCCTACCTGCGCTGACGATACAGGATAGCCCGTGGCGTCCATCCGGCTGGACGGCGTCACCGCAGACGCATTTATGAGCGTGCACAAGGTTCATCCCCAAACGAAGTCCCACCGTGATTCTCACCGACTCGTCATCTAGGAGTGTCCCGATCCGAGCGCAAGGTATGGCGTGGAGCCATGCGCCCGCCCCTTTGGAGGAGACGGCGCGCAGCCTGGCCCTATCAGCGTCTGTAGCGCTTTCCGCGATAAGATTCCGCGATGGCTAGCCGGACGGTGTCGCACGTCTGCTGCCGTGGTTGGTTTAAGACGGGGCCACCGCTAAGGTCAAACCGTTTTTCATCGGTTAAATCGCGGAGGTTCTTCCGGACGATAACCGCCAACGAGCGGTCATCTTTCCCACCATCGGGAAGGCGGAGGACGACGGGCGCGAAAGAGAACAGAGCAAGCCAGGCAGTACTGTCGTTGTTATCTGCGACTGAGCACAACACCTTAGTGAACACTTCGGCAACTTGCCTACGTACTGATTTCGGCAAGATGCGGACCAACCGCCAGCGGCGAGTGACAACTTGAATGACACTGATTAACTGATCTGCGGTAAACCGAGAGTTCGAGCGCTCTGACTCGTCGACTATGTTATGGGCACCCCCTCCGTGCTTCACCGTAATGTGTCGACGCAGGCCTCTTCGTGTAAACGTAAGTGCGCAAGTTGGACAGGGGACCCTATTAGGGTCCGACTTCCCGGACCGCGGGCTGGCGAGCCCGTGGTAAGGCCTGTTGTCTCCATGATCTGTCATTATGAGACGAAACCTTTTAACTTGCCCACTACTCATTGGAGGAGCCTCATTGGAGGTCGCAACACCTCCTCCAGTGATCTTAACACTACGGATAACTCAGGCCTGATTCGATTGCGTTAACTTCCTTTGGTTGTGCAGCCGCTATTATTATTATTACTACTTATTATTACTATTAATATTATTGCTGCTTCTCAAGTGAAACACAGCGGTTATTGGCATTGCGGTGGCTATGTTCTAGCATCAACATTTAGTTAAGCAGCCGTTAGAATTCGAATTTGAATGACAGCGGCGTTCCGCTGGAGCCTACGAACCGTTACGCGGGTGGTTTCGTTTCGCTTCATCATGTCGTGTGGACCTTCAGAGCCTCATGGCTGTTCGTGCGTCAGTCGCATGGCGACATACAGTACACCAAACTGATCACTAAGTTACAAACATTACTCTGGTATGCAACTCCCTGGGTTTACCATCCTGCACACACACAAATGGACGTGTTTTCTCAGAGCTCCAATATATATATATATATATATATATATATATATATATATATAATGCTCAATTTGAGCGAAACAAATAAACTGAAATTATTTCTTAACGTAATACAGGTCTGTTATTACGTTATGCAGTAGGTGGGTATATATAAGTGGGAAATAATCGCTTATTGCGTACAAAAACGAAAACATCGAATGCTCTTTATTTTAACGCTAGATGACCAGTTTTCGACAATGTATATGATCTCGCTATCTAATTGTGTATTGTTACTTAGAGGAAAAAACCTAAAACTGTCGATTTTTGTTATTTTTGAAAAGTAAAGATCATATTCAAAACAAGCATTTTATCACGCTTAGGTACTCACCAATTAAAACATTCTGCACAGCGCATACATGCATGGCAACGCAAACTCTGCTGCTGATGAGGATGAGTACACACGAAATGGAACCGTTTGCAAAGTCAGGCAGTGTAAGTAGTAGGCAGTAGCTGGCAGACAACGTATCGTTGTTTTAGAAATTGAGAATAATCGTCACCGTAATGTTTAAGCTAGTTTCGCTTTGCATTGCTTAGAATAAAACAACTCAAACCGTGTACGCGCAAGTTTTACTATAAAGCGTATATCTTACTTGCAGTGTGCCCCGGTTTTCTATAAATTAAGTTCGATTCAAGCAAAATTTGTCAATTTGTTTTTATCTTGGCGGGTATTTGTACGTACTAAAAGGCAACGGCATCCGACGTAGAGTACCTTAAAAAAAAAATGTTGTTCGCATGGTAGAGTAGGTCCATGGCGTCATATTAGCGTTCGACAACAAGGGTCAAAATGTTATAAACGACGCTAAAAAATGCAATTCCGCGGAGTAGGTCGTTTTGGAAGGAGTATCCATGGTTTTGTAGCGCTTTGTTATACGCGTGTCACGCGCTGAATTATGCCATATTCTTGTTTCTTTATTTGCTTAATTTTCTTAAAGTTTCGTTTTATGCAAGGACTAAAATCCGTGTGACTCCAAACAGTGTACTTTATGGCTTTGCACTGTTTATAAAACCATGGTTTGTCGTAGTTCGTTTGTGAAACTGTTTCCTTATGCATAAAATCTGGATTGCGCACCGGATAGCTCTTTTAGTAGCAATGCTATCGTCTGTAGGCTGAATGAGTTATAGCGCTTGCTGTAATATCTGGTTCAGGAAGAGGCTAAGGGTCTGTGCTGAGGGTACATTGGGCTTGTTGATTCGGTGCAAGTTAAACGTTATTTTATAGTGTTTTCGATATGCCCTTGAAGTCATCATATGGGCGACCACCTCCCTAATGAGCCGGCTCTTCACAGCGGTTGGTCCTGCTTCCCGCGCTTCCCTGAGTGCATAGCATCGCAGCACAGTATGCTTTACAGTGTCCCCCTCCCCAGAGTCCAGTACAAAAATATCGCTGCTGACCTTTTCAATCCTTGACATTAACGCCGATCGTCCATTTAGGTACATCGCCTCCGTCTTGTCAAGCGCCAGTTTCCAGTGATGGGATTTCAGCCACTCGGACATTGTTGACAGGGCTTTATTGGCGGCGCTCCCCAGGGCTCTCTCGCTTCTGGCCGCGACCATGGGTGCAAGATCGTCGGCATACGCCAACGTTTCTACCCCATACGGGAGACCTCGGATCTCGAGCACCCCATCATAAGCTATGAAGAGCACGGGTCCTAGAATAAAGCCCTGTGGGACTCCGGCCATAACCTCTTACTCCTGCCCTCCTGCAACCTGGGCTCTCCCTGTTATCCAGGTAGAATGAAATCATTTGACGGAGGTAGAAAGAAAATCCCTTCCTCTCCATCACCTCCACAATTAAATTGTCCACAATCTCCATCGCCTTTCCAATTCATTGTGTTGAAAGCATTTTTGATATTCTGGAGGATCAGGAGCATAAATTCTCTTCCTTTTTGAGAATCTTCATGGTCTTATCATCCTATCGTTGCAGAACCTTTTAGAGTCTCCAGAGTAGATCTGCTTTTCCGGAAACCCTACTGGGCATCTGTTAGAGCCTTATTTTCCTGGATCTCTTCGTTTAGTCTATTGACAATAATGCTCTCCAAGATCTTACTTATGGCGACAGTGAGGCATATGGGCCGGTAAGTTTTCCCTCCGGGTTTGGGGTGTAAGACAATGCTAGCCCTCTTCCACAGCCTTGGAAATTTTCCTTCTCTTAAAAGCTTGTTGACGAAGCCTTGGAAGACCTTTGGCACTCTTGACAATAAGCCTCGATACTTCCGGAAGAACTCTATCTAGGGTGGACGCTTTGCCGGTTGCCAGTCGTTCTCGGGCTCCAGGTTATCTCCGGGATTTCTTTCGGGGCAACCAAGAGCACTGTTTCCTCTCCGCAGCTGTGCCGGAAGAAAACCGGTTACAGTCTCCCTCAGCGCGTCCAGGGAGAGGCTTCCGGAGTCTGGCCATAACCACTCAGTACGGCAGGCTCCAGGTCTCACACTCCACCTCGTCTATCAGCTTCTTCCACGCTCGGGCTTTACTTTTGGCGATAATGATTTATGCCTGCTTGCTTTGAATCAACAGGTTTTAAAGCCATCGTTTAATTTTCAGAAGGTGCGGCAGCTTAGACTGTTGAGGGAGCGTGGTGATTATTGAGTCCCACATGTACATAAGATTATTGGCTAAAGGTGTAAGACGTAAGAATATGACGTGACCAGTGCTCTATTGGTTTGCAAACAATAGCGAAGATAGGCAACATTGATTTTGTAGGTGCTGGCAAGAAGCTAAGATTCAAAATAGCTATTTCCAACACATGCTTCGAACGCTAAGATATCGCCAATGAAGAGCTTGCAACGGTAACATAGAGAAGGTAAAAACAACGTGACGCGGTCGAAAACGTTTTAGCATAAACGGAGTCTTCTCACTGGGAGGGTGGAGGAAAAGCCAGTTGCATTATCCGTTGTTTGCCTGGCCAAAGCTTTACTTTCTAAGTTTCAAACGTGTTTTTTTAACGGAACTGCACATTACAACAACACAGGAGCGGTCCGACGACAGCGCACATTATATGTCGTAATATCAGCCAACGTAGGCGATACAATAAAATCGTGATTACTATTATCTTACGGTTGATATGCCATAATTTTAAGAGCGTAACCAAATGCCTCCGGTTAGATTCGATAGGTAGGATACGATATGCCACAAAAGCATGAATTATCCTTCAACGTATTCTAGTATTGTCGTAAATAGAGCAACTCCTTAATTTACAGCACGCACAGTAAGAGCCAGATACGTCTGGCGCCGATTCTATTTGGGAATAATTCCCTAGATTGAAGAACAGCTGCAAGCTAGACCCGTGATTACTGTCAAAAAGAGCTTCAAAGTAGTAACACGCTTTGTAGAGCTATAAGGCTAGCACAAACGGAAATAGGGTGAAATAGCATACATGGTGAGAGCATGTATTGTGTGGTTTGTCGGCAAGAGGCAAGGAGAAGGCAGTAGTAGTATTCGAAACATTTAAGCAAGGTTCTGAGTCTCTAGAAAAAGCATTGCAAACGAATACTGCAGTAAATGTTACAGCTACATAGGACAATATTTTGTTGTCCTTAACTGAGTCATAAAAGCTCAGTATGTCAAGCTCTACGAAGCCGAACTGATTTGAATAGATCCAGCAGCATTGAAAGCACGCGCATTACGTCAGGGCTTTACTCTGCCTGTAATTAAAAACATTTTTTAAGAAAGTTTTTCTTAATTCTAGACTATCCTCCGTCCCCTACTACAGATATTTAGAGACCCCCGAGATATTTTAACATGTCCGGCTCTCGGTGCATTGGAGATATACCTCAGGTTTTAAACTTCTCAAGGCTCCACTCTGCCTTTAATTTTAATCTTAAGAAATTGAGTACAAACGGGATGCAGCGTTTGCAATAGGGAAAAAGTAATGTGCCGGTTTAGCTCATCCGTGATCATCTCAGTTCCCTTAAGTATGCTCAGGTCCGACAGTGAGGACAGTAAGTAAATCGCATATGGATACGAAAATGTTTGGGGAGCCATACCGGCCGGACAAGGAAAGCTGGCCCCTATTTCTTATTAACGTTACGCAGTGTCAGTAACAAGAAGCATCTACTGCGCAGATACATCGCGTTTAGTAAACTGCCTGATCCTTTCAATATATTTCGCCATCTCTAAGTCAACTACCTCTAGCAGTGCTTTGTTCTTCCTTCTCGTGGCTAGGATTTTTTTAAGACGAAATTGTGCTATGTTCTCATTGTCTCCCATGGTTTGTAAATTTGAAGGGGAGGCTTACAAAGTAGCGCCTATTCAAGAGCCTATCGGCAGACTCTTTGAATGCCATAATGAGTTCGTTTGAGAGATAATTGTTTTCGTTATAGAGAGACTATCCCCCAGAGTTCTGTATCCCACAAGAACTGTATGTCTGAGTTAGCGGAGTCTGCCTGCTCCGAACGTGTGCTGACACTAGGGGTTATATCGAAGTGCTACGACGGTACATGGACGCATAGAGCGCAAGGCGCAGAAGGAAGTCTAAAACCTGTCGTTCTTTGTCCATTAATTACCCACACGAACCATCGGAGAGCCGTACCACTGGCTAAACCGTTAGACTCGCACATTAGTGTACTAGTGCGTGGGTTTGCTGATGTGTGTGGATTGGTGTTGTTGGCGTTGTGTGTGTGGATTGGCGTTGTGTGTGTTGTTTGGGTCGCGTTTAGTATCTCTAGCCTGTCTTTGGTTGTTGTTGTTGCTGCTGTTGTTGTTGTTGTTGTTGGGCTGTCTGTTACACAATATTGCGAAGTGTCTGCCATTGCATTTAGGTCAATTATTTTGCTTACTTCTACAGTTGCTTACCGTATGATTTCTCAAACGACAATATTTTCGTACAATTTTGGCTGAAGTGGGCCCGCCGCAGAAAATGCAAGGGTGGTAAACAAAGGATAATGTCGTTTGGAAAGCTTACTTGCGCTTGTGATGTCCTTAGCACTGAAGGACATGTTTTGGTGTAGATGGGAAGGATATGTATGTGGCTGAAGTCGAGGGTGAGGTGGTGGAACACGGTAATTACACGGTTTCACCCTAACCTCCCGTTATAGAAATTCTAACAAAATATCTAGGTTACACACATTCTTTTTCTCTGCATCTGATTTAGCTTATTATGCACGTATGAATTTGGTTCCCATATACAACGGTAATGCGTCTAATATCAATGGAGTAAGTGCACTAGATAGCCCTTGCGATGTTTTGCCTAGCGCGCCTAAAGCGTTGACGTTCTGCTTGCACACTGACACGAAATGATCTAATATATCCAGTTTATACAGGTATTTAGATATGCATGTCTTTCTTAATTGGTTTATGTGTTCCTCTTCCGCGTCGTGAACATTGCCATATTTACTAGTAATAATGCCTAGAGCGATCTCGTACTGTTGCTCTTCGAAGTCTAGGTGTGAGATGGCACTACTAGCTTGGTACTGCAGAGACTATTTAAACTTTCTATTGGTGGGATGTTAACCTTGTTCACATAAAGGTCGAAAAGTTAAAACTACACCTTAATTTAAGTTTTCAACAAATTGGAAGTTTTAACTTGGTTGTCTAGGCTAGGAGCTGATAAGGAATAAAAAGTATGGGAAGCCATTGCGATAGGGACGCAACTGGCTTGTCTGTCTATGAAGTATTCCAACTCGAATATGAAATCGAATGCCTTAATTTGATAGGTGGCTTGGCGTTTAAAAATAGTTTCTAATTTGTTTTCCGAGTCGGAGCTTACTGATGATTCCGAAAGATCCTCGTCAAGTTCACTTAATTGATCCATTGACTCCTTTATTTGTAACAAACATTTTCTAGCCTTTTTGATAGCTTCTTAGCGACTCCTTAGCATGAATGGGGGGTGACGGTGACTTAGGATTTAGCACCCGCTGTACGGTGAAATTGGCGGCTACGGGTGACTTAACACCAGACCGGTTAACAAATAACGATGACTGAGCAGGATGCCAGGTCTTGGCAGTGTGCCTGAAATCACCGCGCTTGGAGGACTTGTGCAACGTGACCGCAGCTAGGCAAAAATGCCTCCTGACGAGTGCGCGGGTTCTGCTTTTCTGTTCTTCTGACACCAAATGTTGAGCCAGCAGCGGCTTAATAATAGAGAGACTTGGGTGCAGGTATGTAACCCTGTCTAGCCTTGCTTGCCGGTGACGCCTAGAGCTCCGACTCGGTAAGACTGACTGGCAACCCGTGGACGCAACAAACGGCATTTCACTTACACATGTACATTATACTTATCGTTTTATAGTAATGTTTATACGACTTATACGACTAGAAACATCAACAATATTATTGACTACACATTTTCGGTTAAAGGTATCTGTCTCGCCTGTGTCGCCCTCTACAGTCGAGGTGAGAGTTAAGAGATCAACGTCTCGTGCGACGTCGCTCGCAATGCCAACGTCGACGATGACGTCACACCTACATATGCGTGATCCTGGAGGATCTACTGCGTTCCGAATGAAAGTCCCGTCGGGTTTATGCGCGACAGTCCAGGTGGATGTGGTGGCAGTGGCTTGATCATGTGCGGTGTGGCACATACTCGTACTGTATATTACTGTAAATTGAACAAGGACTGACATAACCATCTTTAGGGCGAACGGGTGGACCTGTACGAAACCAAGACCCTTAAGAAACAGAGCATTAGCAATAACACTAACAACAGCAGTGCGGGTAGAAAATGGGCGGTTGTATGCAGAGACGACAGAACACGTAGTGTATAACTATATATGCAAAACGGCGGCTAGGAAAATTGGAATGACGCAATGGGCAACAGCGGTTGGGCAACAACCAAGGGCCACACATGAACCAGACAGGCTACTTTGAGGGAAGTGGCAGAGACTATCCAGGTAACAGTTACCACATCGAGGACAGGCGGTAACAGGCCAGCGGGGTATCTGCGCTAGTAAGCGGCTGCTGAGTTGTGTTGAAGACTCAATGTGGGGGATCACTTAGTCCTTAAATTGATGAAAAACATAGTAATTTGTGGAAAATGATGTTAGTTGTGAAATTTTGTGAGCATTGTGATTTTGAATGCAAATTTCAGCATGGATGCATGCGTGTCTACTCCCACGGCTTCGATGTAATGCCAAAGTAATACCGAGCCTGGGGGGGAGGGGGGGAGGAATCCGGGTTTAGTGGGTTTGCGAGTCTCACACTAGTCACGCAGGCTGCTAGTGGCGCATGTGCATCATGTATTCCCGAAACCTCCCAGAAAAAAAAAAAGAGTTGTGTTGAGCCCTCCTACAGCTAGTCTGGGCATTCGTTCTAATAGCGGTTATCTTGTAGAGTCCGTAGGCGTGCTAGACTCTGCTCCGATAGCAACCTTCTCCTGCTTTTACGTAGTCCGCAAATAAAAGGCAGGGTCCTTGCAATTCCGCTCTAGAATCTTCAAAGTTTAGTGTGGAAAAATACCCCTTAACTCTTTTGCAAAAACGCTCCTGATTTACTACTTTGATGCGTTCGCTGCCAAGGCGGAGCCCGAATAGCGGACATTTCTTTTGCCAGCCAGCAGCTAATAACCACGCTTTTCGTCAGCGCCAGAGAAGTCTCTCTTCTCTATCCCTATAGATGGGTTCTGTCCCAATAAATACGCCGTAGTTGTTCTTCGTTTGAGAGCGGAACGAGGTATTGAGGCGCCTTCTTAACCAGATTCAGCGCGTCTCAATTTTCCTCTGAGTTTCTATTTTACGCCGACTCGAACATAATGTGATTGGGCCACTCTCGGTTTCCAGCGAGTCATTTATTAAAAGACTCCCTGCATTAAACAGTGAATTGCTTCAAATGCTACTGCGGGAGAAATCTGAGGCAAAACTAAATTGAAATTAAACTAACGTTTAGCTCAACCGGGTAATCTGAGCTAAAATGAGATGTAAACGATGCTAAGCATTATTGTTATAGGCAAATGTCTAAATTTTGTTATTAAGACTACTACGAGACAACTACAGTACATTGCAACGCCGACACTGTAAGAACGATGATGATTAAAAAAAAACAAATACAAGGCTTTAAAGATCATTGCATCGGCTGTGCACTGTACAAGGCTGGTGTGAATTGAACAGATCACAAAACGGTGTACAAGCACAAAGCTGCGCATCTATTACTCGCATTGGAATGTGTCTATAGTATATATGTCAGATTTATTATCACACATGTTGTGTAGAAAAAGTACAGTTAAAATATATGCATATGTATACATACACACATTTGGACTTATAAAATAATAGATATATAAAAGCTATGAAGCTACGACGCGAAGGTTGGTCGTCTAGACTAGCTAGAGACGGGACTAGGGTGCAGGAGGCAGCATGGTATCTACCGCAAGGTAGTTTACAGCGTTGGCAAACACACGAGTCCGAGGGATCATGGAACCCAGCTGTCGCGCACAGCACGTGGTGGAAACCATGCACGGCGAACCTAGTCAGCACATGGCGGTTAGATCGGCTCGGCTCCTTCCATGCCTGGTTTTGCATCGCTCCTGTGCTAAAGAAATCCGCATCAATTTCCGCAATTTTGCACTCCCACGTTTTGAGAACGTTGACGTAGTTGGAAGATCAGGGCAAGTCGAAACGTCGTCTTAGCTCCTCGACGAATAGGGGGGTGTCCGTGAGGGGATAGACAAGTCGATTTCGGGCTGAACGATGGAGGCCCAGGACTCGCTTGAGGTAAGCTTTAGGTCTATAGTATATAGCGCAACCTATTATAAAAAAAGAAGACGTTTTGGTAGCGCGTTTGGGTTTTTGTGCTTACTTATTCCTCGCCGTCATAATGATTTGTTGTGAAAAAGAGCCCATATAAGTGAGCAATATTTCTCTTCAAGATTGAATTTTTTGAAAAAAAAAAGGTTTATAAAGAGCTCTGTGCCTTATGATCGGCGGTAGCCCCTAGAGCGGGGGACAGTTTTTGTAGGAGCCGTGATCTGATGAGATCCAAGTCTGCTGCTAAGCTACAAAAAAACGTTTTATGGCAGATTAAATGTTCTCACCTGATGTGGTGTATAGCAACACATGAGAAAGGCTAGGTCATGACAGGCCTTATGACCTCCGTCCCCTACGAGCCAGGAACTTAACCTGAGATATATCTTCAATGCACCGAGAGCCAGACATGTTAAGATATCTAGGGTTTTCCTAACAGTCCTTATGGCAGCATGGCCGCTGACTCTCAGCGGTATGGTTTGTCATCTGTTCTCAATGAGCATCGCTCAAAGAAAATTCGATCAACAACAGGGATCGATCTACGTAGATGACAGCCATGACCAGCGCACTAGTCCCTTAGACCACGCTGCCACTACCACCAAGTAGGGCTACTACAAAGTTTAAACCATCTCTCATCAGTAAAGTCGCGGAGATTGTTCCGAACGATAACCGCCAGTAAGCGGTCATCTTTCCCACTATCGGGAAGATTAACGACAGGCGCGAAAAAACAGAAAGCGAGGCAGTGTTGTCGCTGTCCTTTGCGACTGACTTCAAATAATTGCCTACGTACTGACTTTAGCAAGATGCAGACTAACCGTCAGCGGCAAGTGACATCTTGAACAACACTGACTAATTCATCCGCGGTAAACCGAGAGTTTAAGGGCTCTGACTCGTCGAGACCATGAGCACGTTCCCCCTTTCCGTGCTTGCTCGCTATTTGTCGACGCAGGCTTCTTCGTCTAAACATAAATCCGCATTTTGGACAGGGGACCCGGTTAGGGTCAGATTGCCCGGACCGCGGACTGACGAATCCGTGGCAAAACCTGTTGTCCCCATGATCTGTAATTACAAGGCAAGACCTTTTGACTTTCCCACCACGGAGAGCAGTCCCATCAGAGGTCGCAACTCCTTTTCCAGAGACTTGAACACCGCGGATAACTCAGGCCTGATTCCCTGTGGAAGAGCAGCCAGCCCCAAAATCGATAAGTTGGTGTCAGCACTCTGGCAATTTTTACTTGTCCTTGGAGTCTTCAATCTTGCATTCGATGAACATTGGCTGATCTCCCTTAATTTGAAGTAGCGTAATTGACTGGATATCACTAGCAATTATGCAGCCTGGTGACATTGCGTCGATCTCCTCGAAGATTATAAGCATTGAACCTTCGGAAACTATTACATTATTCGACCCGACAGTTGGTTTTCCTCAAAAGTTAACCTTGCTGGCTGCTGTTTCTCGCGCCTTCTCTCTTCCGCAAAACTACTTTGGTGAATCTCTCGGAGTCCACTAGCCCGTGTGGTCCGTTTGTTGTCCCTGCGATATCAGATTGCCTGCGTTGCTTGCTGCCGACGATCATGTGCTAAGGCATCATTGCCGTCGCCATTGTCGGTGGCAGTGCACTCCATGTCACCTTGGAGGTATGGACAATGCGGCCGCCTATGATGTAGTGTCGTCTGCCTTTGTCATATTTGTAGTGTCCACCACTCCCATGGCTGGGCGGCGACCGTTACGAGTTTGCCATTCTCTCGCTCAAACAACACACGTCTTATGCCTGGCTCGAACAAACGACTACTAACTCATTTATTCGCATGCCTCCTTATATACTCACAGATTGCCCGCGCATTTAGTGACTTCCCGCGTCTTCGCTAGTAGGGTGGCGGCATCTTCTAATTGGCGCGATGTATTTAGCTTGCTTCGGCATTGCCGCTAACCGACGCTGTCTATGCCCGCGCTGCTTAACGGACACTGGTATACTACATTCTCCCCCCCCTTCACCGGCTTGTTTCGAATTCGGTTCCATCTTCACCCACGAACTCCCGTAGCCGGCTCCGTGCGCGTCTAACTCGCCGTGGACGTCCTTCACAGCGGTGCGCTGTCGTCTTCATGTGGCACAACCGGCGGCGGCTGGCCTCCGATGAGCGAGCGCGAGTGGACGAACCGAAGGAGTCCGCATACGGAAGAATAACGAAAGTCGGAATCAGGTTCGTGCGATCGTGCCCCGTGACTGGGTCAGTGTACGGAGGCCAGCCGCCGCCGGATGCGACCGCACGAACCTGGTTCAGAGTGCCGTTATTCTTCCGTCTGCTCGCTTATCCTCACATGTACCCTCCGCCGCCTCCAGGCGTTCGCCGTTGGTTCGTACACTTCCGGCCGAAATGGCCAAACTTGCCACACTTTCGGCTCCTCACCTGTCCTGCCGGGCACATTTCGGCCCCGTACTCGTGCCCCGTCCATCTGCACGCCTGGCATCCATCCGTTCCGTGTTCTCACCCTGCTGACAGCCTCGGTTTGCTTCGTTCCGCCGGCTCTCGCTCATCAACTCGTGTCGTGCTGCAATCCATACTGGCCTCCGTGACGCACCTCTCCACACGTGTAACGCGGCCGTTAAAGCCTGTTGGACTGTCCCGTACTCGTGAGTTTTCCATTCGCGCACGATCCACCCACTCCGCGTTGTCGCCCTGCCGACAGCCTCACCGTTGTCTTTACCAGCAACGGCTGCCGAATTCGTCGTCGGCAACGGCTGTTCCTTTGGGTTCCTTGAACATCTCCGTTGAACAGCTTCGTCACCATTCTGACGTAGTCACCTTGCCGTCTTTCTACGACCTCGTGCCTGGTGCCATTTCCTCGACGGTGTTGTTGGCCGGTCCATGGATCGCAGAACCGGAGGTGGGGGTGGCAGACCTGTGTGTATTGTTGCACTGCCTTTTCTTTCTTTCGAATCATGTCGACTGCGCCAGTTGTGGTGTCCACCACCCCCATGGCTGGGCGGCGACCGTTACGAGTTCGCCATTCTCTCGCTCAAACAACACACGTTTTCTGCCTGGCTCGAACAAACGACTACTAACTCATTCTCATGCCTCCTTATATACTTACAGATTGCCCGCGCATTTAGTGACTTGCCGCGTCTTCGCTAGTAGGGTGGCGGCATCTTCTAATTAGCGCCATGCATTTAGCTTCCTTCGGCACTGCCGCTAACCGACGCTGTCTATGCCCGCGCTGCTTAACAAACACTGCTATCCTACAATATTGCTCTCAACACTGGCGGTAATGGCCCTCAGTCGTAATATGTCCAGCAAATCAGGTGGCTTATCCTGACCTGAAATCACCAACTTCGGCAGGTTTATGCCACAACAAGCGTAAGGCAAAACACACAGCTGCACTAATAGAAAATAAAATGTAAAAAGCGAAGAGAGAAATATATAAAACAGACCCGGGAATAATAAACCCGCTGCTGCTGCGTGGTAGTCGCTGACACTGCCACTGGCTACGGTTTTTTTTTTCTTTCCAGAGGACTAACTGCAAAATGGCCACGGCAGGGAAGCTCCCTGCAAACGTGGGCCGGTGTGTGGGACTCTAATCCACTAAAAACTAGTCATGTCCCCGTGCTTGGACCCGTGCCCCGGTCTGACTTGGAACTGCTTGCGCATCTCTTTAAACAGTCAGGGGTGGCGATTCTACTTCTCCTGGAGGGTGGGTTCCTGGGAAGCCACGGGAGGAGGGCGCCTAAGGGGCTTGGCGTTAATTTTTCTTGTAGTATGGCTTAAAAAACTTCAGATATGATCTTCCAGTACGAGAGTGCTTCCGTCACTTTTTTGTGGATGTCATGTAGGTTAAAAGCTGGAGTCTTCATTCAAAGCCGTAAGGGTGCGCGCTGCTCCGCCAATGCAGGGCACCTCAGAACAGTGTGCTCTAGGGTGTCTTCTGACCCATCGCCGCAGTAGATGCAATTAGATGGAAGTAGATGGTTGCCTTCCTAATCCTGAACAGGTAGGACTGGAAGCTGCCGCGACCTGTCAGGATCTGGGTCGAGTGGAAGATGAGTTCACCCCCGGTCGGGTAAGACAGTCTTTGATGTTCAGGATTAGGGTGCGGAGACTGGCGCTTGAAGCACCCTCTTGCAAGCCGTCCCACTCCTCCTGCCGTAAGTCGATTGTGCGCCGACGTTCCTCGTCCTTTTTGCGCTGGGGGTCGCCCCATAGACGGTGGCGCTCGGATTCATTCTGTAAGGTAAATACCATAATCATGTACACATGTTTGAGGGGAAACGGGAGGGGTTTAAGTGGAACTAAAAACCAGATTTCGAGGCGAAAGGGAGACGTAGTGTTGTTGCTAGGCTAAGGAGAAACGCTTGGAACTTTTGAGGATTTTGACGTCAACATTGCCTGTTCTTTTTGTCCAGGTGATAAGCGTTGTTCTCAGACTTTTTTGTGCATGCTTAGAATCTTTTAAACTGGCAATGCTCTGAACCTCCTGAAGCCTGAATAGTACTCAATGACCACGTCCTCACGAAATGCTTAAATATGCTAAAGTTAAATAAACCAAAAATCAAGGCATTAGTGTTTGAGGGTGTGTTGACGGCGCGCATCCATTGCCGAACTTCTCCATGTTGCGTTATTGTTGGCCTCCACTGACGAGCGCTTCCTCTTCTTTCCCTATTTGTATTCTTTATCATGGTCTATTTGCGTTGGTAGCTGGATGTCGTGCCGTCACTGTTGCTTCTGCAATCGATGTTGGTGTTGTTGTGGTCTGGCAGCACATTCTCCTTCTAGGCGAGTTGTTGCCGCGCTAGTGTGCCTTCGATAGCAAGCACTTCTATTTTCATCTTAAAAATAAACCTACTAAATTATTGACATTTTGGGAGTGTCTGGTGTGCTAAAATTATTCAAGCATATCAACAAAGTTTTACTGTAATTACTTTAACGTAGGGACTCAATTGAGCTTTGCCAAGCAAGGTGGCTAAATGGCAACGCCATTATCGTCCATGCTGGACCTGTCACTCGTACGGCCGTGGCCGCGATTTTTGGAGGTTTTGATGGTGTTCGAACTAAACAAGGTAATTTTTAGGACACACTATAATTTCCTGTGACCGAAGCAAAGGGAAAGGCAAGTAGCGTTATTGTCGTAATGAAAGGTATAGTTAATTATCATTGCCCCATACACTATTTCTTAGTGGTACTATTAACAGAAAAATGTTTATTACACTTTTAAATTTATCCGTAAATAAAGGTTTAAAAGCCAGTGATGAATTCTTTAAACCATAGGACATACACAAATAGGCTCACTGTATCTTGTGTGTCTCTTTCCAGGCGAGGTCCGGAGAACTTCGTGTCACGACACGGTACGCGTTAGTTACCTCCAAGCCGTATGCACACACTTTATAGATTCGATGCCACAAATTCTGACGTCGAACAAAAATATCCAAAATTGCTTGCATTTCTTTTAGTGACCATCTTGATGGAAAGTAGTAAAGGTATGGCCGAATTAATATTATGCGGAAGACTTTGTGCTATGGCTTCAAGACTTTTGTACATGATAAACACCAGTTTATTTCGTTCCAATGCGATTGAATTATTTGACTCCGGTGAGACCTGCAAACACACGGCAGTTAATTGAAGTTGCAGAATGCTTCGTTTTGCCTGTAAGATTATGAAACCTCTGCAGTTAGCAAACCACACTTCGCGTAATGCATTCAATATACAGATAAGTGCAGCAAGATGTATCATTTAAGCTGTAGATTTAATATGCCTTTATTTAGCCTACGTGTAAATGATAATTGTTACACAATAGTGCAAATGCTAAGATATAAATTATTGTGACTGCACAAGCACTCATTGCTAATATTTCGCAATATTGATGACAGCAACGAATTATCTATGCATTGATCTTTAATAGCATTGGGTCATACAAACATGTATATGACTCCAACGGAAAACATTAACCCTTGGACACGCTCTGAGGCCAAACGCAGCGATATATTTTTTTACAGTCTATTTTATTATCAATCTTGGTAAACATGTTCGAACTACGTCTGTGCCGATTAAACAATTTCATTAATTTAGGGTCTTGAAGCACAACTATTTAAACACAACTAATTCGCAAGTGCCACTTCGCAAGCGAAGATAAAATACGCATGTATAGCAAATGAAAAGGCATGCGAGGCATTATGCTGCTAGTTCCTCAAATACAATAGTTTATACAAATGCCAAATCCTCTACATCTACGGTTGTACTGCGGACAGCTCGTCTAACAACGACACCAGAAGCAACACACCTACTCCTCTCTAAACCTACGCTACGTTTAAACAGGATCGAATAAAATCAAAATACTTTGCCTCAATATTGAACCAGAATGTACGAGCTTTACGTACGAAAGATGAATCTAGCTTACTTTGCTTCATAATGTAAGAATGTATACACATTCATTTTACGAAGGCGGTGGTAGCGGGTATAAGGAAGGCAATAGCAAGGGCTACAATCTTGGCGGCTGCTTGTTGTCGAAGTAAGTATCAAAGAACGGTTCCAGCTTCTCGCCTCTTCCTGAGGCCTTTTAGGTGAGAGGTTTTTGAAGGGTATTATGCCAGCCACGTCGGCATCGAGTTCCACACTACCCGCTTCAGATGTGCGTAGAAGCATTTTTCCCTTTCACTACCAAAAAAAAGAAAGGGCCACTCGGGTAGCCTTGGTGGACGGTGCGGATCTCATCGTGGCCGCATGGAATCTCTCGGCATGCCAGCCTTGACCGCGATAGTCTTGGCGGGCCAGGCGAACCTGAACGCCTTCGGCCCGAGCGGCGGGAGTCCCGGTAAACTGATGGGAGCAGCTATGCAGGATCTACTGGGTTTCAATTGGTAGTCCCGTTACGACAGTCTGTGTGAACGTGGCAGTGGCTTAAAAAATGTGCGGCGGAGGTAGAATGAACATGGACTGTCACAACCATCTTTAGGGCAAATGCGTGGGCCCGTGCGAAAACAAGACCGAGAAAGGATACGCCGCGTCACAATATTCCTCTGAGACACTGTTTTACGCCGACTGTGATTGGGTATCCATAGGTATTCAGCGAGCCATTTACTCATAGGCTATCTCCACTAAATAGTACATTTTTCAAATGTTACCGCGGGAGAAATCGGAGGCAGAACCGAGTGAAAATAAGACCAAAGTTTAGCTCAATTGAGCAATCTGACGAGAACAGCAAGATTTAAAATACTAAACATTGTTGCGACCTTTTTATATACGATAATGATTTAAAATACACAAATACAAGGCATTAGAGACAACTGTATCGGTTATGCACTGTATACGATGATATGTTGTTATAAAGAGCCCATATAAAAGAGCAAATTTCCTAACCACCACCAGCTGATCTATCAAGAGACCCAGGATTGCGAAATGATGACATGTCTCTGGCATCTAATAGGCCGATCGTTTTCTCACCTCGAGTGTCACAGTGTGGGACAGCCTAGCGCGCTCCCACAGGACTAGGCAGTGCGATCGCCTGGCCAACCTGGCTACAACCGCGTTATACCTTGCAGCCTGTTGCCTTCAAACGCTCGGTATCGCGGGACGTCGCACGGAGCGGTTCTATATGGACGTATGCTAGAAACCGATGGCGGAAACGAAAACGCATTTATTTTGATGGTCACTTTCTAACAAAGCGTTTGTCAGGGGTTGTCTACAAAAATACAAAGGGGCTAATACCGTTGCAGTGTTAAGAATCTATCTACCAGAATTTACGTAGATCGCAGTCGTGGTGGCGCCCTGTAGACAATGCGGTAGAATAATATTTTAGAAGTCTAGGTCAGATACTTACATGTTACGCGTATCGTTTTTAGTTACTTATAAACAAACAACCTAAAAGACAGACAATGCTGCATATACAGGCGTGAGAAATGACTATTATAAACGAGTATACCAAACTAAATAAATATAAACCGATTTTAAACGCATCTGAACAAAGTTGGCGCGAGTAAACCGAACTACACCATATATGGCTTACGTCGAATCACCACCATATACATATATATATACAGGGTCATTCATATCGTTTTAGAACTTGGCAAGAAAATATTTTTTCCCAATGGAAAGAGGCGGTGGAACGTCTTGTTTAGGACAGATAGTGAAGTTTATATAAATAGTTTGTCTGCCTTGTTTCTCTTACATGTATGAAATCTACGTTTGCGAGAGAACCAGTCAACACATGAAGGAACCGATCGAAGGAAAAATTTGCACAACGGAAGATACTTCACTATCTTGGCTAGCGAAAAGCGAATAACCAGATTAAGGAAAGTCTAAAAAGTCGATATGTTACGTAACCGCCTTTTCGTAAAAAAAATCATGAAATTTCTTCATTACGACCAAAAATGTACGTCCAAAGGACCACTCTCACGCAATACAAATTAAATGCCCATAATTTTGGTGATGATGCTGCCTTACGTAGTTGCCAAATAATTAAGCGTTTTCGCAAGTCATAGTTGTTATGTTTTACGTTAAAGCTTTTACGTTTAGAACCGTAATTTTTTAGCACGGTGCAGTTGAGTTTTGGCACCATCTTGTGATTTCACAAGATCATCGGGGGAAAATGCCAGAGCTGCATATCGCCAGCTTTCTCTTTATATTTAAGGGTAAACATGGTGAGCAGTACGACGACCACTTATACCCGGTATGCGTTGAAAGGACCTTGAAGAAGATCTGCATCTGCAAAAGGTACTAAAACGGATCGAGAACTTGTCGACCGACCCTCCTACACGGATGCAATTCGGATTTCGAGATGGTGGGAAGCGTGATGCAATCATGTCTTCAGTTAGAGATGAGCGAGATGTGCGTAAGGCGGAAGAAATTTTTATGCAAGTCTTTATAGACTGCGTCAAGGCTTCGGACAAAGCACTCGAGATCTCTGGTGAAGTCATCCGATACGCAGGGGTGGTGGCTCTCTTCTAAGCGTAATTTCCAGTTTCTTTGATGAGAACACCTTACTACAAGGTGAGCAGGAAGTGTTGCAGGTAAGCGTCTGCTGCGTCTCCTTCACTCTTCTGCTTGCCGATTTTGTTGATTATATTCGACAAGAGTTCCAGAAGGCCACAGTTGTGATGTACGCAGATGACATAGTGGTCGCTCAACACGACCTGGTGCCATCAAGCGCATCACTTCTCTGGCGGAGGTGTTCCTTGTCTCAAAGGGATGGAAATAAACGCCATGAAGATCAAGGCTATGAAATTCAGAAGAGGGGGTCGATTGGCTGCTAAAGACGTTATACGTTGCGGCGGCCAATCCTTGGAATTCGTTAACTTTTTCCGGTATCTGGGGCTTCGACTTCATTATACTGGGACGACCTTCACTGCTCACATCGTCGAGACAGCGCGCACAGCCCTAATTTCTCTTTATGGAGAAATAGGCGATGTCCGGCGACTGTCCGTCCCGACGGCAGTGGCGCTTTTCTACCTCAAGGTTGTTCCGGCGCTGATGTATGGTCTTGACAGAGTACGGGAACACCTCACTCGGGCAAACTTTGGTTTGCTTGAAAGGTGTTTTACAATGTACATGAAGCGAGTACTTTGCCTGTCAATGCGGGCAGGAAGCCGCTTTGTGTACCTAATGTATGGGGGTATCAAGGCTGTGCACCAGTTGTTGAGATAATTCGATTGAGGTTGAAGACGCCGCGTACAGTACCATTCGAGAGCTTTATCTCAGAATGGGAAAATAAAGTTGAACAAGTCCGACGAGAGGTCGGAGACCTGGATGTTTTCAGGGCCTCTCACCTCTAGTCTGGTCTTGCGTGTGACAATCGCCACGTCTATACCAGATACATAGTTCATGGCTATCATCACCTGGTTTGTTCGAATACGAGCTTCCACGAAGAGTACACCGAGTGCGTCTGTCGACTATGCTCTCAGGCGTGTACTAAGTTTCATGCATCTGCCTGCCTGACCCTTGCGAAGAGATCACTGCACTGCCTCTCTCAAATAACATGCTCCGCCTTCTTTTTCCATTGGGAAAAATTATTTTCTTGTTGAGTCCTACCAAACCTCAAAATAAGTACATAACGATATGAATGTATTTGCATATATATATATATATATATATTATATATATATATATATATAGGGAACATGTTACAGGTGTAGTCATAGGGCATCGCAGCAAGCTACCTAACCTTAATCCTACCTTTAATCGTGCTTTAATGCATCAGTTAATTTTGAGCCTTGTACACGATTTCAATGTTCACAGACGAAGACCACACAAAAGGGCAGATCGCGAGTGAGCAAAGACAGGCAGCTAACGCGGTCCAAGATACGAGTTGTCGAGGCTTGAGCAAGCACAAAAGATAGTCCCGGTCCGACGGCAAATTCGCCTAAGGAGTTCCATTTTATATACACCATCAGACATATATAAATTACGTTGCAAAAAGTAGCAACTCATGTTTTTGGTGACAATTTTGGCTTGCTTTATTTAAATGGCTAACATTTTAACGGCATTCACGAGTATTGTCTCACAATCAGTTTATACAAAAAATAAAAAGGTGTGAAAAAACACTGTCGCAAAATATAAGCAACAATAATATATATATATATATATATATATATGGTTTAGGAAGTTTTGAAACTTCAAACATAATAAATAATAATTTGATGGGTGGCGGCGTGGCCTAGGGGACTAGTGCGCTGGTCATGGTTGTCGTCTACCGGGGTGTCGCTGGTTCGATCCCTGTTGTTAATCGCATTTTCTTTGAGCGATGCTCATTGAGAATAGATGATAAACCATAACGCTGAGAGTCAGCGGCCAAGCTGCCACAGGGACTGTTGGGGAAACCCTAGACATCTAACATGTCCGGCCCTCAGTGCATTAAAGATATACCTCAGGTTAAGTTCTAAGCCCGTAGAGATAACAAACGTTATTACGGTTGGTTTTAAAATAAATTAATTCCCTCTCCCAACGCTCGTTTCCTCTACTAATTAATAAGGTAAACCGTTTGCACTAATTTATCTGTGACTCTGTATTCACTTACCAGGCAATGCGTAACCTGAGAAACTCATTAACAGCATTTCAATCGAATTGTTGAAAATATTACGTTTAAAATTCGACTAAGTTTCTAGGGATATTGTAGTGCATACAGTATGATTGGCTTTAGCGTGAACACTACTACGAACTACGTAATAAAAAAGCTGCCTTAATGCGTGTAGTTTTAAGGAAACACATACATCTTCAGTCCAAAAGATTGGGAAGATTATACTCGGCACCGGCTCTGTGTCCAAATGTACCAGCCTCAGGTTTATTTGCATTCGCAATCTCATGTCAACTCTTAGGCCAGAACTCTGAAAAGATATGTGGCCATTTAATAAGCGTTAGATCTCGCTATTGCAGGCTTTTAGCGATTAGTTTCAATGATAAAAGGTAAAACTCAACCTACGTTACACTAAGTATATAGAGTGTATTTATCTATTCCAATTTAGGCATATCATGCATGGCCTATTTTAGGTCGAAATGGCACGTTCGGCTATACTAAGATAAGACACTTTCGCAAACTTTGTTTTATTTTTAGCACTCATATATGGTACTGTAGCGTATTAAATAGTTATGTTAGCACTCTTATCAGCGTAGTGTTTCTGTCCTGTTAGTTTTACAAATGCAGTTCAAAACTTACATAACTGCGTTGTGAAATTAAGGGTGGCCAGCGAAGCGCAAGTGTCTTGATAAAAAAACGTTTATGCATTATTGAACGTTGCAATGTTGATAGCTTTACCAAACCACAAGGTGGTAAAGCTATCAGCTTTACCATTTTACGGTCAGGCTGATAGCTTAGGGTTATGTGGAATACAATATCTGGATAATGCCCTCCTGCCACATAGTCTATCATTTTGCCATAGTTTTGACAATATATTGACACGTTTTGTGATATATTTTGCCAACAGATACGATATTCCAGTGTATATCGTATCTGTTGGCTGAAAGCCTATCTTATTGAAACCATCATATTCAGATCCAATCCGTCAGAATCTGGCCGCAGAAAGTTCTTCACCACGTCCTGGTATCGCTCGCTGTTGGTGGTTGCAGTCGCTTCGCAGGCGCTTTCAAAATAAGGCCCGATAACACCGCCGCTCCAAAATTCGTACCATTGACGTTTCGTAACTAATTTGCTTGCTCAAGGATCATTCTTGGACTTTCGGAGCCACAAATAGAATGTTTTGCCTAAATCGTAATCACTAGATGCAAGTTTCTACAATATTTGATGCGCACTTTCTACCTACGTTTGCCGGTGAAAAGCCATTTTCGTAAAAGGTTTTGAATAAAACACAAGTTGCTTGATACTGTATCGTTCCACGTCAATGGTTTCGTTTTCATATTTACAAAACAATGGCGAGGAAATTAAAACACCGCTCAACAACAGACATGCGCTCCGCTGTCCAGCCAGAAGGTTGCATAGAAATATGAGTAAATTGAAAAATTAAGTAACACACGATCACGTTATATAAGGTTCATAAGACAACATCATCAAATATATAAAAATGCATGTTTTGCGTATATTGAAAGCTTTATTAAATCAAAGTTATCAAGTAGTGACAAACTTACAGCATGGACGTCAATGTAGAAGCGATGTTTTTTCTCGTCTGGATGTAAACCGCTTACGTTGGCTCGCAGTAAAGGATCCCCATGAAGGAAGTGAGGAAGACTAGCCACAATCGGCGTCGCGAAAGTCCCAAGCTAGACTGAGTAGCTTCGAACCTGCTTGCGTCGTATGTCCCCTTTACGTGTGTCGGTGTTTCGCAGAAACAACTACACGAAAACAAATTATGTAAGTTGCAATTTCCGGTAGAAAAACTCTAGGTAAACTGGATACCTTTTAAATCACGTAAACAACAAAACCGTTATTTAAACGCGTGCTGCTAAGCTAATTAAATGTTACTGGTTACTATTCGTAGTCGGTAACATTAGCCGTTAGTGAAATTACATTCGATCATGCTTGCTTAGGATGGGTCGATCCATTTGCGAGAAAACAACCTCATGGATGCCTAAAGACTTACTTATCGAGTTCGAGGTTGCCGGTTTCATTAAAGAGGTCGCTGCCTCCTTGGAAGCGAGCGATAAGTTGACCATTAGCACCCCATCGTTTCTGTAGAGACAGGGACCACGGCTTGAAAAAAAAAGCTGAGTAAAACTTTACGCTCCTCGGCGGTTTCTCGAAGGCTGGAAAAAGCGTGCCATCTGCAATATAAATAGCGCCGTTATAACATTACTATGCCAATGTAACGGCAAACCTAATGTTTTCATAGCGCTTGAACACTATAGAAACAGTATGCACTACGTTATTTTGATCGTAATATTTCTCTATGATTATATTATAGCTATATGTTCATAGAAGCACATATGCCCTCCAGAATTATATCGAAAAACCATGCCACCACGTTACCAGACGTAGCAAAGCGTCCACGCTGGGCGCGCCAAACCGAATGCTGCAACGGACAATGGTTGAAACTACTTGAAAACACTCGCTCAAGAGCAGAAGCTTCATTCCACTCAGTCTACGCACATAATGCGTTGAACACTGTGATGTAGGGTGTAACTCTGGTAAATAAGCGCGTATCGCCGTGTCTGCAACAGATTCCACGTACGACATAATCTTAAGACGGAATCACCTCGAGTTGCGCAGGGCTACATTCTGTGCCCGGTTCTCTGGAACACAGCATAGGACCCTGGTGTGCATTGACAGTCTAGCTCTCGTATCTGACGTACTCATTCTAGAAAATACCTCACCAGAACTATCTCACTGGCCGAAAGAGGATGAGATCAAACGATACAAAACACAGGATACAAGCTTTATGGAGTCTGTTGAACTTTGCTACGTATAAGCGAGTTACAATAGCTAGACTTCTTTCTTCATATATATATATATATATATCATTTTATTGTATTAGCAATTTGGAGTGAACAATTGTCTCCGCGTGAACCTGTAGTCACGGGTTCTCTAACCCAGGATTAGCCCAGTTCGATAATGTGCCTCGAAAATATATATATATATATATATATATATATATATACATTCCGATGCTCTCGAGTCTCCCGTGGAAAGGTTAAGGCTTGTGCCCACGCGCTGAATCAACTTCAGTGTAAGCGGTCCTAACCCTCCCATTGTTTCAAAATCCAACAAACAAAATTGGTACGGATAACCAGGAGACCGGAGGCTCTAGTATACACGGAAAGCCAGCAGACCTCGATGCTCGACTGAAAGTGTCATTTAGAGCCGAGTGGCGTGCTCCTCGGCCTGCGCTTAAGGCGCATAACAAGCCAAGGCAACCATAACGACATTGATGAGAAACGACTAGGTCAACACCAAGCCACAGTCCTGTGCTCATGCGTGTCGTCTCGCCATCCAAAAGAGTCCCTATTTGTGGATAGGGCATGCAACCAGCCCCTTGACTACTTACTTCAACTACTGGCTTTATCAGCCAAGATGGGGTCTATCGATCAGGCTTGCTAATCGTTTTTTTGCAAGGGGGCTGCCCAACTGCTCTGCTTAAACCTTTTAACTGGAGGGGAGTCGGATAAGGACGACAATCTCTTGCCACAGCGGTAAGCTGAATATTTAGTATCTCCTCTAAAGTGTTTAAGCTAAGATCATTGAAGGGCTATTAAAGTTCAGGCGATGAGGATAAATCGCAACCTCTAACTAGGTGCGTTAACCTTGAGGCTAAAAAGCAAGATCTAAGGAGAAACAGGCCACAGTGGGCCCCCAATTAGAGTAGTCTGCCTGTGACGCCCAGAACGCCGTCATCCAGGTACTAGGCCTTGAGGGGCGATCGCAGTCTATCCACCATCTTCTTGACTACATAGAGAAAAAAAGTGGAAGGACCCAGGGAATCCCCCTGCTGAAGACCTGTTTGCGATAGCATAGTGTTATGGGGCATAACTGATGTGATGACTGACCGTACGCCAGATTGTCTGGTGAAACAGGATTTTTTCGAACGCGTAATAATCCATCTTTTTTCTTTAGTGCAAACATCCTTGCTTCGAAGATAAGTGGCATAAAACAGGATAGGGGACGAGCCCCATCTTAGCACATTAACTACTTTAGCAATGGCGTCAGCTAGTCGCTCAGCCGTACTACCTAGTGCACCAGACAACAGGTCTTGTAGTAGGCGTGGTCTCATAAAATCCAAACCGACAGCTGAACTCCGACTGAAGGTTTTCATAGCGTTCAGTATGTCGTCGCGCGAGGTTGAAGATGGCAGTGTAACCGCCGGGGGCGTGGGCATGGTTAGATTCGGAGGAGCATGTGGGTGTTTGGAGCGGAATACCAGGCGTAGAAGTCGTTGTCCTTGGCAACGTTTGAGAAAACGTAGGAGAGTTTCTCCGCAACAGTAGGCCTCGCCGATTTGGGTAAAATGCGTAGCAGTTTGGCTTGGCGCATGTTTGCCTGAATGTCGACGAGTAGAGTGTCAATATTAATTTCGAGTCCGATGGGCTTTGGACGGCCCGTTCGCGGCGTCATCATATCTGGCTGATATATGTCTGGCAAGACCCCTACCTGTGAAGACCCATTTGCAAACCGGTCACGTAGACTTGTTAGAGTTATTCAAAACTAGAGACGCATGCGCGGCCTCAGTTCCGTGTGGGTTATTATCTGGCATTATGATGTAAAGGCTTTAAGCTTCTCTGCGAGTGGAAGGAGAGCCAATAGCTAATATTACTCAGGGCTTCCGCAATCGTTTTCAAAGTTGCTGCCAGATCAGGACTAAGACCCTCTAACATCCGAGCGACGTCTGTTAAGGCGCCTCCAACATATCTGCGAGATGTCTTGCGGCTGTTTCTCTTTGTGGTGTGTTTAGCAGTATGACGCGGCTGAGCGTGACGACTCCTATATGTGTTGGTAGCGGTCGTGGGTTAGGAAGGAGCAGCTGCGGTGAAGAGATTTCTTGTGTGGTAGAAATGCCCCTAAAAACTGCGGCGTACAAAGCCTTATCTTTGATGGAAACCTCCGGGTTGTACGTCTTTCACGACAGTAGATGTGACATCAGGAACCTCTGTAATCGATGCAGACGAATGCGATGCCTCAACTTGTTGGAAAACTCCCGCCTCCATAATGATCCTGTTCCGTTCGCAGAGATAGGCCACACGCGGACAGGAAGGCGATCCGGCCACGTGGGGGCCACTACAGTTAATACACCTCAAATGTGTTGTGCAACTTGAAGCCACTTCTCCTCCTCCACATTTTTTGCAGGCCTTACGAAAGGTGCACCTGTCCGCTTGATGTCCCACTCGTTGACAATTGTAGCACAAGTTCGGTTGATCAGGCTCAAGAACGACGGAGTGGGTTTTGTATGCCAGGAAAACAGACATAGGCGGTTGACGGTTAATGGTCAGGATCACCTTGCTGAGTGGGGTCTTGTCAGCGTGACCTGTCCAGAATAAACGTCTAACGTGCGCCACACCAAAATCTGCTAGTTCTTGGCATATCTTATCGTCTGTAAACGCAACATCGATGCCTTGAATTCTCGCCTTGAATGAAGTTAGTGCTGGACAGGTTACCGTGACAGGTATCGACCCTATTGCAGAGAGCTGCGTTAGTTCCCTAGCCGCATCCTCTGTGTTAACCCATACAGAAATAGCGGCCTTATTGCTTGATATCTTGCAGTCAGAACAATTAGAATGAATAGCCTTGCATAATTTTAATAATGTGCCGTCAGCGAACTCCTTAGAAGCTGAATCCTCTCTAGTTTTATTTTTCGTATCACCACTCTGAAGGCGTTGAAAAGACCACTAGATGCCTTTATTCTCAGCTTGTCCAACGGACGTTGCTAACAAGACATAAGCTTCTGTTCACACTTGGACACCACCAGCGTAAACGATTCGTCGCGTTCATCGGATTATACAGAGGAACCTTTTCTTCGCTTACACTCTGGTGTTAGACCTCCGTCTGAGATTTCCGATGTTTCGGCACCTGTGGTTGGATCAACTTGTGATACACCAGGCGATGCGCTGCAAGCCCTCTTCTCAGCCGGCTTCGAGACATTAGCTTGGGCAGCGATTAGTACCTCTTTGGCGATTGCGCTCTTGAGTCTGGATATATCCAAACTACCAGGCGGCTTACAGCCGCTGGATTCAACCGACATCGTCCTAGCTGTCCAAATGCCTTGGAACGATTGGACACAAGAAAAAAAAAATGCCACCCTTGGGAGTTGAACCGGGGGCCCAATAACTGGCAGTCGATGACGCTACCACTAGGCCACGACGACTGCGCAGGCTTCTCTGCTTTTAAGCCGTAGTGACACCCGCCCGCAAGTTGAGCACAAGCTTACGGCTAGCAATGACGTTGGCAAATCGGACACGGTTGTCAGAGAGCTCGGAAGAGATCCGAACCCTTGAGAGGTAACCCGAGTACCTCCGAGCGTATACTATGCACTGTACGAGCACTCACTATAGATACAACTATCACTACGAATATCACAGTTAAACCTTTCGTAGTAGTCGATATTATGGGAGCCAATACGAAACACGACCGAACTTCACCGCACGCTGCTAAAACTTCTTAGTTTAAGTAAACTTAACTTAAGTTCAGGTTCTTAGTACTCGAGCAAACACAGTTTTCATCACTTACCTTAGTTACAATAAATATGTGTTCAACTTTATTTTATTCTACTGTCCAAAAAAGGGGCGCGTCGGCCCACTGTCGATATGTGTGGTCTCCACTTCTTATGGGTGGGGGGAGATTGTGACACACATCAAGTATGGAGGAAGCGGGACAGAGGGAAGGCATAGCTATTGCCCAGGAGGAATAGGTCAAGACGAAGAGCCAATGGAGAGGATAAGAAGAGCGGCTAAATTCCCGCCGCGACCTCGGTGCACCCCTACAGATCTCAGAAAAAAACACAGAGGAGGCGCATCAAGCACTAAAAAAGTTTGACCTCTCCTTTACAAGGTGTCAAAGAAATGCCGTGAAATTACGAATCCGGGGTAGGGAGGGAGTCAGGGTTTAACGGGCTGGCCCTCGGACAACATTTAACGTCCACGGAACTGCTTTCGCATTGCTTTGTAAGACGGATTCCATTACGTTCACCAAGTTAAAAATAACTCGAATATTCTAAGTTGATACGTAAGGCTTTGTCCGCTCGGATCAGTAGTATCCTCGTGACCCGAACCTCTGCAGCGACTGGTATCCTCAGTAAAATATCTTTCGTAACGATCGTTCAGTCTATTACTAAGTTGGCCGCTACTGAAATCGTATTGCCGTATCGGATGAAATGCACTTGTTTGCTAAACCGGTCTAGTAACATATGATTATGCTTGTTCTGCACGTGATTACTAGTCACGTTTCACCTTCCAATAGCTTTTTGTCAAAACAGGGTCGGTGGCGAAGAGACCTGGGATGCAATACTTGTCTTCTCCTTCGCACGCTTCGCGAGAGCCTGATTTGGATTTAACTACTTAAAAAGCTAATGCATATACTAATGATATGCTAATGAAAACACAAACTTAACAACATTTGAAGAAATTAACAATATTAAACATCTGTGATGAAGGGCGGTACATACCTTAATTTTATTTCTAAAATGTACTTAAAACGTGTAGCGTCTTCTCAGCTACATCTGTCATATTAACGACTGTCACTCATCGCATTCTCCTATGTTGGTATCATTTTAGAGTAAAGGTATTAAAAAATCGCATTGACATTAAGTAGCTTCCTCTGAGGACGCATTTCTGGAAGCTTTTAAGAATTCATGATACACTGCGTCGCTAGTAATCATTTATATAGAGATGTCTATTGCACGCACAAAAATTAAATACATTGAGACCTTAAAAAATACTTAAGTGAATCCTCCCTCATATACTACGGTTTGAGAAAATAGTACTGCAAAAAGCCGTACCCAAAAACTGGGATACATAATTCTTCTTGTACAGCCTCCATAATGATAGAATGTTTTCGAAGGGCATCGATTGGTCATTCGCAAGGAAACTTTTGGAGCAGTGCACATGGATGGTACATAAAATTCGAATTAGACGTTTTATTCGAACATCGTAATAAAACAGAAACAATTGAGGATTTATGTTCTCCTCTCAATACTTTTTAACCCTCTACTACCCAAGCTTGCAGTGGTCAGGTGTTAGAGCACCTCCGCCTACAAAAGTGAAGCGCTGTTGGTCAGCTGGCAGATGACGATCGCAACTTTCTTTAGGAGTGAACTTGTGGCAATAATCAAACTAGAATAAGGCAGTGCAGTGACGAACAGTTCGTATACTACAGAAAACTGTATAAGCTTTACCAGCTTATACAGTTAAGCTGGTAAAGCACGCAGCTTAATTGCCCGACTTGCCACCGTGCGAGTTTTTAAAGCACCGCCTTAAAAACATGTTAAAATTATTGTGGATATTACGTGAAAGTCTGGATAATATATACATAAAAAAACAAAAACACATTAATCATAAAAATCACAAACACTTAGTAGGTTTCCGTAGGCATGTAGACATGTTCTCCTACATCAGTATCAGCGCCCATTTATTCATTGCCTAACAGACTACTCACTCCGAGTTACATGCACTTTAGTGTACCGACTTTTCTTTGGCAGCCACGCTTCAGCCATCTGCGTGTTCTTGTACTGCTGCGTAAAACTAATGGATGTTATGAGTAATTGATAGCCGTGGCTCTACCTGGCTTTCGCCGATAGATTTGCCTCTTTTTATTACTGTTAGCCGTCATGCAGATCACTTACGGCCTTGTCATATCATTATATAGTTAGAATAGAAAAGGAAACGAATGAAACTTTATGAAGGGTGGAAGAAGGCTTTCCTTCCAGACACACGTTGCCCAAGAAGTGTCACAAAATTATAAGTCTAAGGGGGTTGAGAGGAGCCCGGATGAATGGGTTAGTCCCACACTAGTCTCTGTTAGCTATCCAGCTGCCAGCATTACGCATTTCCAAAACCTCCTATTCCAAATACAAGAAAGCACATAATCCTGGGAGCTTTTTCAGTACCATAATTTTTGCTTATCGTGATGAGGCAAAATAGTGATCGCTCGTTGTTTAACAGCTTCACTGTGTACCCGTTGCAGGTGCTGTCTGACCTTTGCAGGTAAGAGCTGTATTAATTCTCTTTTGTATATGTAAAACGCTTCTTGATAGAAGTATTATTTGTGATTTTGTGATGTAAACTAAGCCTCTTATTATTTTCTTTGTTCTTTTAATACTGTAGTTGCGTGTTTGTTGATACGATTATGCGACATAAAACATGTCAAGGTTAGTGATATCGGTCGTGGATAAACCACCTGATTTTGCTGGAATATCACGACTGAGGGCCGCCACCGCCAGTGTTGAGAACAATACGCGAAGACAGAGACATTACGGCCACAAGCGGCCGTATTGCCCTTGCCTGAAGTTGAAGACGGAGTGCACTGCCACAGCAATGACTGACGGAGTGAATGCTGCGTAGCACATGATCGCATTGGATGCTAGGGCCCCGCAGGGCAATCTGGAATATGTGGACAGTTCACCTCATGGACTAGTGGACTCCGAGGGATTCACCAAAGTGGTTCGCGGAAGGAAAAAGCCATCATTTCACGTTCAAGGTTACGTTGTTCAAGGTTACGTTTCGAAGACAACCAACTGGCCGGGTCTGATAATGTGCTATTTAGATATTTAAAGTGCTACAGGCTAGCAGACAGCACAGAAGGAGGTGACGTCACCGAGCCAAAGACGAGAGAGCTGGCTGGAGAGACCAGCAAAAACAACCGCGCAGGCGCCAAGAGAAGCTTGGCGTCTGCAGAGTTGAGTAACGACAGTGGCAACTTGAGCGGCGCTGTTGTTGAGATGGAACCACCGGGTGGTGGTACAGCGGCGTCACCAGCTGCGGTAACAACAACGCCGACAGCAGATCTAGCTGACCCACGTCCGGAGGAGAAAGCAGACGACAATGGTTTTTTGTGGTTCGTAAGCGACGAGACAACAAGACAAAACATCTAATGCAGCGCGGTAGTGCAACAGATGACATAGGCAGATTGGAAGTCTATGCTAGACCTGCGAAGATCTGCGCCTTGAGTGGCACGATTGGCGCAGAAGACATCGGCGGTCGGGCTGCAAGCGTGGCTTACTGGCAAGGGCATAACTGTGAAAGCAGTTTGGAAGCTACATACACAAGGTAGTGATGCTGTGTTCTGTGTAGTGGTGCGTGACGAAGATTACGCAAACTGTTGCAGAAATGAATTCTGGCCAAAGGGAAGCCTGTTCCGTCGCTGGGTTAGGGACGTCCCCTACGAGAGGATGGTTAAGGAGAGTGTTAGTGCGCCTGGCGGTCCAAGCCCCCGTAAGTGACTGACCAGTTCTAGAACTGCAAGCGTAGTGGCAAACATACCTCTACGAGTGCTTCTCTGGAATTGTGAGGGACTTGAAGGGGCAATGGATCTTGCACGTGATGACATGTTTAAGTTGGTTGACATTTCACTCCTCACGGAGACATTTCAGCGGGACTTTCACCAGCTGGCTGTCTTACCTGCAGGAGGTCGGGGAAGACCTGTGGGTGGGTTATCGATCTACCTACATAAACGCTTACCACCGATGCAATGCGTCAGGAAAAATTAATACTGCGTGGTGCTCTCCTCTGGGAGGGTAAACGTCGCCGTATTCTATTTCCCACCCACATTCGATTCTGCGGAGGTTGCTGAGACGGTAAGCTTTGGACTTTCAGAGTTAAACCTGACCATGCCAACTATCGTCGGCAGTGATTTCAATGCCAGAATCGATTGTGGGGCCAACGATGATAAAGGCGAGGTGCTGCTTCAGGTGATGGAAAATATTGGTCTAAGATGTGCAAACGCGCCCGAAGACTATACATATTTGAGTCACAATGGAAGCAGCACCATCGACCTGTTGTTTCACAACCTGGTCAGCCGTGAAATTGAAAGTTTCGATGTTCTCAATGAAGCGGCCCGAAAACACCAACCAGTGTTGGCCGTTGTCATGTTCCCGGTATTTGGCGAGACAGACATAATCCGCCGCGCTGGTCTGCAATGAGACGGATTAATTTATCTCGTTTAGACAGAGCGGTAGGCGGTCTTGACATAAGCCCTGACATTGATAGCACATGTGACCAGCTGGAGAGGACGATGAGAAGTGCAGTGAAGTGGAAAAGGTTATGGCAGAAGAGATCACGCCCGTGGTACTCTCGAGCCTGCTACCTAGCCCACGTTGAAGTGCTCGAACTTCTGCGCCAAGCAAAAGCCAAAGCGCCATCATCACTGCAAGCCAGGCGGGACTACTTTGAGCGTAGAAAGGCATATATAAGACTCTGCTATGATCATAAAAGGGAACACGCGAGGCGGGAGGAACGACGGCTGCTTGAAAGAGCAGAACGAGAACCCTCAGCTTACATCGTGCGACCTTGTAGGGCGGGGAGTTCGCTTAGTGACGGACAGGTAAAGGGCCACCTAACTAATATTTCATTCAATCGTGACGTTGCGGCCGTATCTACAATCCTACAGCATCCGCTTACATTGGAGCAGCACAACATGAATCTGCCTTTCTGGGTGGAGGAGATGTGCCAGGTCCTACGGTCACTCCCGAAAAGAAGGAGCTCGGGGCCCGATTAGGTCTGCTATGAGCATTGTCTCCAGTCACTCCCTCTCTTGGCAGAAACTTTTTGTGATTTCTTTAATGAAACTATAAAGAGGGGGCGGATGCCTAAAGTCTGGCATGCCGCCAGGCTTTCTCTTCTGTTCAAGGGTAGGCATGGTGATGACCATCAGGATCCAAATCTCTACCGTGGAGTGGCGTCAGAACGCACATTAAAGATTTTCTGTAAGTTGGTTATTCGGCGGATTGAGCACGTGGCTGAAGAGGCACTTCCACCGGAGCAATTCGGTTTTAGGAGAGGCCAAGGCACCCGTGATGCAATCCACGTTCACCAGTCAGAAATCGAGCGAGCTGTGGCACAACCCAGACTGCGTCAAGGCCTTTGACAAAGCCTCTCGCTATCTGCTGGTTGAAGCATTCCAACGAGCATGAGTGGTGGCTCTCTCCTGAGTGTAATAGCAAGTTTCTTTGAGGAGGACACCTTGTTGGTAGACGGTGAGCAGAGTGTATTGGAGATTAAGCAAAATGTGGGAACTCCGCAAGGAGACCCGCTGAGCTGCGTCTCGTTGACACTTCTCCTTGCTGACCTCGTCGGTTACGTCCGACAGGAGTACCAAAAAGCCATGGTGGTGATGTATGCAGATGATATCGTGGTCGCTCATCGCGACCTAGGCGCCATCAAGCGCATTACCTCTATGATGAAGACGTTCCTTGTCTCGAAGGGACCAAAGCCATGAAATTCAGGCGTGGAGGTCGATTGGCTGCCAGAGACGTTTAAGTGCATGGTTATCACTACATTGGTATGTTCAAACGCAGCTTTTCACGAGGAGTACGAGTTGTGCACCTGCCGGTTCTGCCTGCAGAGGTGTGCCAAGTACCATGCAGTAGAATGCACAGCGCTAGGACAAAACATCGTTGCACTACTTCTCTCGCCGAAAGCGTGAAGAAGAAAGAGTATTATGAAGAAACATCTTGAATTGTATATTATACTCAATCTGAGTGAAATAAATAGTTATATATCTCAATAATGTGTTATTTTCCGAAGGTTCAATGCTCAAAATCTTCAAGGAGATCTACGCGGTGTCGCCAGGCTGCAAAATCGCTGGTGATACTCAGTCAATTGCGGTCTGGGTAAAAGACTTAAAAAGTGTAAACACGCTTCCTTCAAGTGTCAAGCCTAGGAGAATGCCCCGTATCGGCTGCCTGCCCGGCCATCACCTCATTTACAGCGAGAAGTAAGGGAGTCAGTCCAATGTTCACCGAAGGAGAGATTGCCCACGAACTGGCAGAACACGGAGTTAGTAAAGCACGTCGGCTATATCGTTCGTCCCCTGGTGGTGAGAATACCGCTGACGAGGGTAATCCTCAGTTGTTCTTGCCAGCCATCGGTGTCCTGTCTTTTTCGGTCATAGATCTCACCCGGTTATCCTCAAACCGGGTCAAGCAAGAATTTGCTTTAAGTGCTTGAAACCCGGACATCTTGCCCGCAAGTGTCTGGGAAAAAAGCTCTGCAAGAATTGCGGAGGCCCGGATCACACCGCCGACTCCTGTCGTAGCTCTTCGAGGTGTGTGAACTGCCAGGGACCTTACCAGGCGGGATCTTCCTCATGCCCGCGACTAGCCTTTCTGCGTGAAAAAAGTAGAATAATGCCTCCAGCAGTTTAGAGCGGATTATCCCGACGCGGTCATCGGTGAAGCTGTTCAGTGTCGCTCGGCTTCTGTCCAAGAAAACCCGTCTTCCGAGGTACGGGGTCCCACCTATGCTACTGTGGTCAAGGGGATTTCGCCAGCAGCGGGGGCCGATCCGAGGGTCGTTCTACCGAACCCAGAGCCCATACCAAAGATCCAGAGGAAGAAACGCAGCTACAGGTCGCCTACGGTCAGGACCCACCGCTCCCGACGTTTGAAAAAGAGCCCGAGAACAAGTCAGTGTCGCCAGATCGCTGATACCGGTTCGTAGCTCTCGGGACTGGCTGACCTTCTGCAGGGAATTAGACCAGAATTATCTGCCGTATTGAGGTTCCTAGAGGAAGCGTTGAGACCTCTCGTGAGACTGCTTTCCGTGGTGGGCAAGTTAAAAGGTCTTGCCTTGTAATGACAGACCACAACGACAATACGCCTAACCGCGGGCCCGCCAGCCCGCGGTCTGGGCAGTCGGACCCCAACAGGGCCTCCTGTCCAACCCGCGGGCATTCGTTTACACGAAAAGGTCTACGTCGACGCATAACGACCAAGCACGGAGGGGTTGCCTATAACATGAACGACGAGTCACAGCCCTCGAACTCTCGGTTTACCGCAGATGGCTTAATCGTCCGGAAGAACCTTCGCGACTTTGCTCAGGGGAGACTGTTTGACGATGGCAGTAGCCCTCCTTCAAACCTACGTCCCCGGCAGCGGACAGTTGACACCGTCCGGCTAGCCATTACCAAGCTCTCGAAGACGACGTTGCTTCGGCGGCCAGGATCTTAATCTCAGAAGACACGCTGGCACAGAAGCCCAGCGAGACGGCTTTGCGATGGGATAAACATCGCCTCCGCCCCTTCACCTCTGTCCTGGCCCAGCCCTTCTCACGTAGCTTTGCCATCAACCACATCAGCCGACAATGTTCGGTCTGCTATAAGAACGTTTTCGCGAAGCTCAGCCGCGGGCCTTGATTTCATCAGACCTCGGCTCTTACAAGATCTGGTATCCCCCGCTCTAGGAGCTGCCGCCGACCGGCTTGCGGCTGCCCTGGCCAAAGTCGTTGATCTTCTTCGCTGGGGTTCGCCGCTCTCTGAATGGCGTCCGCTTCATCTTTGGTGTCAGTCTTTTCGCCCTTAGGAAGAAGGATGGCAGCGTATGGCCCATCTCATGTTCATCTGCAATCCGAAGGCTGGCGGCAAAGATTGGCATCTTAGAGAATAAGGCAGACATCTCACATGCTCTTGGTGTCCATCAGCTTGGGTTTGCGGCACCGGGAGGATGCGAAACCGCAGTGCACTTGACTCGTGATCTTTCCTGGAGTCACGCTCTGAAGCTACCCTTGTGGTCAAGCTTGACTTCAGAAACGCCTTTAACAGTATTCGGAGGAACCATTTATTGAGCGCGGTAGAAGCCCATGCCCCGAGCATGTTTCACCAGGTGGAACTAGCTTATAAAGAGCCTTCCTGCCTTCTCCTGCCGCACGATGTCATAATGTCGCAAACTAGGGTGCAGCAGGGCGACCCATTGGATCCCCCCCTGTTCTGCCTGGCTGTCAAGGAGTTAATCGACTCTTGAATGCCCTCTAAATGTATGGTACTTGGACGACGGTGTTCTGGGTGGCGCCCCCGATGCGGTACTGAGGGACGTCCACCGAGTCAATGAGTTTGCTGAGCTGAGTGGCCTGGCCCTAAACCCTGCAGAATGTAAGGCCATGCTGTAGGAGGTGCTGCTAACTCCGAAGTGCTAGAGGCTTCCCCAGGTTGCAAGACTGTCGGCACGAGTTTAGAGTTGCTAGGCGTCCCCCTATTCCGGGTGTTCTCAAGAGGTGGCTGGTCAAGCTAGAAAATGCAAGGTCACGCATTCACTTGGTAGGTTCTCACCCAGGCCTTTTTCTTCTGAGATCATCATTTTCGGCCCTTCGTCTCAAGCCACCTGTTTTGAGGGGCAGACTGCTCGCGAGCTTCAGGAATCCTTGGACGACTCAACGACCGCGTGATGTCTACATTAGAGGCGTTGCTAAACCTCAGCCTATCCGCTCGTGCGCACCAACCAGCTCTACTTCCCGTTCTTTGGGGTAGCCTAGGGTTTCCTGATGAGACTGTCTCATCGGAGACAGCTCCGGCAGCTTCCCTCCATAGGTCTATGCAACAGGCAAGAACCCTTCTGGATTCTGTTGCTCTCACAGACTTCGAAGCTCGATTGAAGACAAGCCACCGCAGAGCAGTCGCCCTGTGCGGCCACGAGCCCGCCGAGGCTGGACACCAGAGAGAATGGACAGAAATTCTTTATGAGCAAAGAGTCAAAAACCTCATTGCGGAATGCGCCACGGATGCTGATAAGGCCAGGCTGCGCGCCGTCTCCTCCAAGGGGGCGGGCGCATGGCTCCACCCTGTGCTCAGATCGGGACCCTTTTGAATGACGAGTCTGTAAGGATCGCGGTCGGACTTCGTTTAAGGACAGACCTTGTGTACACTCATGCCTGCGTCTGCGGAGACGTCGTCCAGCCAGATGGACGCCACGGGCTATCCTGTATTGTCAACGCAGGTAGGCGAAGCAAGACACCAAGCCTTGAACGAAACATTTAGCAGAGCTTTACAATCCAGTGGTCTACCGTGCGTCCTGGAGCCCGTCGGACTAGACAGAGAGGGCGGGAAGAAACCTGACGGTCTGACCTTAACTCCGTTCGAGCGCAGATGCTTGCTGGTTTGGGACGCGACAGTTACTGACTCATTAGCCCCTTCAATGGTCAGTGCTGGCGCGGCTCGGGCTGGTTATGCATCGGCTCTCGCCGATACAGGCAAGGTTGGAAAGTACGAGAACATTGGTTACCCGTACGAGTTTCACCCACTTGCCTTCGAGACCTTGGCGGGCCGGGTCAGTCTGCTCGCAGTTTGCTACAGAAGGTCAGAAAGCGGCTAATTCTAGCCAGTGAATATAAGCGAGCAAGTTATTTCCTCAGACAGCGTCTGTCGCTGGATGTGCAACGGGGCAATGCGGCCTCTGTTCGAGGAACCCTCCAGAAAATGGCTGGTCCCTACACTGGACCCCCCGTAATGGTGCACATGTTCGCAGGGACCCAAATCTATATTTATATTTATATATATTTATATTTATATTTATATTATATTATATTTATATTTATATCTATTTATATATATTTATATTTATATATCTATTTATATTACAGTTTTGTGTAAGTAAACCTGTTAATTTTCTGCTAGGGTAGCAGCATGACCAGCTTTAGGTGAACCGAAACCGACCATTGAGGAAGAAAGTGAGTCGGTTATGGTGGCGTTTGCCCAAAGCGAGCGCAATATGTCAACAACTTTGGCTATAGATATTGTCAACCTATTTGCTGCCTCTCCGAAAAGTCCAATCCTGCTGTGAAACTTCTTGGAAAGGATTGAACAGCGGCGAAGATGTCTTCCTTGCGTGTAAATCCGGAATTTGTTGATGGTGGTTCAGGCCCTATAGGCCCGCTTGGTGCAGGCACGTATTTCGCTAGTCAACGTGAGTTAACGCGTTTTTTTGAGTGATTCTGTGGGCCGTCAGGTTATGTAACCTGGTGCCATTTTAGATTATAATGAATCCCTGGCTCCCTGGGCCTCCGGAAAAACCCTTGTGTGGGACGCAACCGTGTGGGACACGCTGGCGCCATTTTACAGGAATCGAGACCTTCTAAACGTCCCAGCTTGTTGTGGCCGCGACATTCGTATTTTTCGATAAGTGCCTGGACTTAAGTGAAATGATTGATGGGTTTCCGACACTTAGATGTAGCTATCTTTAACTGCAGGAGCATATTTTTTTGGCCAATAAGAATACCTGATCGACATGGAAACTTCTTGACAAGGTTTAATGATTGCTGCAGGATTATTTACTTTCACCTGCTGAAGCGTACGAGCCTCACTGATGAGTCTACTTTTATTCCTAAGAAAGAAAAGTCTCGGGCATGTGGAGGCGCCAGCAGGATGTGGTCCATGACAATTAACACACCGAGGCGTGCTTCGACATGAAGCGGCTATATGCTCTTCAGTCCCGGCTCGGAGGCACATGACCGGCTCGGAGGCACATGAAGCAGACCATCAGCTCGTCCGGTTCAAGCACTAGCGCGTGCATATCCTAGACAAATAGAGGTCGAAAGGCTTCCGTCCGTCGCCCCGAGTTGCCAGGCCACGAACTTGAGTCACTCCCGATTATTTTAGTTCCTTGAGGATATCCGTCTAAGTCCTTGAATGAATGAAGAAGTCCAAACAGCAATACTTGACTTGTCACCAGAAATTATATTTCTGGGAACAATGTGTGAATTGTCTCGAATAAAGTTAGCAGTGACCATTCTTCGAAGCTAACAGGCGTGTTACCTTCGGTAGGTTGCCTACGAAAGACGACTTTGGCCATGGTACCTGCGTTAAGATCATCTCTACGCTTGTCTAACTGTTTTAGTTTTCGTGCCGCTAAACGTTTCTCTTTGTGGGAAGTGTGAATGTGAATCCATGTTATTACCGTTCTTGTTATCCGCTTCGTCTTGAAAGAGTCTGTTGTACAGTTTCGGGTAACGTCTTCTTCTTCTTAACGCCAAAAGGCATATTAAATTTCCCACTAAGATCATTCCGAATCTGATTGATCTTGCATCGAATAATCCTATTGCTCTAACCGTATTCATTATTAGATAACATATATGCTGCCGCTCTAAGCGCCCCTGATATAAAAGGGTTAGATGTGTATATAGGCATACATGCCTAGCGAATGATGACTAATCAATCAATCAATCATAGAACACGTATATATAAAATACTGAATAAAAAAATATGTAATTACAACAGATTAGTGTTTCTGTTGCTGCCAAACGTAGTAAATATACCGTTAGCTATTTAGGTGTATTTATTTGAGTGAATTTACCTGTACCCTCTATTGCGTTACATCTATTGCCATATGGGATGAGTGTCCTGAAAATGAAACCGTATGAACGCATATTTGTATTAGAACTTAAAATTAGAATATGCGGTTTTAATATTCTTAATAACTAAGGAATTAAAATAATATTCTACCCAAATGGTTATTAAGGATTTCGGCAGCTTAGATGACTGCGCGACTACAGGTCGACATCCATTATTTTTACTGCTTTTAGATTTTCCCGGAGATCTAACATAAACAAAAAAATTCCTCATCAGGATCTAGCCCTTAATTCTATATTATTTTAAGTAGACCCAGGGTACTTGTAAGTAACAGCTAGTTTCTCCATTAATATAGTTTGAACAGCAGTCCAGAGGCAATCGACAAAAACGGCGAGTCGATATATTTCTTGTTCGCAGGGCAAGCTATACCCTGTTTGAAGGTACAGCATACGCTCTCTGTAAACATTCATTGTCTCATCGCTGCAGCAGCAACTGCTGTGAACACGACCTCAAATTCGTCGGCTGTCTGCTGTTTACAATGGCACGGTGCATGGCAGCGTTATATACAATTTGAATTAAGCTCCCTAAAGGGTGGCAGATTGAGTTTGGTCTCTAGGCGCTGAAGCCTGCTCACTTTTATATATACTGTCCAATAAATACTAGTCGCAGACTATGAGTTGCGACAGCTTTACTCAAGAGTCAGCTATCGCATTTTTGAGTTGGACAATTAAGATCACTACCATAATCAGTTGTTTGTACACCAGCTATGCTTAGGCAGTATATAATCGTCCGAACAAATACCAGTGGTCCTGACGGTTAAGAGTAAACTGAAACGACAATAATGTCATGCGTCTTGTGGCTTGGAACTCGCTACATTTGCTCAAAATATCAAAACTTTTTAATACATTTTTTCTTTCCTGCAAGAACTACATAGTTTCTTCGTTCTTCTCTTTTCTCAATAAACAATCAAATTTACATTTTTTCTTCTGTAGACTATACATGCACTGTAATATAGTTGTGTCAATGGAAATACTACTTACTTGAGCGTGTCAATAGTGACGATTTGATTAACCCTTTTGGTATCGGTATACACCCGCACTGTCCCTTGAGTACTAGCATTTTGATAAGCAAAGAATCCGCGCTCAAGACCAACACCGACATCTGGGTCAAAATAGCTGTTGAAATGCGACAAAAAACAGGTATAAAGCTGCCTGGTAAGTCAAGTGTATCACATTTTATTACTACGCGTATTGATTCCTCTTGAATGTTAGATATGCCGATTGCAAGACACGAATTATGTCCTCTATTATTGTCGCGGCTGTCAGTTGTTACGACAATTATAATTGCGTTCGTGCTCAACAAAGTATAAGCGCTTGTCCCACCAAACAAGATTCGTTACATTTAGCCACTTTTTGTTAAGCTTAAGGCTAATTTTAGAAAATATACGTTGCCTAGGGTATGTGGCGGGGTGATCTAGGGGACGCTAGTCATGGTTGTCATTTACCGGGGTGTCGCCGGTTTGATTCCTGATGTTGATCAAACTTTTTTGAGCGATGCTCATTGACAATAGATGATAAGCCATACCGCTGAGAGTCAGCGGCCATTTTGTCACAAGGACTGTTGAAAGAACCCTAGATATCTCATTATGCCCGGCGCTCGGTGCACTAAAGATACATGGACATAACATCGGCAAGGAAACTGCCGTGTACTTCTATCAAATAATATAAAATGGCTAACAAACCAGCACTGAGGTTTCACACAGGTCCTCCAGTAAGTTGACTCTAGTAGTAACTCTAATCCTGGCTGCTTTCGCAGGTTGGCCCCAGTAGCCCCCTCAATGTCTGCTTTTCCATTGATCTTATTAGAGAAAACCATCGCGCTTTTTAAGAGAGAAAAATAGTCACATTTTAACCTCCATCGACGCTCAATTATAATGCCCGCATCAGTCAGGCATCGTACGGTGCGAATCCTGCGCGCCCTGCGCTGGCCAAACTCACCGAAGGGATATTGCTAGTGTGGCAAGACTGCTATTCTTAAAAAATGTCTTAGTTTCGAAAAGGAGAATCGCCAACATATCCAATTCAACGGGCCAGCATCACCCAGCTCCAGGCGTTCACCAGTAACCCTCGGAGAGGACATTGTTGCGGTCCAGTCCAGTCCTCCGAGCTTCTCAGAGTTTTTTCCTCTGGGCTGTGTCATATCCGAGACTTTGTCCTCCAAGTCTTCGAAAAGAGGTCGCCGCAAAGCTTGCAGATACGCCGGCATCTAAAACCGGCACTCTTCTACCACGAAAGAGCAGTACACAATAAGGGCACTTACCGCTCCTACTTGTTAAAAACGGAACTCTGCTAAAGGAAGTAGACAAAATCTTGCTCTGCTTTCTTGTAGTTGAAAAGCTGGTAGACTTACTCAATTCTGCGCTGAATATGTAATACCTGGACGATATGCATGTAATAGCTGAATGAAAACCGCTTTCCCGCAGAAGAGCCAACGATGATGGCCGAATACGTACAAAGCTTTGTGGGTTTTCGTAGAGTAGGATCGAATTCACGCAAATGAAGTGTCCATATCTAGGTTCTCCTCTCTTTCTCGGAGGGCGCTTTAATCAAAGCATTCATTTTTAGCGTTTTAAGAATGTTGACAAAATTAGGAGATATCAGCAGGTCGAAACGTGGCCTTGGCTTCTCGACGAATAGGAGGTGTCCGTGAGGAAATAGACACGTCGATTGCGGGCTGAGCGATGGAGGCCCAGGACTTCCATGAGGTACACTGTCTTCAGGTTACTTACACAACAGTTGCGGAATTCTATAGTCATTGCTGCCAGCGCCTTTCTGCATTCGTTTTTGATATGCTGAAGGAAAGATCGACCGTTCGACGTTAGAAGCAGCTCCAAGTAGGGAGACTTTCTAACGTAGGGTAGGCCGGAACCGTCTGAACTTTATGGCTACTGTCGTCGTCAGATTTACGACCGGTCCAAGCTCAGACGTGGTCGCGTGAAGTCTGGCTAGGGCCTGTTGAACCTGAAAGCAACTCTTCCCGTAAATAGCGAGATTATCTGCGTATAATCACGTTTACCAGATTTCTCAGACCCCAGATTTTCGCGAGTAGGTCCTAGATATCTACTGAGAAAAGTAATGTGCTTAAGTTGTTACCCTGCACCACGCCCATAGTCTAGAAAAAAAAAGCAATTTGGGCGCACAGTCATCTATTCTGATGTTGTTGCTTTGCAGGACGGCCACCAATGGATTGAGAACGACAGGAGGAAGACCAGCCTTGACCAGAGTTTTCAGAATAGTGTCTCTGGACGCTGAGTCGAAGGCGGTATTAAAATCTACGAAATACGGCGTACAGGGGTTGGGACTTTGCTCGAGTCTCCCTGATGGCCTCCAGCAGGTTGATGCATGTCGTAATCGTAAACCGATTTTGTTGGAAACCGTGCTGTTCAGTAGTGCGTTGGATCACAATTATTTTTAGAAATGATAAACAGTGTAGCTTTGAGGCATTGAGACGGGATTATGTCAACACGGAAGCATTTGTTGAATAGTGCTTTTCAGCATAAAACCAAAATTGGTGAGCTTTTTATATGCTCATTCCTTACTTGATTGGGGCCGGTTGCTTTGTTGTTCTCTAAACCCTCTCAAAGGATCACGTCTTCCACCGTAAAGGCGGTGTCAATGCGCTGTATTTCGCTCAGAGTGACCTGATATAGATATGCAGAGTGACCTGATATAGACCTGACATAGATCAAGCAGAGTTTTCTGGGTACGGAATCGCTGGTCCTAAACAAAACTGCAAGGTAATTGATGAATTGTGGAGAATTAAGCGGGCAGGGGGTCAGACCACTAAGAGCCAGCCACCTATGAGGTGGGCGTTTAGACTCCCGGAGAAGGAACGTATCAGATTTTTCGAGATACTTCAACGGACAAAATTTGTGCGGGTAATCAACGCTGGACTACTTTCTGCATTTGCTAGCCTCAGCTAACCTGGAAGCATGACCTGCTCGGTCCACACCTGCACCGACCATTGAAGGGACTGATGATTCGGTTACAGTTGCGTTTCAAACAAACATGCGGCTACGCTCAAAAGTCGTCAAAGTCAGGCCGTCAGGTCTTTTTCCATCATCCCTCGACAGATCCAAGGGCTCTACACACACGTGAAGCCGGCAGATTTAAGTGTGCGACTAAAGGCGTCATTTAAATAATATATACATTTAAGTAATATACTTGCAGATAGCGGGCGAACCAACGCAGACGCCAGACATTGAAAGAGCGCCCATAGGTGACGAGAGGACTGCGCCACTGCAGGGGAGACGGAACTGTGTCTAGTTCTCTTTTGACTTTAATACATACGCCACTTCCTTCACTAGCTCTACCGCGACGATTAACACTGTAGCGGTAGTCAAGGGAGAGTTCTCTGTCTGTTATATCATCGGCCAATCAAGTTTTTGTTATCATTATAACATCATTGCTGTGGATAATGGTGTGATCTTTTAAGAGCAAGCATAGCGCATTCCTCTTGTCAGAGTGCGTAATTCTCGATTGAATCAGAGCTTGTTTTGGTGCTTTTGAATGTTTTTTTGGAAAAAAACACGAAAGCTTGGCGAATCAACCACCGTACACTTTTTTCTTGCGTTGTCGAAATCCTAGTTTGGGCGATCATTTCCACTCGTTTTTCAAGGCATCCTTTTTAAATGATATGATACCGTTCGAATTAGTTTCGACCATCCTGTCAAAAATCTTCTCTGCATGTTCTAAATATTAACTTAATCTGTCCGTCCGCATTTGGCAAGTATTCGTTTTTGCTGTAAATCCGTGCTCGTCTGTCGCAGGGTGGTCTATATGAATATATATATATATATATATATATATATATATATATATATATATATTTCGTCTTTATGATGTTATTCCGTCGTGCATTCAACTAGTGTTGCTGTTTTTACCAAACAGTCGTTGTCTTTTACTCCAATTTCTGTTGCCATTTTTCAACTAGTTATTCCACACGATTTGTGCAGCCCTTGAACCCTTAAAGAGGGTGGAAACTCATGTCCTACGGCAAAACGGCGTAGTACAACAATTTAACGGAGGATCCCCGTTACTTTTTGAACGATGAACGGTAAGTATCATAATAAACTCGTTAATTATTTTCCTACTCCAGAACATTATTCTAGAAACATGATTTTTGTAGGATCAAGGATCGAGAGGTAGGACGAGACAGTAATCGAAAGGGTATGGATTGCCTGGGAGCATCCGTCTTAGGCACTTCAAAACCCGATTTGTTTTCGGATTATCGGTTCTACCCATCGGACTCTCTGTCGCATGGGCACAATGACATAAAATTGGCTTCGTCAGCAGAACAAGAACTGATAAATATTTCTCCATAAGTGTTTTTAAGCAATCTTTAAAAAACTAGTAATAATATTACTGTGACAAGTGCAGACATACACTTCGCGTCGTTTTTCTACTGGAGCTTCGAAATCAGCTCAGAAGTGCACCAAAGCGAGATTTCACAAAGAGCTTGGCCGTTCGCTAGTTCGCCGTCGAATCAATTTTACGTTCAGTTCTTTAAGTTTTCGCTCTACACGTGTGTTCTTTTACAAGCCTTTTCATACAAACTGTATTGGGTTCCAAAACGGGACGTTGCCACGGACCTTTTTTTTTTGTTTTTTTTGTTCTGGGAGGTTTCGGGAATGCCACCGACCTGAGCTGGCTAAAGTTGGCCCGATTAGATCTTACTGAGTATGATTGTCAACTTGACATAGCCTGGTGTTGTTATCGTAACGCGATCTTATCTGACCATATGCTGAGCATCTACAGAAGTGCTTGTCGACAAGATAAAACGCATGCTTGAATCAACGTGAAAAAACAAAACGTTTGCTCTAGTTAAGAAGGTCCCCCGCTGATTTTAAATTGTAGGTTATTGCACTTTAGAATTTTGGTTGAAATGGTGCTAAGACTAGAATAATTTAATTGTTCTTGCTTTTTTAAAAATCGAAATGACTACGCATTCTTGAGAACCCCTTGCAAAACCTATATAATATTTTAAATATAGAATAGAAAAACGCGGCATTAAGTACATCTCACTCCAGTTAGAAACAGTTCCTGTAAAACGTGACTAGATCTAAGGAAACTTTAATTTGCTTTTCTGCTCAACGACATTACATGGCTCTATTTTGAGGGCATTCGATAACAGCCAAATTCTGTCGGAAAATTCTGTTGCAAGAACGGCTTAGTTTACGCCGAATCGAAATCTTCGAAAATAAAATTGCCCTAAGAAGAGCAGCGCTATCCCGTCGGGGAGAGGAAATAGGGAGTGGCTGATATAACCATAGTGCGCTGAACTGTCTTCACCGCTGCTGTGTATTACGTAGCTACTGCCTCTCCTATCTTCTTTTCGCCGTTGTTGATGTTGTCGTCGTCGCTGCTAACGTGGCAACGGAGAAACGGCACGGCGGAGAGACGGCTAGTGACATCATTGCGGCAGTAACAGAGAAAAGCAGCAACACTGGTCTGTGCGCTGCTGCTACTGTACCTCTCCGGCTGTTGAAGTTGAGAGCGTGAGAGTCAGTACGGAAAAATTGCACCGAGGACCAGAAGCGCCGTAGTGCCACTGTGAAAAATGGAGGATAGCTGACGGGGACAAAACGCAATACGCAACGGAAGGACGCCTTACAAACGGTTAAGAACATGCAACCGCAGGGCGAACCCGAGAAACAGCCGAAGGAGGGAACAGCAGCCAGCATCGTGTTCAAACAACAAAGTGGATGCTGCTGGCTACAAAAGCAACAATACCGAGCTCGCAGATAAAGATAAAGAGCGGGTTGGCTCTGGTTTGGCGGATGGGGGCCCCCGGCCAGGTGAATTTGACTATAGTGGACTGAATGGCTTCATCCTTGTTTCATCGAGGAAGAGATATTGGAAGGATGACCCGGGTACGGCTTCCGTGTATCTTGGAGGTTGCAACCCTGGATATACATCAATGAACCTCCAACGGTTTATTAAATCGTTGGTTTTTGCGGTCTTCCGATGTTAGCAACTTGGTAGGACATGGAAGGAACAGATAGTCTGCTGATTTAAAATCCAGGTTCCAGTTGCTGATCTTGGCCGACTGCTATCCCGCGAATATTGGTAGAAACAAGGCCTAAGGACGCGTCCTTTCTTAAACGACTTCCGAGGACGTGGGCGGAAAGGTGCTTAAGGTCGACCGCCAAAAGGTCCGGTTGGGCATCCCGTCATCCATGACTAGTTTCCTCAAAAACATCAACCTACAAGAGGTTTTTTGTTTCTGTAGACTGGTTTCTCTGAATGACCTATCTGATGGCTACACCAGCTTTGCAGGATTGCATGTAAATGCACGGTCCTCCAACCTGGAACGAGGTTGGATGATCTCACGCTCCTTATGGATAGCTCACGTGTAAACTGGGATGTCGTGTGATGGGTAAAGACCTGGTTTGATTGACGGGTGTTAACTTACGAGGTACACCATATGACTGTGTGCGGACTGGTGGAAATGCAGGCGGCTCTATCTATGCGTCTGCACTAATCTTGAAATTGACGACCGATATGTTGACGAAGTGTGCGGCTTGTAGCGAAATGCCTGGCTTTGCATGGCGTCGGGGTCTTGACCAATATTTCAATCCCAATATTAATCCGATGAGGCCTGGCGTGTATAGACGTGATGCCAATGTGAGCGACATGTCCGATCCTCATCCTTTCGACCATACCCAGTAGGGATCACCTGACGGTATAAGGTATCTTAGCTCGTTGACGGCAAACCAATCTCCTCGCAGCGATAACGAGATTTCAAGACGTGTCACCAGGGTGATTGGCTTTGTTCTTGACTCGACTGATCCCAAGCGAGGCCTTCGGGTCATATAATGGTAAGCCCCAGCTCATTATTAGCCCAATCATTGGTTAATTTGAGGCATGCTGTCGATCACGCTCGCCGTCAGTGGAATTAGCACACGGTGCGCAGATGACCAAGAGGCGTTTCAGAGATTGCGGGTGTTGTACAAGGTAACACTGAAAAAAGCTAAGGATACCTACTACGAAGAGCAAGCTCGCAGCTGTACGTAATCGCTCTGCCAAACTCTGGATTATCTTAAATAAAATCTGCGGCCCTGGCAAAAAGTCTGGAGCGGTGCCAAGTCGACTACTAGTTGAAAGCAAGAAACTGGAGGAGGTCCAGGAGATACTGGACACACTGAATGCTTGCTTCTCGTCTATTGGTACAAAAACTACATCCTTGCTCCTCCCATAAGAGCCAATTGACAGTTTTCTCTTAAACCTATGGAACTCAAGTCCAACGCATTTCCTTTAGTGCTATTACAGCTCAAAAACTGAATCGTTGCTAAAGACGTAAAGACAGACTCGCTCAAAAACTGAATCGCTGCTAAAGACGTAAAGACAGACTCACTCGAAAGCGATGGAAACGTGCCAGGTAAATTCCACTCTAAATTTATTGCGACATCTTAGCGGCTCCTCCAGCTGTCGTATTCAATATTTCAATTAAAACAGGCGTGTTTCCGGGACGCCTCGAGACATTTTGACTCCGCTATGTAAAGGAAAGGGCGGGAGTGACCAACCTAATAATTATCGCCCGATATCACTGGTGTCTTGCGTCTTGAAGGTATTTAAAAACCTAGCTAAACAACAAATCGGTTTTAGAGAGCCACGATTTACTGAGCTGGCATTAGGGCATATGTAGTGGGAGATCGTTATAGCTGCGGATGATGAAAATATATACCTTGGTGCATGGTGCCTTTTGACGTTGCCAAAGCGTTCGACTGCTTCGACCACTATAATTCTTAAGATGCTTCAGCAACTGGGCTGCGCACCAGCAGTAACAGCTTAGTTTAAATCTTATCTTAGTGGACGGTGGCAATTTGTGATGGTGGGAGCTCTTAAAGTCTGCGACGGGAATTGTATCCACTGGCACGCTTTAGAGGTCGGTTTTTGGATGTTTCATCTTCATCACCTACATTAATTTTGTCCCGCGGGCATCAAGAGGTACGTAAATTGCCGCCCAATTCGTTTATGCAAACGACACTAATTTTTTGTTTCGCATCTCACCCTCCTAATTGTCCAATAATAAGTATAAGTATAATATTTAGCACGTTGAAACTGGTATTGAAAATGCCATGTCTTTATTTCAAAGGTTTGGTCTTGTCATTACCCCGACGAAGACGGCACTCGTTCTTTACCACACCCCACAACGGGCATTGGTCATATGGCGGCTCTGCTATCCCTCTCAGCTCCGATTCAAAATATCTTGGCATTGTGCTACATCAGCATATGAAATGGGACAGCCAAGTGAGGTCAAATCTCAGGGTCTGCTATCCCGTAGTGGCTTCACTCGTGCGTTTGAGGAGAACCAAGGCTTCGCGGGATCTTCTGGTGCGCGTCTACAAAGCGCTTATGGAGCCAATTGTAACCTACGGAATTACTCTGTGGGGGCCACGTATTCCACGACCCTAGACAAGCTAAGCGTCGTTTCGAATGACGCGGTTAGAGCCACAATAAATCTTCCTTGTCGCGCAAGTCTGACTCCATAGTACACCAGGCTCGGGCTTCTCAAGCTTGATTAACTGACACGCTTAAAGTTAGCCGTGCTAGCCTATAAGGTGCAAGCCAATGTAATCCCTACAGATTGTGCTTTTGACTTTGACCAACACAAGTTCTTTTTTTTCTTAGAGGTTTCGGGAATGCATGATGCACCACTAGCAGCCTGCGTGGCTAGTGTGAGACTCGCAAACCCACTAAATCCGGATTCCTCCCCACCCCCCAGGCTCGGTATTATTTTGACATTACTTCAAAACCGTGGGAGAGGCGTCTTTGCCGTTCTCCTTCAATCAGCTCTATCCCTGACTATCATCCCGCATGTTTACCTGCGGTTGGGTAGGGGGATGCCATTTTGTAATCCGTCCTGTAAGGGTGTGTCGAGACCATGAGGGCCTGGCTGCTCCCCACCCCCCCCCCTCCATCGGCTCCTCGTCTCGACCACTCTCCCAAGAGACCTGCTCAAACTCCTTCCCCCTGGCCGTTCTCTTGGCTATCTTGAGTATCAAAACGGCGTCGAACAATTTTGTCGCCTCCCTCCATGCCTCTGCCGAAGACATATGGGCGATCACCTCCTTGATGGGTCGGCCTCTCACAGCGGTTGGTGCTGCGTCCCGTGCTTCCCTAAGAGCATCACACCGCAGATATCGCTAATGGCCTTCTTGATCATTGACATGTAGCTCTGGAACTGGCCGTGTCCGGTCAGAACCTGGGTCGTCCAGTAGGAAAGCTCCCTGTGTCGGCAGGTCCGGTACCTGAGGTCCGGTATCAGACTCTTGGTCCAGCTCCCCGTGGTCACACCGGGTCTTACCTGTGCCCACTACTCATGTCAGGCCGATATGGTGGCAGTCCTGGCCCTGGTGAAATCCAGATTTCGTCTATATACATTTTACTTCGTTCAGCAACTAAGAGGTTCCATGGCAGCATCGTGGCTAGGACCAGGAGAGCTTCGATCGAGACTGTTCGATATGTTCGGCTTTCCCTGAGTGCCAGCGTTCAATGAATCGACCTTAGTGCCCCCCTATTTTCCGCCGTCCGCATTGCCATGTCCCCCAGACTGGGGCTGCGTATAGCGCCGTTGATTCGGCCACCGAGGCCAGGAGCCTTCTTTTCATCTCAGCCACCCCACCGACCCTATGCATGTTCCGCGCCAGGTTCACCCTTTTTCGGCACTCCCTGGCCTACGTGCTGGCTACGATCTGGAACGAGCTGCCATTGGCGCTTCGAAATTGAAGTCGGCCCGCTGTGTTTAAGCGGCATCTTCTCTTACAACTAAAGAGAGAGACTCAGAGTGAACTGTTTTACATTTAATTTACTGTATAGTTATTAAACTTGGTATAAGGTTAGTTATAAAGATTTACACGTTTACTGTGTAAATTAGACTCAATTGTGTTGCTTTATCGCGTATACGCTTTCATTTGTGCATACACCTGTAAACTTTTATCGTATTACCTATACTAAATTGTGTTGTTTTATCGCGTACACACGTTTGATTTGTTTATACCTTCGTATATTGTGTATATTTTGAATGAAAGGGGACAGATTGCCAACTTGTTGGGCACGTTAATACACCTAATTGATTGATAAAGCGGAGTAACGTGCACGTCGGCTTGCACCCAATGCGCATGAGAGGCCATGATGGGCCAACGCGTCCACAAAACCACCACAACGGCATCGGCGAGGCACGACTAGGTCAACACCAAGCCGCAGCCCTGCGTTTATGCGCGTCGTCTTGTCGTCCGAGTCCCAATTCGCGGACATGGTAGGGCGTGTAACTAAGCCCCAGCCTTTTAAGTACTAATAGCTCGAAGCCTGGCTCTATCAGCAAGAGAAGTGCTCTATTAACGAGACTTGCTAGTCGCTTTTCTAGTTGCCGAGCTGTCCAACTGGCCTGGTTAGCCTTATTATTGGGAGGAGAATCAAATAACAACGACAAGTCGTCGGTCAGCCTTTGAAGTTCAAGCGTAGTCCACCCATTACTGTCCAATAATGCATTAACTCGGTCCGCCGTTTGGGTCAATGACGACGCGTCCGGCACACCTAGGCCGCCTAAAGAAACCGAGAGCATTACATGTTTCCTTGCCCCAGCAGTCAGCTTAAGCTTTAGAATTACCTCTAAAATGTCTAAGCTAAGTCCAAAAAATGGCTCTAGGAGCTTTGGTGATAACAGGTTGCAACCTCTAAGCAGGTGTGTTAACCTTGTGGCTAAAAACAAGATCTAAGAAGGGGTAGGCCGCAGCAATTGTCGTCTGGCAATAAGGGGACACCTAGTAGCTCCAGGTTAACCTTGTCTACTACGCGACTGTTTGAGAGTAAGTCAAGAGGGTTAGTTAGCTCTAGTGGCTAAACTTCGTTGAGCAAACAAGTGGAAAACCCAGGGGATCACCTTGCTGAAGACTGCGATAGCATAGCGTTATGGGGCATTACCAGGTGGAATGGCTTTGAACCATGGGCCAGTTTCGTCTGGTGAAACCGTAATGATGCCCACGACTTGGCGGCTCAAAGCAGATTATCTCTCTGGGCGCTATTAAAAGCGTTTCGAAAGTTCAGTTTGACTATCACCGTTGGCATTTTGTGGGATTGTAAAAATGCACAAGCACAGTGCAGACTACTAGCTCTGTACCGCCAGGAGTAACAAATCCAACTGGTGTTGACCAAGAGTTGCTAAAGAGCTTCCCCAGGACCGGCCGTGCTGCCCAGTGCAGACAACAAGTCCTGCGACAGACGGGGACTAGATTTTGTTGGCTGGCGCTAGCATATCCTGAGAACTCGCCAATCTGGCAGCATCGAAGATAACGCCTTCTGACAGCTTGACCCTCACTTGTCTGGGAAGGTAATCATCGCGGTGGGCCATCACTTTGCATCCTCATCTTTCGTGCGTCAGATCCCTGAGCCTTAAGCCCGATTAAAAGTCGCTGAAAAGACTACAACGGACAGGGATTAAGCGTCGTTCCTGGCAATCTCGATATACTACTTCGGCGAGTGCAGAATAGAGGTTCCCGACTCTATGATTACAGAAAATTGACACTACCGCTAGCCCGGTGCCTGTTTCATTCTAGGCCAGAAAGTGGATAGAGTAGAGGCGAGGCAGATTGAACCCTTTAGTGGCCCACGTCTCCGTCAGCACTACAATATCTGCGCCTGCTAGAGATGTCGGGGAGAGGCAGTGGTAGAGTATCAGCACCCTATCAGTACCGTAGAGTACTTCTTGTTATCTGAGCATGCGTGGCCTGGCTGCTCCACTGGCTAATTCGAAGGTTTACGGAAATTTGTCGACTCTACGACTGTTGCCTCTGCTAGCATACTGTTTACCTTTGTTTCAGTCTTCACAATCTTCACTCCTAAAAAAGACTTTAATATTCTTGCTACAATTGCAGCGATATTTTCAACGATTTTGCCTTCATAACTATATCGGCCGCTTAGTACTACTTTAGCGAATGTCAGCGAAAACGCTGAGAAGGTGGCTTTGTCATGGAGTCATCTAGCAAGGTTATCGTTGACTGCTTTACAGTCTGCAGAAGTATAGGCAGCTGTGGAGTTGGGATTCATGATGAATACGCTTGAGTATTGCACCGAAGCTTCTACAGCCTCTCTATAATACACTTCACGTCTATTCTCGGTGTTGAGCGTACCCATATCGGTGTATTTTTGAAAAACAGACCTTTAGTGCTAGTCTCAACTTAACTATGCGGTTCCCCATTACCAACAATGTCTTATTTGGCCGTCGAGTAAGAGCTTGGAGTGGAACTCTGATGGGCGCCAGGCAGTTCTGCCTTATACCTGGATTATACCTCCGATAATTCCTGTTCCAGAATACACAAACTATGAAACAAATTATACACATCCCATTGCTTCATTGCTGACAGAACTATTATCTAAATAATCCATAAAACGTTCGATCAACCAATCCGCACACTACACATCGCACACTTAGCAGTGGCATTATAAGCACAGCAACGAAATCAACCGATTGACACGCGGCGCGTCAGGAATCCAAACTAGATTTGCCCTCCACCATATCACTCACCTCCACAACTATACACTCCCAGGAAAGTCCTAAAAACCATGTTTTCGTACTTAACCGTCGTATTAATGTTATATATAGAAAGCTGCTCCGTCGCTGCAAGAGTCTGGCCTACAGCTGTAGCAACTATAATAAAATTAACAAGTTTCGGCTTCCTGGAGCTTGTTTTGTGATATGGCTATTACAGCAGGTTCACAAGAAACGTTTCAATAATTTCAGTTTGACTTGAGCCCGTTCACATTACAGTGTACTGCCAGTAAGGCGAAATGTCAGTATAACACAAAAATAATAAAATTGGAAGTTCACCGTTTTTGGACCCGTATTACGTAGTTGCTCTGTTGGATCTGGTTGACCACAGTCATTCGTAATCTGATCGATGCATTATTGTCATCTTGCAACGGCAATTAATCCTCAGTTACTCTATAGGGCCTTAGCAGGCACAATTCTTATATGGTTTTGACTGTGACATCCAAATCGAAAGCACAATAGACCAGCTAGTTTATTACCTTTATCATGTCTAATATCACGTGGGAGCAAAATAGGTTATAAAAGAAGGTAGGCCGATATCAGATGACGAAAACACGCAGCACTTACTGAGCACGACCGCACTAGAATACTAGAATTGCCGAGTATGGCTCAGCGTTTACCCTTATTGTTGGGGTGCACGTAAAGCCCTTTATGCTCTGCTTATCCCCCTTCGTCTCTTAGACAACCTAAGACGACCAACCTATACCTATTAAAGGAGCAGGTTCGTCTGCAACAGTTTCTTTTTTCTACAAATGTATTTAACGACTTAAACAAATGTCTTGAACGACGCTCTAATGTCCATCTCAAATGAAGCTCGGAATGCTGTGATCTTAAAGGTGGCCGCCGTATCAGCGGCGCACAAATCGACTGATATGGCCCACCTCTCACTCTCAGATGCTTGATGCCTATTATCAAGTATTACGCAAATTTCTTCACCAAGATGGGGCTCTTTGTCGGTCCGGCAGCATAAAACCCAGCATCCCGAGAACGGTGGTTTACAAAAATATAAGAAACTCTTATATGCATTCACTGATGCGGTAGCGGACGACTCCCGAAAAAGTTAACTGTCTTGTTCATTTTTATCTTCAGCGGGGGCCTGCCTACTTTCTACTACGGTAAGTCATAATAAAAATTAATATAAGAGCAACTTACCCGGCAAAGAGGTACTCGTTCACGGTAACATTTATAAAAAATGTTTTCTTAATGGGGCCGTCCCCTCTTCTGCTTCCGTTCGAATAATAATGACGCATGGCATTGAAGTCCACGCTTGTAATGTTATCGTCCAAGCTGCCGTTTGACATTGTTGGCTCGAAAAATAGTGTTTCCGATTTGGAAAAATCAAGGGTACCATTTTGAGAAGATTTTTTCTTTATTTTGGTCACGATCCTAGGCAAGAACAAGACAAATAAAATGTCCTTATATTCTACGTAACAGTTGCATAAGATATGAAAAGTAAGTAATTTAATATCTTAATATATGATATGAAGTTATCAACTTAGTATGACAAAAAGTAATAGTGAGTTCGTAGTAATAGGTTCCACATTACACCCCACAGCGCAACACAGCTTTATTATTTCAGCATTAGTATGCGAGCAGCCAGCTGCGTTCCTTATGAGATCCACCGTCAGAAGCAACTGACGCCATGACGGCACATTTCCGATCAAGCTCGAGCACTCTCGCACCCTCGAGTCAAGTTACTAAAAAGTAAGTAGTAACTTTTACTACTTACTTTTAAGTAGTACTAATGTAAAAAACTTTAGTACATTTTCGAATGTACTAAAGTACTTTAAAACATTCGAATGTACTAAAGTCGAATGCTTTAGGACATTCGACTAAAGCAAATTTACAAATAAAATAAACCAGTTACACGGGAAACATCTTTTTCAAGTTCAACTTCTCTGAATTTTGCTAGAATTACAAAGACGTCCGCGTAAAAAAGCATGTGCGCTTTAAGTATTTTTGAAGACATTTTAATTGCCTGTTGGATCTCCCCTGCAGAATAAAATTGTTGCAATGTTTCACCCTTATAGAATCCAGCAGGAGGTCTTGCGGTACGGAAACAACTACAGCTTCGGAAATTGGCAGAAGCTGTGCCAATTTTCGATGCAAAACTTCTTCCACATGATCATGATCAAAAAGGGTTTTTATAGTCTTCGGTAGAGCGCTATAAAAATAATTCGTGTTACTTAGACTGGAGAGTCCTCCTTGCCTTTGATTGTCTCGCTGAAACAAAACTAGTCTTTAGAAACGCGTATCACGGAAGTTCCTGGAGAGTTTTTGAATTGAATTACCTTTCCGTTGGTAGAAAATAGGCGTTCTTTCCATTATCGGATACCTCACTCTGGTCTATGGAAGTACTGCAGATTAATGTTGGTACTGTAATAAAAATGCATTTTGCTAACATTTTGTTCCCGTAATATATTTGGGACTGGACCCACTGACCTTCCGCTGCGCTTGGATTTTATAGCGTGGACCTTGAAAAGAAAACCCTGGGTTGTATAGGCCTTATCGTTTTAAAAAACCATCGGGTCATCGAGCGGACAGTATGGCATGCCCAACATACAGGACAAATTTACTGGAGTTGCGAGAGTGAGCGGATAAAGACCGGCCAAAACACGCAGTTCCAGACGACGGACTACCAGACCCGGCAGAGGCCGCACAATCCACAGAAACACTCCCTACGCCAGCCCCGCTGAACCAGCGACGCTCTCGTCGTAAGACCGCCACCCAGCCGGCGGATGACGGCGGCGCCGACTGGCATCATGTAGGCTCAGTGTCTTCTAATGACAAAAATGATCAAGATTCTGCAAATGAAGCTTAACCGCTGCAGAGCCGCGCATGACCTGCTGGAGTCATACGTTGTACAACATCGAATCGCCCTCTGCATTATTTCAGAGCCAAATGTCGCTCTCTTGAGGAATCTAACCAACGCATGAGCAGACTGCGACGCTGCCATCTGGTGGACTGGACAGGAGGCTGCACTGTCCATCACAGGCCACGGCCAGGGGAACGGATTCTCATGGGCTTATTTGCCAGATCTTAACTGCGTACTATACAGTTGCTAATTTTCACTAAACAGGACGGTAACAAGTTTTTAGATGACATTAGCGCATCGATTGACACTCATCGCTACCCTAGCCATTCATTAATAGTCGCAGGCGACTTAGTGCATTACACGTCGCGTGGGGCAGTCGCCGCAACACGGACCGAGAACAGATGCTACTGAACTGGCTGTCGGACCGGGGCTTGGCACTTGCCAATAACAGCGACGTGCCGACGTTTGCGCGTCGCGGCCAGATATCTTTCATTAATCTGACGCTAGCGGATTCGGCTGCGATAGCCAACATCCAAGACTAGGTGGTACAGAAGGCGGAGGAGAGTCTCAGCGACCACCGCTATATCACCTTTCAGATAACGCCGCAAAACAGACATAACCTGCGGCTGCCGGACCGCCGATACTGGCAAATGCAACACACTAAGGAACTATTGGCAGACACCTTCAAGAGACGGCTCACTCGCCTCGGCGACACGCCGCTCGATGAATACGATCTAACGGCGATCATTACAATGGCATGTCAGGCGGCCGCGGTCCGGCCAGACATGGAGGTCCAAGGAGAGCCTCCGCTAAACACTGGACTCGTGCCCAACACAATCAGCAAACTCTTCGAGAATGTGCTGGTCAGACGCCTGAACAAAGATATCGAGGAGAAAGCCGCTCTGTCGGACAACCAATACGGCTTTCGCATTTCGACCCTCGATGCCGTCGAACGAGTACTTCTGGAAGCCTACACAGAACAACAACGGACACTTGAATGCGCAATTACGTTTTACTTATCCTGCTTGACGTGCAAAACGCGTTTAATACAGCGAATTGGCGAGTAATAATGGACATGCTTGAACAGAGAGGCATATACCCTTACATGAGATGGATTATTGCCTCGTATCTTGACGCGCGTTCTCTTTCGGCCACCCTGTCACGGCAAGCGTCCCGCAGGGCTCACTGCTCGGGCCGATACTCTGGAATATAGCAGACGACAGAGTCCTGCGGTTAGACGACCTGCCCGACAGGGTGGACATAATCGCCTACGCCGATGATCTGGCGCTGGTGCTCACCGCAAGAACGGAGGCGGTGCTTGAGGCGCGAGCAAACACGGCTTTTTTTCAGAACAGAGAAGTGGATGGCCGACAATTACCTGGAGCTGGCCCCTCAGAAGACCGAGTTAATCTACCTAACTGGCCGCCGTCGTACTAGGCAAGCATCATTAGAACTTGCTGGGCACCGGCTGACTATCAAACGAGAGGCAAGGTACCTAGGCGTAACGCTAGACACAGGCCTCACTGGCCTTCCACACATCCAGAGCATCATCCAGAAGGTCACGAAGGTTTCCACCAACCTTGCATGCATCCTTCCTCGCGAGGGGGGCGCGACGCACGCCAAGCGGCTGCTCCTAGCGGTCGTGGCAAAGGCGATCGCTCTGTATGCCGCGCCCATATGAGCGGGTATGGCGCTGCGGACCGCAAAGGCAAGGCGCATGATACGAAGCTCCTAAAAAGCGATGGCCATCCGGGTCACGCTGGCCTACCGGACTGTCTCGACGGACGTCCTGTTGGCGCTCGCCTGCCAAATCCCTTAGGATACTTGCCGAAGAAAAAAGCAAGAGCAAGAAGGACGGCCACACTTCCTCGACCCAAGCACGGTAGCACTACCTGGACAGATAGGCGCGCACGTGGTTTAACCCACCAGCTGGGGATACCAGAGGGGCCTGGACAAGAAGCTTAATCAGTGACCTTAAAACCTGGTATAAGCTCAAGGGAGCAATTACTCCGCGCAAGTGCTCACAGGGCATGGACAATTCCAGACGTACCCTTTACGCATAGGCAAGGCGAATACAGATATCTGCGTTCTCTGCACCACAGGCGCACCCGACAACGCGGCGCACACCGTAGAAGACTGCGAGGCCCTTGCGGCCTACCGCACGGGCTCCTCTTATGTCCAAAAAGGAAGCCCGACTACGACCATCGTGGCCAGCATGCTCAAGTCGACAACGGACTGGCACGCTGGGATCCAATACCTAGACAAGCTTATGCGCGAAAAATTTTGCCAGGAAGATCGTCGCAGATCGTGATTCAACACTAGACCTCTAGTGTCCACAACCGGGCAGGACCCACTCCCTGCTCGGGACATACTCGTAGACTAAAAAGAGGGTCGCAGCACGGGACTCCCCTCTCCTGGTCTCCAGGTAATGATTGACACTTCCGACCAGGAAAAGGTGGGAGAATTGGTTTTTAGTGGGTAGCACGCGCAGATCGGATCGAGCATTATACTCTCCCCCGGCATTTAGTCACATTACCCTTCATTAACATCGAAGGGTGTGCGTGAAGCATTTTCCACCTCGACAAAAAAAAACAAAAAAGTCATCAACGGACAACGGCGGCGATGTCAATAAGTACACTAATTTATTCAGGCTAGTGCGGTGGACGTTCAATGCTCTCTTTAGTAAACTGGCTTTGGGTTGATCAAACGCCCTGAAGTTCCATCCCGTGAATAAAGGCCAAATCACCTGTACACCGAAAGATACGATGGGTGCAATCTCCAGGTTAAACAAGATAACAACAACCTCTATCGACGGTCTGTATAAGTAAGTAGGGAACGATTTCGACTATTCCTGTTTCCAGTCGGAACTCATCGACTTGGGTTAGTTTTTCTCCTTGTCGGAATTTTATTTCGCTGTTTTATGAAACCTAAGCAATGATGTCGGATTCGTGGAGAGCCTGCAGTTATATGAACCGGCATCTAATTACCAGATTTGCAGTCCACGGTTTCCATCTGAAGACCTGTGCGCGAGAAATTACATGAGATCTCGCCGGAGTGTATATGTAAACTTTGTGACCATTCGTGTGATCTATATCACCTTCAGCGTTGTGAAAGAGCAATTTTGTTGTCTCAACTCTGAAAATGCGACGTCTGTTATATATATTCGTAAACCAATAATTGGGTAATAAAACTACTATACTACTACATCAGTACTAACAAAGATACTCTTGGAAAAGCAGAAGACAGCCCCGTGACGTCCGCTAAAAACATACCCATGAAGTTTAAAAAGAGATGTGTTTCTTTCTAGAAAATACGTATATCCATGTCGACTAGGGTTTTGATGATAAAGCCGCGTACATGGTATACATTAAATGTCCATTAAATTCCAACGAAGACTATAATTTAGCTTGGTAAGGGTAATGCCAAGGTGCAACAGATCTGGTGTATGTAAAATTGTTCCTGTTTTCTACAGAAATTGCCATTCCAAACTCAAGGACAAAGCACAAAAATCATACAAGGAGAAAAGGGTCAAGTGTGATTCAGACAAAAAGAGGCAAGTCGGTTAAAATCCATTAGAAAATAACTATGTAGATTAGATAACACTGTACTGAGCAAACCTATACACAGCACGCACATTATATTCAACCGCAAAGGGAAAAACCCGCAAGTTTCAGAAATCTTACTGCGCATAACTGCAAAGAGTGTACGGAAGCACAGACATGTAAGACAAGAAAACTGTGGTGTGAATAAAGAAAATGGAATCTTTTTTTCTTTCCGATTAGGAAAAACCTAAAAGTGTTTTGTCACTGTCAGGGCCTTACGGCTCGATAGCAGCAAGCGTTTGCTTAAATAAGGCTACTAAAGAAACGACAAAACGATGTAACGCCTACAAATTTAGGCCCCACTTTGCCTTCTCAGGAATATCGTGTTAGCGTCTTATATTGCTGATTTTGTTGGACATACACATAACGAGCTACGCTTTCATCATATTACTTAAGACTTGAGGAATATAAATATACAAACGTAGTATATAGAAAACTGACCTGAATACATAAGGACCGAGTTCGCTCACGACAGCACGTTGTACGCTTCTTGTAGCTACAAAATCTTGATAATTAGAGAGATTAAACACGTAGATTGATCGATAAGAATTTATCGGAAAATTAAAGAATATCCGGTCGAGTGTAGAATTTTTCACTAGAGGTCCAAAACGTTCCTGCTGTATACCAACCATAGTCCAACATAACAAACCAATGGCAAGAGGTAATAGAATTACAACTCCAACTGTAAAAATCAAAACACAGCAAACAGATGCCTAACTGAGCAAAATAGCGGGCTAAAATAGATTTTGGGACTTCAGTAGAACATTGAATAAGCATTTTGCATACCTAAATTATATCATGGTGACAACCTGATTCGTTAAGCATAACACAAAGGCATTACGTAATAGGTGTATGCAGAATAGTACATAACGGCTTTATAGGTGGGTTCGTAAGTGCCAACCTGGCGTCCGGTCATGCAAAAGGAGCTTTGAGCAAGCCGTAGCTTTATAATTATTAAATGGTACAATTGTAGAGTTATTAGTTGTTGTTCAAATGACATATGCTATAAACGTTTGAATTCAACAGAGTACATACAAGATGAACTATCTTGTATGTACTCTGTTGAAATCCAATAAGTTTAAATGAGCGTTGTTCTCATTTCATTCATCAGCATTCTCCGTCCGGCTGCCTGACCGATACGAACCTACGCTTTGTGTTGTTTCTCGTTGTCCGATTCTCGCGTCGTAGTAACCGCCCGGCTGAGCTACCCAGTGACTCAGCGTAACAACCAGCATCGCCACATTTATTATTAAATATTAACGGCGTTTAATATTAACTTATTATCTAATAAGTTAATATAAAACGCCGTTAATATTGACTTGAGATGCTCTAGTTGTAGAAGCAATGAAGAAAAAAAAACCCGCTCACCTCCGTCAGATGATTTCCCACAGGGTTTTATTTTGGGGACCGTAATGTGGAATCTGGCTTACGACGGGGTGTTCAAGGTAGATATTCTCCTGAACGGAGTGAAGACGCTAGCGTACGCCAACAATCTTGCACTCATGGTTATAGCTAGGACCAAGTCAGTCGTAGAGAGTCTACGAACTACGAACATCGTGATGGCGGGCTACCCGATAGTACCTCTGGGTCATCCTTAATACTTGCATATTCTCGTATTCTTTATTCGGATCAACGGAACTGTATGAAAAACGGCAAAAACCGATAGAATAAAATAGAGTCACTAAGGTCAGCCTGACGGACGCTGGCAATCAGGGTAAGCTGCACATACCGGACGGTGTCGATCGAAGCCCTCCTGGTCCCAGCTAAGATTCTTTCATGTGATCAGCTTTCGGGGGAGAAAAAGCATACTTTCGATGCAGAGTTGGATCTGACTATCGCCAGGAGTGCCACCATTGAGACCTGGCAGAAAGAATGGGCGGAGGTAGAACCCGCGATTACCAAGGGCAGCAAGACCAAAAGTCTAATACCAGACCTCGGAGATTGCGAACATAGCGAGTTGTCCTATTGTACGACGCATGTGCTGACCGGACACGGTCAGTTCTAAAGCTACGTGATAAGGATTAAAAAAGACAAATGCTAGTTTGGGATGCAACCGTTACCGACTCCTTAGCTCCTTCTATGGTCGGTGGCGGCGCATCCGAAGCTGGTTATGCAGCCCACCTTGCGGAGACTAACAAGTTGAGAAAATACTCATCAATCGGCTATCCCCATGAATTTTGCCCTCTCGCGTTTGAAACCCTAGGTGCCCCTGGCGTTCGGACCAAGCAGCTGATCCGCAAAGTTGGGACCTTGTTAAACCTGTCATCCGGTGATAACAGGTCATCGTCCTTTTTTAAACAACGCCTGGATCTTGACATACAACGTGGAACCGCTGCCTCCGTTCGGGGCACACTCCTGAAGTGGTCTCGCCCTGGCCTCATCGAAACGGACACGTGACAGTCACAATGCGCATTGGCTTAGCTAGTTGATGTGTGTAACATATACCTAATGTATTATACGGAAAATAAACTTAACCTTAACTGGTTGCTATAGCAGTTACTGTATGAAAAAGACAAACAGTGACATCTGTATAAGGCAACGTTCAGCCGGACGACGCTGAACACACCGTTTTGCGCTACAAGGTTTGCGCATCTCTACAACCAGGGACGTAGCCCACCTTGTATGTCGGCGGAGGTATGGAAGAAAGCAACGAACTGGCTCGACGCCATCTTGACACTCAAGGGGGCCTCTGAAGAGCCAGGACATAGAAGTAAGAGCGATACAGTGGTTGGGACGAGGTGCCTAGGGGGAGCAGCCTTTGAACGACAGGACGATACTAACAGGACATAGCCACAGTGTGACAGTAGGCGTGCGGCAGCGCTTCATTCTTGACCCAGCTCTATGTAACCTGGCTTACGACGATTTCCTGCGGCTAGGGCTCCCGGAACGCGTGTAGACCGTCGCGTATGCCGAGGACCTTGCCCTTCTCGTCAACGGGTCGAAAAGCTACACATGGAGCCAACCTAACGCTCACGAGCCACTCTATTCCGATCAAAAGGATTGCCGGGTACCTAGGCGTCATTTTGGATACTGATCTTACAGGTTCCGCGTATATTAAACACATCGTCGCCAAGGTCAGCAAGGTCGCTCAGAATCTGACCAGGATTCTTTCACGGGTGTGAGGGGCTACGGACGGGCGCCGCTGGCTGCTAGCCTGTCGCGGAAACCTCGGCGGTCTACGTGAGGCTTTTTTTGTTGTGGGAAGTTTCAGGAATGCATGATGCACATGTGCCACTAGCAGGTATGACGGGACTGGCCAGGGGCTACTTACGTACATTGCGGTCCAGGTCCTAACGGGCCACAGCCAATTCCGAACCAAAATGGTGCGCGTTACGAAGGCACGCAGATGCCATTACATTGTGCCCTGCAAGGGGCTATGGCAACCCAGCCCTGCGTAGCACAACTCGGCGCATCCCCTCGGGTTCGTTAGCCCCGAGTAGGGAGAGTTGAGTTTTTTAGTGGGTGAAGGTCCCACACTAGGTGCTGTTTGTCTCCAGTGCCGATAGTGCATTAGCGTTTCCAAACCTTCCATATAAGACAGGGGAAACAGCCGGGTCCCCGTATTATGGCGGTACGGGAAAAGGGAGGAGCGCAGAGGAAACGTTGATCACTGACGTCCCGAAGAGGCCTCTCCCGTGGTTTCGAAATAATACCTTTTTTTTGTAGAGGTGGAAAATGCTTTACGAAGTAATGCCTAAGCAATACCGAACTTGGGGGCGGGGGTTAACATTGTTTTACTTCACGCATTGCTGCAAGCAGAACGATAGACGAAAGAGGGGTACCGCGATTTGGTAAACGAAATCTCAAAACAACATCGCAGACTAGGACAGGGCCATGGAAAAAGGTTTATCTGGATGCAGGTCGACGGGGACGGTATTCTGTAGCCTCGAGAGCAGTCAGTGCCAAACTTTACGTACGCCGCGAACGGCTGTAAAACTTGCATGCATTTAACTCCAGTTTTCTTCCCTGAGATACATGTCTACTACGGCGGTAACACACAAGATGGCACTAATTTCACGGTGAGCAACACGGTGTCTTATCACCACGGCATATTGAAACTACTGACGCTCATAACAAACCAAATCAGCAAGAAGAAACGTGAACAAAATGCATCCCCTGAGAAGTCCTTACATTCTGAGTTACTGAAATACGTCGCTTCTTTACGCCTCCAAGAGAGTATCATTCGCGCGGAACCTTGTCAAAAGCCTTTAGACCGTTCATCTTTAACACCATGACACACCTTGACACTAGAAAACTTCATGGACAAAACAGAGTTCGCTGTACCTTAAAGTGAAGAACGTAACTTGCGCCCGCGAGTGCCATTCTTGAACCCAAACTGCTCCTCTAGAGTCAGGAATCTGTTTGCTACACTTGTAATGCTTTCAATTATTAAGGTTTATTACCATCCAGGTTGGGTAACATTATAAACACATACATCAGACAGAACTAGTGCTTCCTTCACGTCAGTGGGTCATCTCTCATCTTGCTAGTTCAGCTATTGACTGAACTGCTGGACATGCTGCGGCGTAGTATCTATCGCACTGGGCAGAGCACCTCGAGCACCTGCCATACTCCTAAGGAATGTGGAATTCTTCCGTGCTGCATAACACGTGATGAAACCCGTGGGCTGCAAACGCCGTAGTTAAATGTTTGCTCGTATCCGGCTGCTCGCCAGGCCGTGCTTGTCATCGCTACCGTTTTATATCTTCCTAAATCCATTTCCTTTAATTTTTCCATCCACTTTAAAGTATATGCCTCAAACGCTCTCGTCCTAGGTAAACCTCATCGAAGTTGTAATTTCTGTGTCATTAAAGTTGTAATTTCTGTGTCATTAAAGTTGTAATTCCTGTGTCATTAAAGTTGTAATTCCTGTGTCATTAAAGTTGTAATTCCTGTGTCATTAAAAACCCCCTTTCTAAGATATGAAATATTCTATTCTTACAAGAATTGACTAACCCCAAAACCAGTTTCATCAAGAAAAATCTGGCTCTATCTAGTAACTGCAGATCTGCTTCTCCCAGTTTTTCCCATATAAGTGATATACCGCATGTTGCTATTGGTTCTATTTTAATTTTAAAAAGAGCGGACGCGGTATGTATTGACAACATTTGCGGGTTCGTAATTGCTGCTGCCGCTCGAATTTCTTCTCTTACGCTGCTTTCTATATGTCTTCGGAAACTGCTACTATTCGACGTTATAGTGACACCCAGATAAGTAAATGTATTTACAAATTGTACTATATTGCCCCTAGCTCGAATAAAGGCGTTTTTTGCTAATCGACTTCCTCGTCGAAACTTAACTGGTACTGTCTTTTGCCAGTTTATGCTAAGCACCATCTCGTCCATATAATCAATTATTCTTTCCAGTCCCTGGTTAATGTTTATAGACTCCTACCATATATTACAATGTCATCAGCATACATTAAAGTACTTGCCCACTCTCGAGTCTACCTTTGTCTCACCCGGTTAGGTAGCCCTCCCAATAAAACCAAAAAAGCAACGGGCTAAGTCAGTCTCCTTAAGCCACGCCGGTAGTTTTCTTCTCACAATCCCTATATCGTGGTCGATGCATACTCTCCCCTAAAGATGGCCCTCAAAATGTTTAACAGCTGATTCGGAACTCCCCCTCCAAGGCTAGCTTCTCCATAATTATGTTTCTCGGCGCTAAGTCAAAGGCGGCTTTAAGATCTATAAATACCGCACATAATGGTCTTCTTGGCTCGGCTAGAGTTTTCCAAATCTCTCCTAGCAATTGGCGCAGGGCCGTATGGGTCAACTTAAATTTTCTAAAGCCGTGTTGTTCTTCTGGTACTGCGTTTCTGGTTTCTAAGAAGTACTAAGTCGATCTGATATTATCCCCGAGAATATCTTATAAGGGCAACTCTTGTGTTTTTCCCCTTCAAGCTTCCGGCTCTGTTTTTATTCCCTTTTCTTTAGGTATAACAATAAGAGTATCCTCCTTCCACGCTTTAAGCATTTTCCCGGACTTTAGGCATTCATCGAATAGAGCTTTCCAGCATGGCGCCAGTGCCAACGTTTGTGTTAAGTGTTAATTATTCATCGAATAGAGCTTTCCAGCATGGCGCCAGTGCCAACGTTTGTGTTTAGTGTTAATTTCTTATCATATCGTTTCCGGCCGCTTTACCTCTTGGCGCTCTTTCAATTGCGCTGACACCTTTACCATTATAGCAAACGGCCTCATTACCAGAAAAATCTTTACGTAGTATCTACTTAGCCCGTTAACAGTTTTTGCTGCTCTACAGCGCTCGTTGAACCAGAGCCTTCCTTTTTGTCCGTGACGCGAAACTATTGCACTTTTAATTAGATTTACCAGTTTACGTTCATAGGACTCTATGTGGATTTCCCCTAGTGGGCATACCTCTCCAACTCTCTTTTAGAAGATCCCATTATCCAGTTTTGTTCCGGAGCCCAGCCTACAGCTACTCTCCTCACCACTGCTGCTAACCTTAAATGCCATCCCCATGAGTATGTGGCTTCTAAGTCCCGCTCCTTCCCGAAATGATGTATTTTCTCCTAAAAATGTTATATCATTCACGTTTCCGCCTGTGGCAAAAACGTCGATGACTGATGCTCCAGTGCTACATTCAAATGTGTTTAGGCCTGGCTCGCTGACCAACATTTAACCTATCTCCGTTATAATCTCCAAAAATGCTTCAGTTCGTTCAGAGTTTCCCTTGTCCTTGGCTAGGTGCTTTTCTCGGCACAGTTTCGACCCCGTTATAATCTCCAAAAATGCTTCAGTTCGTTCAGAGTTTCCCTTGTCCTTGGCTAAGTGCTTTTTTCGGCACAGCTTCGACCCCGAGCATAATACGTTCTCAGGTCAGTTGCTTCGTTTACGTGTTTGCCTTGACTAACAAAGAGAGGCTGGCAATATGCCAAACCCTAACGATTTGTCCCTCGTTCGTTATTTTAGTGAAAAAGTTACAGATAATTCCCATCAAGAGCGGCTCCTACTGCACACAATACACTCAGTGCAGTACCCAGTTCTCAGCGGCCTAAACCTTCTTTACTTGACAAAAAGTTGCAGACTTACTTTCCCTCTGTTACCATTAGCCCCGTCGTTAATTTCGCAATTAAAATCTGACAACTATTGGAGCTCCAAGTTAAAACTAGAGAACCCTCGCAAATGACGTCCGTAACGGTTGCCACTCGAAGGAACCACTGGCAGGGAAATGAAACATAACAATGTTAGCACTTCTAGATGAGAAAATTACAGTGTTTATCACGATACTTCTATCAAGTCATTTTGAAAGGTAATCATTCTCAACATTACATGAAAGTATTACATGACCATCTTCTTGCAGAAATATCCCCCTTGAAGAACCGCATAAGTTCGTTACTCGCAGGTGCAATGTAAACTACAGCGCCGTCACCTCTTGTATGCAAATTTAGTACATTAACCTCAACATCTTTATCGGCCAGCTAACACAATATGCCTAGTGCCGACGCATCTGCAACTAGATTGGTCTTCACCGCGTCAAATTGGCTTCGCTGTCATCTGTCTCCTTTTACGCCTCTGTCATCGGTCCGGCTAGCTGGACTTACCGGACTCCCTGTTGATATAACTGGTGGCGACATTATCGGCGCTTTGAGGCAAACATAACCACATCTTTAGGCTAAAACAGAATGTGGGAATCCCACAAGGTGACCCTTTGAGCTGAGTCTCCTTCGGTCTTCTGCGATTTTTCTGGCTGTATTCAATAAGAGTGCCGCACGGCTATAGTTATGATGTAGTGCGTGCTATCAAGCGCAGCACTTCTCTGGCAGAGGTGTTTCTTGTCTCAAGAAAGCTGAAAATAAACGCCTTTACGTTACGCCGGCCAACCTTCACTTTGGCCGACAGTTCAGTCCGACAACTATCCGTCCCGACGGCAGGATTGCTCCAAGGCTGATGTATATTATTGACAGAGTATGGAGACACCTCACTAAGGCAAACTTTGGTGAAATTTACCGTATGGAGCCATTTTGTGCACCAAATGTCCCGTGTGCCGGCTGTGCACCAGTTGTTGAGGCAATTAAATTGAAGCTATGGACGCCGCGTACTGTACCTTTCAAATGCATTATCTCGGAATAGAAAACAGGGTTAAACAAGTCCGACGAGGTTGAGGACCCGGATATTTTCCGTGCCACTCACTTCTAGTCTGGTCTTGCATGTGACAGTCGTCACGTCTACACCAGGTAAATATTTTATGGCTATGATTACCTGGTCTGTTTGAATACGAACGTGTACGAAGTACCATGTGTTTGCCCCCCTCTTGTTGCTAGAAACCTTAGCCATTTTATAAAATTATTCGCGACAATTAGAATGGTCTTTATGTTTGACGTGACCTTTTAGATTTCCTCGATCAGTTCGACCAGCCGGAGTAGTGACGATGATTTTTGAGATTATGACAGTGCAGAGGCTCACAAACCATCAATCTATGATAACACCAGCAGCAATTGTATCGCACAGCTAATTTCTCGTTGCCGTGAGCGATTTGTCTATGAAAGGTCTTGCGGATTAGATCACAGATGAATAACAGGGTTTCGAGTGGCAGAAGCCTAGAGGTGCACTAGACCAGTGGGCCGGTAGATGCTGTAGAGTGGATCTCCACCAACAATGGAGATCGAACTAACAGCGAGTCTGTGCTAAGAATTTACACTATTTTGTAAGAGCCGACTGAACCCTACCGCAGTCTTCGAAACCCCTCAAGGCCACTCAGCTACACTTTTGTTTGGCGCACTGCCAATTGGATGCATCGAAATTGCGTGCGTTCACTATTGCACGTGCCTTAGAAAGTATACCAAATCGGTTGCAAAGTAGTTATATACATCCACTTCTTTAATTTTCTGTTTTTAGATCACGAATAGTGGCAGTTAATTGTATAATTAACTTACTCGAAGTGATTATGCAAAAAATACAATAATGAAAACAAAACCACATACTATTAAAATAGCTTAAAAAACTACTATATAGATAGTCATAGTGTTATTAAAGGCACTTCAATATATCCCACAAATATTGCTGGAAAGTGTGGGTTAATGGCCAATATGAGCTCCAAAAATGCCATTTTCAATAATAATAATAATAATAATAATAATGTGTTTATACGAGACTATAGATGGCGTTTAAGATACAACCGATAACGATATTTGCATCCGTCATTTGCGGTATTGTGGCCGAAACACAGGGTGAGCGCGTGCTTTTTGTGATGCTGCTAAAACACAAAAAATCTTACTACGTAGAAACGCCGGAAAGGCTCTTTGCACCCTATTCATTTTAGCAAATGCATTGGACACCGTCAGCCCCCAGCTCAGCGAAGCCCTTAAAAAATGTTGCACGGACGCTGCAGCCCCCACTGGCGCTGCTGCCATTAATCGAACGTATTAGGATTCTCTCGCAATGATGGGTAGACCCCGATCAAGGATGTTTAGTTGGTACCACAATCTATGGTAATTCTAACTTGCACAGCAAAATTATCTCGGTGTCACCACCTGTTTAGACATCAGGGTTTCTAGCAGGCCATTATGCTCGTTGGAAGAAACACTCATCACAGGGCCATAATGGTAGCAGACACGTCGCCAATTGGAGAATTAAAAGACGTGACCCTGCTCTTAATGCAGACAAAACCTAAATTCGTGTAATGAGAATTGTTGCCCGATGAGCACGAGTCTGTGCAGACTAGCACATGTTATAAAAAGTATGGTAAATGTTGCAATATGGGCTTATGGATAAAATTGTACACCTTTACAATACTTTGGCTACCCCCGGCCGATAGAAAATAACAGCGGTTGCACAATACTGTTATTTTCAATATATGGGACTGTTCGACAATGTCACAGAAGAACACATTAGCTTGCGTCATAAGCTTGAAAACAAAAGGGCAGCCATAAGATATCTTGCCTTAAACGCTATAGTAGAGTCTGGTGATGCTAGGGTTATGTACATACCCAGGGACAAACACCCGGATTATACCAGAGGCCCTACTGGCATTGAAAACGATTAAAGTAACAGCTTTACAGGTCCGTGAAGCAATATCCTCTTTCCCACGAGCGATAGCAAGTGAGCTCGCAATCCGACCTCGTTATAATTGGGATGTATTAAGGCGTATAAAATGAGAAAAGAATTCTGTGAAATTGATATAAACAAATGCGTGCCGACCTTTGCCACTAATCGTGTTTTAGAGTTTTTTTAACACCATATACATGCCAGGTGTAAAAAAAATGACAAATTGCATATGGGCTAGCTTCTCGGAGACTACCTACACAGATAATACTTACCTTAGAAATTAACACTTCAGGGATGCTCTACTTGTTTTACGACTGCGATGCGCGGTAAAGAGTGGAGCAGAAGCTATTATCATTTACTTTGAACTTCTGTCCTGCACCCCATAACCCGCAACATTTATAAGTCAAGTTGAACCTTAAAACACATTTAATTCAGTTTGGCAGATTCTAGTTCTAGGAGTATTCCAAGGACATTCACCGCAACTAAATACACTTCCGCACCAGGCTATATCCATGATTAGAGTTTTGTCTTTGCTAGAAAAGTCATATGCACGAGTAAAAACATGTGCAGCGAACGCATTTTCGAGAAAGAACACAAAACCACTTTGTGCTCGTTGCAGTGCCCGCATACAATAACGCCTTCAAAAACACATAATGAGACCATAAATAGTGTTAGGGAACTTCTCTTTTGGAAGCAAGTGTAGAAAGCATTGTGAGGTAGGTGAGCCAGTTAAGCGTCGAGTCAGATCACATTTACAGATAGATTAACGTAGAAAATCGACCATTTTACTACCGACACAGATCATAATTTTGTTTAAAGAAGTCTGATTTATTTAAAGAATTTGCTAGGAATGACGATGTCAATAGACAATATTAAAAACAAAAACACGTTACTAAAATAGATAAGTTTGCACCTATGATGACCAACAGAAGCACGTCAATACATCCCCCAAAAATGCTAAAGTATGTAGGTTAGTGGCTCGAAAGTGTTTTGTTCTTAACGTTATACAGATCTGTGTGGGGAGATACCCGCTTACCGTGTACAAAAACGAAAATATCAAATGTTATTTTAAGGCTAGATGGCCAGTTCTCGTTTAAAATGTATATGATCTCGCCATATAATTTTGTATTATTACATAGAGAAAAAAATTAAAAATGTCGATTTTGCTTCGAATCCCACAAAACAATCGTATTTTTGAAACGTGCGTTTTACCACGCCCGGTACTCACCAATTAAAACATTTTGCACAACGCACGCATGCATGGCAACTTAGACTCTGCTGATAAGGACGAATACACACGAAACGGGACCGTTTGCAAAGTCAGGCACTATAAGTGGTAGCTGGCAAACAACATATCGTTGTTTTATAAGATTAAGGTTATTCGTCACCGTAATGTTTAAACTAGTTTCGTTTTGCATTACTTAGATTAAAACAACCCAAACAGTGTACGCACAACTTCTACTAAAAAGCGTATGACTTACTTGTAGTGTGCTCCGTTTTTCTAAATTAAAAAGTAACAAGTGTTTTTATCACCCACGGTTGACACGTCTGATTTGGACAATCGCGTAGCGATTGCACATCAATAACAAAGTGTCAGCAATGGTAAAAAACAGATTATTCGATGAATAATATGCAATACATAGCAACGAAGCTTCCACTGCGAAAGGACGTGTCATGTTCGGATCTGCAGATAAAACCAATTTTTAGTTGCGGTATGGTTGCAAGTTGATTTACATTCACTTTAAGCAAGGTGTATACTAGCGTTTTGGACGGTCCCCGGGTCACCCGTTCCGGCAAAGCTGACAAAAGGCAGCGCCGGTGGAACTATCTCGGAAAATAAAAGTGCAATGCGACAGAAGGTTGAGTGGATGGTAAAAATTGTAGATGTGTTCATATCAGGCAATGCAGGGTTTACCACCATAGTTAGACAGCGTGAAAGAAAAGGCCGCTATACGCCAAAAATAGATGCTAAAAGTGTTTAAGACGAACTTGGAGTATCAATTAGTGGGCTCTTATGAGGTGCGTGGTAGGGGACAGCCAAGACCCCCAAGGGGCAGAAGGCAGAGTTTAAAGAGGGTTCTCGCTTGAATTTGTTAGGGAAGTGCATGCCATTAAATGTGCAGCATCAGATTTCCGGTGGTAGTGGGGATCGTGAGACCCAAAAAACATAAGACGAGACCACAATATTCGTACTCCGCTCCGTCGTCAGGCGCCTTTTGCACCTCCCAGTGCGGCTACCCAGAAGGTTCCACTTCTGTACGTGGCTCGGCAGTGAAGAACGCTGGCAGTAATTGTCACCCAGTCCATCTATGGCGGAGTTCTTGAAATATGTCACGAGGAACCCACTGCGGCTCCACCAACGAGGTCGCAGGCGGTCTCCTCCTCTTCACCCCTCATCATCGGTCAGAGTCAGAGTGGAAGAAGGACGAACACTCGCCGAAACCGTGCAGGTTCTCAGGACACATTTGGCCGACAACAAACAACTAGAGTCAGCAGTCAGCGGTCTGTTCAAGAACAGTGACGGTGACGTGATAATGCGTCGTCGAGAGACTGTTCCGGACCTTGGGGCACATCTGGCTCAAGACATAAGCAATGCCACCGCACACCAAGCAAACAGCCGGACAGGTGGGGTCTTGCGAGAAGTGGCCCTCTGGGGCATCAACCCCCTTTGTGATCCAAAGAGAATCGAGACGGAGCTGCAACGGCTTCTTGCTGTCCCCGAAGGAGTCCCGATCACGGCAAGCGAGCCGCGTCAGGGACGCGCAGGCACACGCTGGTACTCGGTGGTCAGAGTTGCTACACCTCAGGTCAAATGGCTCCAGTCGCAGCAAAGCGTCATGATTGCGGGCAGCGCTTGCAAGCCTGAGGTCTGGGCGCGCCTCCCAATATGCTTTAACTGCCAGACACCGGGCCACACTGCCGCTTTCTGCAAGGCTCAGAAGGTGACTACACGCCTCTGCCGCCGATGCGGATCACCGGAACATGCCGTCGCGGCCTGCACGGCCGAGACCTCCCACTGCATAGTCTGCGAGGTCACCGGATCATCGAGCGGACAGCATGGCATGCCCAGCATACAGGACAAATCTAATGGAGTTGCGAGGGTCAGCGGATAAAGACCGGCCAAAACACGCAGCTCCAGTCGACGGACTACCAGCATCGACAGAGGCCGCACAATCCACAAAGACACTACCACCCAGCTGGTGGATGATGGCGGCGCCAGTGTCTTCTCATGACAAAAATTATCAAGATTCTGCAAGTAAATCTAAACCGCTGCAGAGCCGCGCAACCTGCTAGAGTCGTACGATGTACAACATCGAATCGTCCTCTGCATTTTTTTAGAGCCAAATGTCGCTCTCCTGCGACGTTGTTATCTGGTAGACTAGATAGGGGCTGCACTGTCCATTACGGGTCACGGCCAGGGGAACGGACTCTCAAGGGGTCATCTGCCAGATCTTAACTGCGTACTATACAGTTGCTACTTTCCCCAAACAGATAGGTAAAATATTTTAACAAAATTGTCACTCAACCATGGCGATTGCTAATGCCATTGTTGCTGAACAATGGCATGTCAGGCGGCCGGCGGTCCGGCCAGACAAAGAGGTCCAAGGACAGCCTCCGCTAAACACGGGTGGAGCCCAAAAATTTGGACCGCCCGCGCGGTCCTAACTTCTGGGCTCCATCCGGGTTTTAACCGTATCATGACTCGGGCCTGGTTGTGTATGGCGAGACGCCGTCAACGAGGACGTGACGACCGCCAGCTAGTTAACGCGGTCGGCCCTGCTGATCAACTGCAACAGCTGTATTGCACCAAACGCCTGCGTCTGCGACGACTGATAGGCAGAGTAAAGGCCGAGTCCTGAAAAGCGCTGGTTGAGTCAGTGGAGTCAGACGTCTGGGGCGTTCCGTACCGCACAGTGATAGGCAAGCTCCGTAACACCCCTCCTCCGCTCCCTACAGAGCAAGTTCGAAACCTAGTCACCGCCCTTCCCCGGCAGCCAGCCCGCCCCCCGTCAACATCGAGGTGAACCCTGACCAGATCCCGGAAGTCAATTCCGAAGAAGTGGCACATGCCGCGGAACGCCTCGCGACTGGAAAGGCACCTGGGCCGGACGGGGCTCCCCCAGGGGTCATAAAAATCTTGGCGCAGAATTATCTAAAGGCCCTCGCTCGGCTTTTTACACGTCTACTCTAGGACGGCCGTTTCCATCCTAGTGGAAGCGCGCTTACTTGACTCTTATACCGAGAGCAAGCGCAGCAGCGGAATCATCTTCGACCCATTGCCCCATATGCCTACTCAACACAATCAGCAAACTCTTCAATAATGTGCTGGTCAGACGCCTAAACAAAAAGATCGAGATGAAGGCCGCTCTGACGGACAACCAATACGGCTTTTGCAAAAGCCGATCGACCCTCGATGCCGTCGAACGAGTGCTCCAGGTAACCTACACAGAATAACAACGGACACTTAAGATGCGCAATTACGTTTTACTTATCCCGCTTGACCTGCAAAACGCGTTTAATACAGCGAATTGGCGAGTAATAATGGACACGCTTGAATATAGAGACATATCCCCCTATATGCGACGGATTATTTCGTTGTAATTTGACGCGCGTTCTCTTTCGGCCAATGGTAAGGTCCACCCTGTCACGGCGGGCGTCCGCAGGGCTCAGTGCTCGGGCCGATCCTCTGTAATATAGCATACGACGGAGTCTTGCGGTTAGACGACCTGCCCGACGGAGTGGACATAATCGCCTACGCCGATGATCCGGCGCGGTCACCGCGAGAACGCGTTCTCTGCACCACAAGCGCACCCAATGACGCGGCGCACACCGTAGAAGACTGCGAGGCCCTTGCGGCCTACCACACGAACTCCTTTATGTCCACAAAGGTAGCCCGACTACGATCATCGTGGCCAACATGCTCAAGTCGACAACGGACTGGCACACTGGGATCCTATGCCTAGACGGGCTTATGCACAAACAATTTCTCTAGGAGGATTGCCGCAGATCGCGATTCAACACTAGGCCTCTAGTGTCCACTCCCGGGCAGAATCCACTCCCTACTCGGGACATACTCGTAGACTATGGAGAGGGATGCAGCATGGGACTCCCCTCTCCTGGTCTCGAGATAATGGTTCACAAATCCAAACCAGGAGAGAGTGGGGAGGTGTTTTCTAGTGGGTAGCACGCGCGGATTGGATCGAGTACTATAGTCTCCTCGGCGTTTAGTCTCACACTACGCTCCATTGACAGCGGAGAGTGTGCGTACAGCGTTTTCCACCTCTAAAACAAACATCGATATAAAAAGTGCCTGTGGTGTGAATTGCCTCCCCCGCAATGCCACTCCCGTTGTCAATCAGCACCGTGTTTTATTTGAAGATGCAGATAAGGAACCTCAGCATTGCTTCCGGCGCTTCCGTTTTAGCCAGCTCTTTAACTATCTTATCTCTTGGTGCTATATCAAACACCGCCTTTAAATCTACGAACACAGCATATAGGCAACCCTCCAGCCTAGACAGCGTATGCAATATTGCACCGAGCAGCTCCCCAATTGCTGAGTAAGTTAACCTTCCTTTCCTAAATCCGTGCTTTTCTTCTGGTATCACCCCCTTTCCTCTGAGGAAGACTTTAATCTTCTTGCTGTTATTCCTGAGAATGTTTTGCACGGGCAGCTTTTTATTGCTATTCCCCTCTAAGCCTTTAGTTCCGTTTTACATCATTTCCTTTAGAAACGGTTATTTTATACCCGTTCCTTTGGTAATCACTTGCTTCCCTCCAGGCCTGTGGAATTTCCCCAGTGTTTAAGCATTCATTGAATAGAGCTTGTCAGCATGGCGTGAGAACTAGATATCTTTCATGTGTCCATTCCTTATTAAATCACTTACGTGCGTTTTTCCCCGTGGTGCTCTGTTGATTGTTCCCATCACTTCCCCGAGAGTGATTGTCCTTATTATCCAGACTCTAGCTTCCTCTGTCGTTTGATCCCAGGGACCTCAATATTCTAGCAGCGCTTTCAGGGTTGTATCTGACTCGGCCAATATCCTTCCGAAATATTCGACTAGTCTGCCTGTTTCGACTAAACATTGCCTCCTTCTTATCCGCCTAAGCCATGTGTGTAGCCGTTCTTTAGCCTCCTGTATTGCTGCCTACTCTTTCTTTTTCCGGTGCCTTTGCTTTTCTTCCTCATACAATGTTTAACCAGCCGTCAAACCAACAGTCGCATAGCGGGAATTGTTTTTACGTACTGCCGCGTCAATCTATAGCCTGTTTTTATTTGCCCTATTTTTCTAAAGCCCTAAATCAAAGACTATTACTGGTCTGTTTATTAAAATCCTCAGGCCATGCCATAGAATAAACGACTTCATCATTTTGGACACGTCCTTCCGACCATTCGAGTGTATTCGACTATTAACAATGTGTATTTATATCGTTTATTAATTACACATTATAACGTACAGCCACTGAGAATATATGTGGAACACATCGGTGACTCAACTAAGTCGCTTTCTCTTTCTCCCGGTTGCGTCCTGTGGACAACACAAGATGTTTAACATACTTCATGAAGTCCCAGAACAGTTCACACGAAATTGGGCACCAGCAAAAGCATCACTTCTTACCGGTTGTTTCTGAGCAGAACGTTACACTAAGTCAGACAACAATACAATGCGTGAATCTACACAAGGGATTTGTCAAATATTAGCGTTAACGCTGGCGTCACTGTTTTTGCTCTTGTCTATACAATGGTGGTTCCAAAGAGCAAATCCAACCTACATCGTTACAGCAAGATTTCTATCGCGTGCCTGGGATTTTCGCGAATATTGGCGAGTAGAGGTCCGCAACGTCTCCGCTCTTACAGCTGCAATTCGACTTTGTATTCTCAAGCTGCATTTAAAATCTAGTAAATAGAAAAATTAAGGTCCCAGCCACATTAGCAAGGGGTAAATAACGATGTAATTTTCAAGAATTCCACGGAAAGCAAAGTCAATGCATTTAAAGCAATATAAAATCAATAGACTGCCGAAGATGGGACATACTAATGGTAGAAACCAATCTAAAGCGAATAAAAGAGCTGTTTTTAAGCGTCGGTATTTTAGGAAAATGTAGATGCAAACTGTTTCTGGAACTAGCGACGGCTGTATTTTAGAAGGAAACAAATGCACATCTAACATCATTGAATAGATAAAAACACAAATTAGAGCCATCCACAAAAATGCTTGCAATGACATAAGGGGGTTTCTTTTGTATAAAAAGAACAAAATAGTGTAGCAAGCGCTGAAGAACACCTTAAGGTCAAGGTGTTTAGGGTGACCCCTAGCACTGAGCCAGATAGAAAATCGATTCTGTATGTGTCTGATCAGGCGCAAGAAAGGGTAAAGTTTTTTTGGGTTCTCAGTGACCCGGCCATCCGCCACGAAAACATGTTATTTAAACGATCTGTCCTAGCAATTTGTTTTGAATATATGGTGCTACCGTTGTTAAGATCGTTTAAACGAACGCTAAAAAGGTTTGATAGATTTTATGACAATTTCACGACGATGCAATAATTCGCTCTTGACCGCAGTTCTAAAACAGGACTTATCACAATGGAGTTACGGGCAATGTTACAGAATGAGACAAAACAAAACTCACAACAATAAGTAAATGTAGAGGCAATCAAACGATTAAAAGGCATCATGTAAATATGTAATCATTCAATATAAAACAACAAATGATGGTTTCAGTTATAAAACTAGTTGATCGAATGACTTGTCTATTATGAGTGCTGATATCTAGTTTCAACGTTAGCATTACCCAGAGCCCCTAATGCAATTTGAAATAGAGATAGTTTTCTCATTTTGTAGTTATTAGCCGCCTACACAAATACTGCACATCACGGCACTGAATATCAGTTCGTTATGGACGTTGTCAGCCGGTGGTGCGTTGACAGTGCTATCAGCTCTCTGTTCTCAAATGTCTCGTTGTGAAACACGCCTCCTCCGAGCTATACTACTTACTCAACGGGTCAACGCTGCTAACGGCTAACGCGGGATCTTATGGAGTCTTAATTTTGGCGGGGCTAGCCCTCTCCGCACATATCAAACAACAAGTCAAAGCACATTCGTACTTGTAAACATGTTGTTCCTCTGTTTTATTTTCGAAGAGCCTACGGTATATCTTGGTTTGTACAAATCGATTGTATTGTCCAAACTATTACACGGTTCACCCGTATAGCAATCTATATTTTTGTAAATACATAGGTATGATCTAGCAATCCATATTTTTGTAAATACATAGGTATGATCTAGCAATCTATATTCTTGTAAATACATAGGCATGATCGACGATGAACAACGGATATCTTTAAAGAGACTCCACAGAGGATGCGACCTCAAAATGAACGACAGTGTATTACTGTCCTTAAAGGATCCACTAAGAAAAACAAACGGGGTTTAGCTCAACTTATGGGCGCAAGTCTTGTTAATATTTTTTTAGAGTAAGGCCGAACAATGCAGATACTAAATATATGTGCCTAGATGCGTTACAAGAACGGAGCATATCAATAATATGATGGTTTGTTGCGTGGCTAGGGACATTCACAACAGGACAGCTGCACAGGTCCCGCCTGGGACCAGACATTCCTTACCCTTTACTACATAAATAAAGGGGATTTCTATTCTATTATATTCTTATCTATACGACACTTGGAAACCTTTTCGTCGTACTCTGTACCCATTGCATTTGCCAGCGCAGTTTGAAGATCCGTTAACAAAGCTTATGCGTTATCGATTCTGGAATAACGTCTTTAACATCTGAAATAAATATGCAACATAATAGTGGGGTGAAACTTGTTCCCTAAGGACCGCCAGAGAAGCACGCACCTTAGTCACTAAAGCAATTGTTTATGCAAACGCAAAACTTCCTACAGGTAGTATAACAAGCAATGCATAATATAGAGTCAGTATCAACATGCAATATTTAAGTTTTTTCTTTATTTATTGTGTATCATAATGTCTCAAACTTGAGCTTATTTTTGTAACCGATGCAATATTTATTTATATTAAACGCAGTACACTTTTATTACAAAATTAGGTCAACCTTAGTAAACCATTGCTTGAGGGCAGCGAGCCTAGCCCCGCGGCCGCATTTCCACGTTGCACTTCAATGGATATTCTCTGCAGCAGAAATTTTCCCGCACCTTTTCTAATCTTTCTCACTTGCCGCTCTTTTCCCAATTTCTCTCAAAAAACTTTCTGTAGATTCGCCCTTGACCCCCATTATTTCTATCGCAACTGGCTGTACTATAGAAGTTGCCTCCAACTCGCGAATCTTCAGACTTTTTCGCTGCTCCGCTAAATTGGCAACCGCGCCTGTTGATCTCAAGGCTTGATTTCTGTAAGGTGGCGCCAGCGTGTCTCACACAAGGGCCTTTTCGGAGGACCAGGAACCCTGGGTCATCCCGTATGGGCGTAGGGCTGAGTCTGTTACCAGTACGGCTGGCTTTTTTCTGCAAGGCACGTTAGCGGAATGCAACGTTTTTGAAATAACTTCGTTGAGCGCGGCGTGGCGCGAATATCTTCCGCAGCTCCTAGAATAGCTAAGGCCATGCTCTCCCATCGGCAAGGGGAGCAAGCATGAGGCGCGCATACGGCCACCCCTAACCGCAGGCAAGAAACGATGCGGAGTGTTGTATTGTCCAGCATCGTCCCCAACTGCGGCGAGGGAATGGCTTGAAGCCATTTGACGATTGATTCATTGAACGTTGTTAGAAGGCGTGCTTTGTTAAGTGTATCGACCGTGTTGCCCAGGATTTTCTTTTGATTAGCTTTGACTACGACGGCGTCCAGGACAGACGTGCGTCATCAAGCACCACGCGGTGGCGGGCGGCGAATCCCTCTTTTTTGGATTTCATAAGCCGTTCTAGGAATGGCTTGGCGTTCGGAGGAGATAGATAAAATCAGCTCGTGAAAAGTAGTGATTGAACTTAAGAATGCGGTTTGGGCCAAATCCGTCGCACGACTTACTTACTTTACGATATACATAATGTATTATATTGAAAATAAACTATATGCAGAGCTACACTTACTTGAGCTTATTGTTTGACATAATGTCCCAATCATTTTGTCAAGTTAAATCACCCTAGATTTGCCTGTAGTAAAACCGTTTTGGTTCTCATCCAACAAGTTTTCGGATTGATGGATATAAGAAAATGTGGCCCACTCGGACTTTTTATAGCTGATACGTGCGATTGATGATTGAGCTGCAGGTCTATAATTATCTACAATACATTTAGCTTTGGACCCTTGCGCACAGGAGTTCCGACTGACTGGCCAATTTTTGGGCACATTGTCATCCTCATAAGACCTACCGAATACCAAAAATGGACCAGGTTAGCTGTTTTCTGAAACGTTTTCTGAATAAAAAAATTGGCAAGCATTGACTGACGTCAGAAGTCGTTGCAGTTAGAAGGAGAATGGTTAACATACAACAAATCTCATATTTTACTACTACTACTTAAATTCTCTTCAAGTTCGACAAAGTCCCCCGAATTGAACTAGATATAAAATATAAAAGTGACAAAGCGGAAGGCGTAAATGGAGAGTCACTCATCTTAAGTCTAGCAATATCGTTTTGACTGCTTTGCTCACATAAAAAATGTTTTACAGATGCCGTACGTTGCGGTTATACGTTTGGCGGATAGTTGTACCTTAGACGGCAGTGAGGTTACATTAATCTGCCTAAAACAACCTCCATCCGATTGATTTTGATGTTACTGATAAAAGCGCAAAATAAATACTGCACATGCCGTAGCCATCTCACTCTTAACGTCCGCAAAGACAAACGTGCAAAGCTTGGCGTCTAAAAGCATCGATTTGGACAATATCGTTGTCGAATAAGAATAAGGACGTCAGTCATGCTTTCTATAAAGTTTTCTGGTTAATGTGAGATCGCGTCGTCTTTTGATTGGCAGGTTAATGGCCTCTTGCCACGGGCGTAGCTTCAGATCATTGATTCAGCAAGCGCATCTCGCGGGTATCTGGCAATATCAAAAAATTTCGACACAATAAATTAAAAATTGCGAAAAACGAATTTGACTAATTGATAGGTACGTGAAAACTATAAAATGAGTCACTAAGGGAATACTGATTCATTCCGTGCTGTAAGTGCGTCGTGATAGTACGTTGTCTGGTGGTTTTACCTGGCTTGTGAATCTGCAAGTTCGGTCTAACACAAATATCAGTAGCATTTATCACAAGAAAGCTGCTAACAAACGTTTTGCTGTGTGTAGTGTGATATAGCAACTCTACAGTATACGTTGCAATTGGCGGCGTCGTCTATAGTGTTTTCTTTACTCGTATCATCGGTGGCTCATCCCTCGTCACTTGAACTTAGAAGGGCGTACCGTTGCCGTTGATCTTTCGACATGATGTATTCTTGCATTCTAACAACAGGTAAGTTCAAGGACCTTCTCACGGCTAGCGGTCTTTACCATAGCAAACTTGTTTCTTCTTGAAAACGTTTCTATTTCAGCAATTGCTAGATGAAGTAGTTTCAGCTATTTTTCTATTAATTACGGCAACTTTATCATACGTTCGTCACAGCTCTGTCGAGTGTAAATGAGCCGCAGAACACGCATACTCGAATAAGCGAAAAAAGTACCTCGAGCTGGCAAAAAGCATTTTTCTATATCGATGGCTATCGACGCGAAGCGATGTTTCTGAGGCAGATGTCATTAGCTGTTTGTGAACAGAGTTTACAGTTCACAGTTGTGAGATTCGAGTATACAGATCATTATTTTTGTCCCGGCACTGCTAGATTCTAATCAAAAGTTGTGGTTACAACGTTTATCGATCTTTGTGCGCCCATAGTTGTAAGCATGACATGTTGTTATCAAGAACTGCAAATGGCGCCTTACTTATGCAATTATACCGTTTAGTTAGAACGATGTAAGTTTCCAAAACAGCACCACCTAGCCTAAGCTCTGCACTTTGTTAGTCACGCAGGCTGCTAGTGGCACAGGTGCATCATGCATTCCCGAAACATCTTGAGAATATTTATTTGCTACTTAAGGTTTGCTGACAGCGATCACATTTCATTTCGCTGAACGATCACTCCACGCATTTCGGTGCATATTACGAGGTAGATCTCCTTGCTATTGAAATAATATTGTAGTTGTGTATTTTGTGTTTAGATTGACATCGTCATGCAAGCTTGTTCCACAATATGATTTATGTATATTTTCTTTAGCCTGTGCAATATATCCACATATAATGGAAGTCTAGCTATTTCATGTTTATACAAAGTGTTTACAAATACACTCATACATTCTGCTTAGTTTTAGTTAGCTTAAACATAATATTTTCTTTCTTGCATACATTTTCTTATCTGTGAAATCTGACAGCTGATGTTCGTATATGTGACGCTACTACCACGACGCTACTTCGACCAGCTGTTTGTATCACGTCCGCCTATTATTCTGCACGGTGCATTATCGATCAGCATATTTTGAGCACTTTTAATATCCTCAATGACAAAAGCACCGTTCTGTCCAGCAAAACTAATTAACTCACGGTAGGAATTTTTTTTGGCCTATTAAGGTCGGAACGCGCTGTTAAAAATGCCGCAGCACATGGGTATCAGTATTGTTCGTACTTACCCAAGGAGTTTTAGGACTAGTAGCTGTAAAAAGACATGTGCATCCAATGAAAAACCTGGTTAAAGGTTGTGTGAATGACTAGATTGTTTGTTTTATTATGGTAAAGTATAGATGTATAGACGCAATAAGGCTGGCTGATCACTTGTTCAACGCCTCGATTGCTCTATGTGGGTATACTCGTAAAACCGTTGCGTATAAAAGCGACTGGATTAGCTTTTTCCGGCCCTATCTCTGCAAAATCAGCTTAACAATTATCTCATCATTTCCTGCTTAGTTTAGTCTAAAATCTACACTGACCTATTTCTTCATTATTAATGAAAGCCTTTACAGATTTCTTTAATTGTCGTTGAATGTTCTTACAGGCCTTTACCTGGTGTTGTAACGTGCGTTTTTGTGATTTACGCGAATTGCTATTGTTGCTATTGTTATTGTTAAATTGCCTTTTAGGCCCTTTCGGTGCTGAAACATGTCTGTAATTTACGCTAAACGTTATTAGTTTTTCTTGCTTCTGCATTAGTGTGATTACTCCAATGTTACTTTTTATCGTTCTTATGTAGTGTACACCATTCAGCTTTGCTCAACCTAATTTGCCCATTGTTGGTCTTCTTGTTCGTTTTTTTTTAATCTTATTGGTGTACACCATTCAGCTTTGCTCATCTATTTTGCCAATTTTTGGTCTTCCTGTTTTTTTATTTAATTTCTTTTATTTAATCTTATTGTCTGCATAGACAACTTTTTATTTAATTACCCTAAGGAGTGATATGCATCGTCGCCTTAAAGTAAATGCCAGTTTTCCAAATTTTACGATCTTTGTTGCTTCTCTTTCACTTTCAGTTTTTGGCTTTCTGGCATTAGCGTTTGCGATGTGTCTTTGGATTTTGATGACGTTAGAACTAAAAGAGCTGCATCATTTTGACCCTCCGGTTTTGACGGAGGGTTCGAAGCTGGCGGGACTCTATGCCAGTCCGCCAGCCCATTCGTATCTAAATCTGTATGTGTTTAACGTTACCAATCATTACAAGTGGCTACACAAAAATGCAACAAAAGCGGCTCTAAAAGAGATTGGCCCTTATGTCTTCAGGTTAGTTTGCAGCATGTTTCGTGATTTATTTGTTATTACGGTATTCATTTATTTTCCGACTTTTGTGTTCCCGAGCATCAATACTACATCAGTGCAATAGGTAGGGGCTTGTTGGGGTTTTTTGTGGGGTGTTGATCAATAAAAAGGTAAATATAACCACTTTGTTTATTACGCTCTATCTCAGCTGATTGCATGAATGGCACACACAACTAACCTAGACAAAGTTTATGGTGGAACCCATAAAAAGAGTAGCGGGTTAGAACATGCCGGTTGTATTAGGTGGCTTATGTACGTCATGCGCGTTAGAACATGCCGGTTGGAGTCCACTAAGACAATGAAATAAAACTATAACGACAGCTTTACCAAACGACCACTATTAAGATGTATCCCTGAGCAGATATCTGATCACAAAATAATGTTAATATTATTTCAATGTATACTGGCTTAATATTATCATCCCTATAATTATGTATAAAATATACAGAATAGGCACGGTGACCTCACCTGAAGCCACATCGGTTTGACGTGGCTCCAGGTAAGAACATGATTGATGATAAGATTGCGCATAACGCCCAGAAACCACTTCAGGAAGTGGTCTCTGTGCGTCCTGCGCAATCATTGCTCGCAATTTGCTGTGATTGTTTTAACTGTTCAAGTAGAGTTTTCGGTCAACTTACTCGGACCTCCTAAAATCGCACCGTCGGTTCAAATGACACTACTGAATATTTTTTACATTCGATGCAAGAAATAAAAAATTCACAACAGGCAAAAAGGTGGGTTTGACTACTTAATTGATTATTGTGCAGAGTAATGATGTTAAGGTGCATGTAGGCGTCGTTTTGCAGCACCACTCTTAGGCTTGGTGGTGCCTACCCACTAAATCCTTTGGGTGGGCATGGCAATAAATCACTATACTATACTACACAGAAATGTGCTTGATTCACTTGCTAAATGTTAGAGCATTTCTGTGGACTCTCATCCAGTAAACCCCGGGTTTATCATTATCCCCCCTAAGCTTTGAATTATATGGCATTAATACGCCTTGCCGATCCTTATGATGCAAGATTGAAACCGTGTATTTTCCACGTTTTTTTGTATCGGCGACTTAATACGGCAGTTCTCCACAGTGGCAGTGGTACAATGCTCGAGTGTTTCGCGTTACGTAGTGACGGTGTGCAGAGGGGCGCTCCCACTCCTTCACCCACGTATTTCTAATTGCCTTCCTCGCTCACTAAAGATCCATATTTACAGAATGCGCTTGCGCTCGTTGGCCGGTAAGCCCCGGCGTAGAAGGCTGGCTAAAACTAGCCGCAACGTCCGGCTGACATGCATGACCATCCCCCTGTGCGCCCAACATCGTGCGGCGCGAAAGGCAATGTCTGCCCATACGGGGGTGGCGTCAGCGGCCTTTTAATGGGGGGATGGATGGCAATGCAACATCTCTTCTGTGCTCCCCGTTCTTTTTATTATCACTCTGGTTTCACTTTGTTTAAAGTGGGAACCATTAAAACCAATTTTAAAAGTGGCCGGTCTGGGTCTCGAACCCAGGTGGCCTCCCGAATGCAAGACCAAGGCTTTTGCCACTAAACCATCATGCTCTGTTTTGAGAGACTTGCTTCACAAGCTTCTTGTGAACACAAAAAAAGTGTCCGCCAGGTTTTGCACAACTTTCCTTATGCTACCACGTGTTTGATATGTGGTGCCCTGTAGTCCTGGCAATACGTAGCGAGGGTAAGATGCCGCCAATGAGTCGGACCCAATGAGTCAGACCCATATATGGATTTAGCATGTCGTCAACTGGATGACAGGCTATTGAGACATAACACCGTTAACCATGTCGATGTTACAAGCGGCACAATGAGGAGGCCCAGAATGTACCTTAACAGCAATAGGTTTACTGCAACACCCTGCAGTCTCTTCTGATGTCTTGCTACCAAAAAAACAAGTTAATAATACCTTAGTTGACTTACTTTAATATCACTAAAGCTTCCATTGTTGTTCCCAAACTTTGTTACTGTTCTCTGGTTTGGGAGCCCTGCTAATCGAACATAGCAAGTTGCTGGAAGATGTAATGAAATATTCCTGAGACGCCTGCAACTGGTGTGCTTTAAAGCATACAGCTAGATGCTCTTCATACTATTGCCTCATCGCTCGAACAGGATAACAAAACTACACTTTGTTAACTTAACAAGTGTAACTTTTCTGGGCATTTGCATAATGTCAGATGCAAGAGTCTACGGAGACGGCGATACGTTAGGCCAAATGCCTTGGCTTGTACCAAACATATTAACGGGCTATTATTCGCCTGGCGAATGCCCAAATGGGCATATACGGACCCCAATCGCTACAGCCTACTCGACCCTTGGCAAGCATCATATGTTCAATACCGAAGTGTGTCGCTTGAGGTCACACAGTTTATGTCTATTGACTACCTCAAACCATTGTACAGCACATCCATGCGTCCGTTTTAAAATGTATGTACAAAGTCTCAGATTTACGAGGGACAAATTGAAGCTGGAGGTGCGCATTTATGTCTTTACCTTAAGGGTAACAGTTTTTTTTCTGCGAGCCGTCACGATTATTGCTAGATTACCAGCGTACGTGGTAACCTCCATAGCCGGGGTAGGTAAGGGATGCAAGGAACATTGTCACATAGAAAGTTCCACGGTACTAGTACCAGAACTGAGCAACGTACACCGTTACACTGAATAATGTCCGCCAGCATGGAGGCGTCGATCGCTAAGGCAGGACCATAGGATTCTTCAGAGACAGAAATATTGCACATCTGAAGTATTCAGTGTTTTCAGTATCTGTTGGTTAATCATCAAGGCTGTCACTAAGCAGGTTCACCGCCCTACGAGGTTGCACGGTATAAGTTGAGGGCTCTTTCCCGTTTTCGAGGAACTCTCGTTCCTTCAGTCTCGCGTGGTCTCTCTTGTGTTTATAGCAGTTTTCTGTAGGCTTTTCTACAGTCAATGCAGTCCCGCATGACTGGTGCTCTTGCTTTTACTTAAAGAAAGAGCTTAAGCACTTCGATGTGAGCGAGGTAGCAGTGTGCATGTTCTTAACGTATCTTCTCAATAAAGAAAATATTTGTTCATTGCGTGCGCAAACAAAACAAATATTTTTTACCAGTTTGTAAGTCAGGCAAAACTAATAATTGCAATTGCTCTAATTTTAGGATGGAGACTACAAAATCTCTCTATTGGTTAGGAGATGAGCTTGCGCTTTCGGAGACCACTCATTATTATTTTGAGGCGGAAAAGTCGAAAGGTGCCTTAGACGACCAGATAATTGCGGTGGACGTCTCGGCAGTGCGAACTGGAAAAGTAAACCCAAGGCTTACAAACGAAAGTATTTTCATAAAGGTCAACATTAGTCAATACTTTTTTGATGGGTAAGCTTGTCAAACCTCTACAGTATTTATATTTAAATTCTATGTAATATCTATATTTATCATTGTCGTTCAATTACACATGCATTTCAAACGCCGACTAAACTCTGCTACGGCAGAAAGGGTTAGCACCACAAAACGCCCATTAGCAACGTACAGTCCTTTTTTAGTTAATTATGTACCAATAGAGGCACATAAAAGACTCTCTTGGAAACTCAATCTGCAAGCAAAGCAATTAATCTGATAGGAATGGTGCGGTACCGCTATTCTCTTAAGAACTTCGTACTATGCGTTATTCAGTCTCGAGACGGCCACAAATTCATTTACCTGGGCAATACTAACTACCAAGAAGCGTCCGGCGAACTTTTTGACTTAGAACTACGGTCGAAGTTCCGTACAGTGACAGGGACCGCAAAACGCCCATTGTCAACATACATCAGCCTCTTTTAGTTAATGAAGTACCAATTGTCACAAAGAGACTTTCTAATATTTTATATTATTATAGTTTGGAAGTATACAAAAAAAAAGATTAATATCTGTTATTAAATAATCATGTAAACTATGTATTTATTAATAGTATTAGTATTTTCAGTTAAATTACCAATTTATGGATTAAATTTATGATTGCCTAAAGCTAATGTGTAAACTCCAGTAATAGGTTCTATGATTTTAGCAGGGGTAATTTTAAAAATAGGAGGTTTTGGTCTTTATCGTATAACTAATATATTTGACTATATAAGATAATGGAGATTATCATTATATAGTCAAATATTTTAATAACACGGCCGTTCTCCAAAGGGGCAGGGTTTCTAGGAAACTTAAAAACTGAGAGGAAGAAAAAAAAAATAACCTGAAACAACGACATTCTTAACCGGATTTAAGAAATTTGTCCTACTACTAAAACTAAAGAAAAACCACAAAAACGCATTCGGTGAAGACGGCTTGTCTCGAAACTACGGTCAGAGTTCGAACGAATGACTCGTGAACAGTGACAAAAATGGCCTGTAGCCTAAAAGTCACCCCGTTGAGCACCTTTTTATAAATCGAGGAGCTCGCTCCCTCAAATCTACGTCATTCGGATTCCGCATTAACTCGAGGAGCTCGCTCCCTCAAATCTAAGTCCTTAATTCCGCATCTAATGCTAGGCAGTGGGTTTTCGTGGCAAAAGTCGTTCTTTTAGATGTCGCGGCTGAGGGTCGTCGGGGCCGATAGCTCGGGCCCGAAATGCCCACATGGCGTTGATGCCAGCTATCGCATCTCATGGATCTATCCGGCAGATCCGGAAGGCGAGCAGCGGCAGTATCGTATTAGTAGACCGAAAAACCCCTGCAACAGAAAACTTCGCCGAAAGCGAGCTTTATCTGAATTGAGTGAACCGTTTTGGGTTGTTACATAATATAAAATACACTTGTTATGTGACTGATATCCTAGTAGAGTACATAACGTTGAAACAATTAGTTTGTAAAAAATATCTCATGTAGTACAGATGTGAGGGTTTGCAGTAGTTTTTTATTGAATCTCTATTATAAAAATGTTTGACTGCAGAGCACACCTCATTCATCAGATTTGAAAACTAGAGATAAAATAGCAGGCCCAACGGGTTCTACTTGGGAAGTGGCGCGCTAGGGAGAACGCATGAGGGATTCTAATCGACAGGCTTCTGATGTGCGTTAAGTGTCGATAGTGAATAGTGTGATCGTTTCGGTAATGGCAAGGATCTTTTTGTAAAAAAGACAGTCGCCCTGCAGTTAAATATGGCAGGATGTCGTTTACATTCGAGCAGGTTTTACCTTGAAAGCGGAGGCGTTTATCAGAATGCATAATTGAGCTGAACTCCTAAGCTTTCCATCAGTGGAGGCAATAGGGGATTTCCAGTATACAACGACAATACAGAGCTTCGGTGGATTAAGAAAGTACTTGATGATTTATAGAGCCACAGCAAAAAATAGGACGACCACAAACTTCTGTCGGAATAGAGGATTTTCAGTTGACAACAAAAGGAATTTCGGTGGATTAAGAAAGTACTTAGATGATTTTGCCCAAATAGAGTCTAAAAGCCACAGCAAAAATAAACGACCACAAGCTTCTAGTCGGATGTGTGGTAAGCTAAAGCACCTACAATAATGCTCTTTGTAAAGCAGCACCCCATAAGTTTTCAAGCAGAGATTAACTTTACCATGTCTGGAAATGTAAGAATGACATTAGTCTTACGTTTAAATACGCTAGATAATGCGTGCATAATGCTTAATTAGTTTTTATTTATATAGATATTCTGCTCTTCGTACAAGTACTATAATCTTTGGTGCAGTTTCAGAAACTCAGGCCGCATTAGAACAGAGTGGGCATTAGTGAATAATAAAAGTTTGTCCTGGCTTGGAAAATCGAATTCAACCGCAAGGAATTATACGGTTCACACAAAGCCGGAGCTTGTCAATGAGATTAGTATCTCTGATAGCCCAACGTAAGTAACAGTCTTTTTTAGATGAATTATATAGGACAAACATTTCTTACAAAAAAAACTAATTTATGTATACAGAATATTTCTAAATTTTCTGTAGACTGTAAATTTGTGTACTGAACGGTAATTGTCAGTACTAAATCCTTTACTAATGTGCTGTTATATTTTATCTGTTTTTATTGTCTGATATTGTTAAATAGGGGGCAATTGCGGGAAGGCTATCTTACTAATGGAACAATTTATATTCGAAATAAAAACGCATTTTTTGGGTTTATGTCACTGACGTCTCCCATTAGAATTATGGCCGTTGTGGCTTTGCTAAGAATTTCCTTCAGTAGCCCATCATGTCTACTGAATGACAGCCTTGATAAATGTATCGCATTTCTAAGGGCATCCGCAAAACAATCTATATAAGTATAAAGAGCTTGTCTCTGTACAACCGCAGTTGTCTGTGCTACTGGCCTGTTGATATGAGCCCCGTTTAATAATAATAATAATAATAATAATAATAATAATAATAATAATAATAATAATAATAATAATAATAATAATAATAATAATAATAATTATTATTATTATTATTATTATTATTAGTCGCTTGACTATTGCTCGTTAGCAGTCAAATAAATTATAGCCTGACCTCACGGCCCCAAACCGTACACTGACACAATGTGCCAACACAGTGTATGGTTGCCGTGTAGGCGTGTATGTAGTAGCACTAATAAATATATTATATGGTAGGTAGACTAAGCTACCGGGCGGATAGTACAAGTAGAACAAGTACCATTGCCGCCCCCCTGATATCTAGTGAGACACAGGTACCACAACAATATATTAATTTTGCCAATATATAATGCACATGGGATGAGTGTTACACGATACGATCTGCACAGGCCACCCTTGTTACTACACGCTGGCCGGTCTCTTGTTCGCCGCTGTTAACATATGGTCGGCACGCCACACAGAGCGCTACATACATATATAAATATATATATGTATGTCACTACTCTGTGCGCGTTGACCGGCGCATATGCACACGCGCTGGCGAACGCGAAGTCAGCCAACGTGCCCTGCACTAAATCTCGCACCTGTATGTGGGGCAGACGTCACCCGAACGTCGGTCCGGGCGGGCGCCTGCACGTTGTCGATGTGCAATGTGCACGTCAACTTCTCCCACAACACTCTCCCTCTTGGATGCCGCTCACTGCCACGAGGCCACGTGGTGACCAACTGGCTGGCTATCCAAGATGGCCGCGGTAGCGGCGGCTACTACAATGCTATATATGTATCCCTAGGGATACATACATACACATTAGTAATAGCCATAGACAGAAACAAAGCGATTTTTGGTGATTGGTGGTGACCAAAAACGCCGGATCTGCCTATCTGATGATGCACTAATATAATGGGCACTAACTACACACACGCACAACACTGCACAACACTTAAAACACTGGTTTTCTAACTCGGCAGTATCCGACCGGTTGGTCGGTTCGCCGCCGATGTTAACACACTGTATCTAATGCACGGTTCCACAAAACTCGAAATTTTCGACGAATTGTTGGCAGCGGTGTGCTGGTGGGGTTGCACTGGGTCGACACCTTGCTGGCACGATGGTTTGTGCGATTTCCCGGTCAGTTTTGTCGATATTGTTAGCGAACAACACCGACTGACCGGGAGCGAGCGAAGATGCGACCGTCCGCTGTGGCGGCCGGAGGCAGACTGGCCAGACAATAATAATAATAATAATAATAATAATAATAGGCCAGTTGGCTCTCGAATGCATGGCAGTAGAGCTGACCTTGAGGCCCGAGCGGTAATCTCGTTAGTCTCGCTGTGACGGCTTTGACGTCCTTCGCTTCTGTTGCAGGATAGCCCGTGGGTTCGCCAAATGTTCACCTGTGCTCCGCACGGACACCGGTGTTCCTCCGTTAGTCTTGTTCCCAACCTCCACAGACTAAAATTTTCGTGATCAAGTAAAGTGCCAAGGTTTGAGGAAGGGATGCCTTGGAGCCATTTTCTAGCCCCTTTTTGGACAACCGCCTGTAGTCGGGCTTTGGCTGCCGTGAACGTTGCATCGGACAGTAAACGCTGATATTTCTTGGATACTATGAGATAGTCATAGGACCCCTGCAGGTGTTTGTTTGCCTCTGGTAGTAGGCCTGCGAGGTTCTCGAATCTTGTATCAGCAGCTTCTTTGGCATCCTGGAAAGCCTACAGGGCTATGGCCGGGCTGATGTGCTGGACTGTAACTTCTGAGGCGTGTAATGAAGCAACGTGACAGCTGGCTGCCAGATCTGCTGCAGAGCGGATTCCCAAACCTCACAGTCTAAGAGGAAGGGTGGCTTGAGCCCCGTTGTTGTCGGCCAAGTTTAGATTGAGGAGGTCACTAAGGCTGGTCTTAAGGCTATTGTCTAACTCCCACAGCAGATCCTGGTTTGCTCCGACGTCCGTGCTGCGGAAGAAGTGGACAATTCTTGATGAGCCCAAAGATGATTTTAATAGGTGATATGCGCTATGGGGATTAAGCAGGTTTAGTCGGTTTAGGCAAGAGCAAAGGCTCTTTATTCTACCTGCGAGTTCTGGGTGAGCGGCGGCCGACTCCACAGGGGACCCTAAAAGCGTCATATCTGCTGCCTCGACTTGTTTGCACCCTGAAAGAAGTGCCTCCAGGCTGATATGTTCGGCTGGCCTTTGTAAATAATTTCTCACTTCTGGGGGTTAGCTCCACTCTTCTGAACCGAAGTCAAGAACTCTCTTGATATCTGCCTGTACCACAGATGCTTCTCCCCCATTGGTGCCATCGTCTAGGTACCAGAGATTAAGAGGACTGGATAGAATTGACCAGTTCATTGATGGCTAGGCAGAATAGCGGCGGACCAAGAGGGTCGCCCTGCTGCACGCCGCTGCACGAGAAAATTGTTCTTTCACCAAATGGAGCTCTGAACTGGACCTGTAGGTTTGGTCAACTAAGAAGGCTGCCTCTGGCCAATCCGTTTGTACAGTTTTTAGTATGTGGTCGCGACGGACCTGGTTGTCAACTAAGGGGGCTGCCTCTGGCCAATCCGTTTGTACAGTTTTTAGTATGTGGTCGCGACGGACCTGGTTAAAAGCATTCTTAAAATGGAGTTTGGCGGCGACGAAATTGTTGGGTGCGCTAGACATATTCTTGTTGTGTGAATCACTGCTTCGATGCATTTGGACTATTTAGGAATGCATCGGCGACATTAGCGTTAGCACCATGTCAAGAGAGAACCGTTACGGAGGACCTCGTATCTGACAGAATACCATTTAGTGCAGACGCCTTGGACCAATACCTAGTGTTTAGAGAAGAAAGAAATATTGATTTTGTAATGCAATCGGTGACACTAGCGTTAACGCTAATGTCGAGAGAGAACCTTTACGGAGGATCTTATATCTGTCGAATACTATTTAGTGCAGATGCCTTGGACTTATAAAAAAAAAAACAGGTGGAAACAGGCTCTAAGGAGCGTGTTATGAAATTGACGAATTTGTGTATAAATTTTGTGAAGAATGTAACATCAACCGCTACCACTTGACACGATGCGCTTCAATCGACGCACAACCACTGCAGAAACGTGTGAATTACCTGCTTAGCTGTAACAGTGAATTATATTGAGACATGCAAATTACTGCCAATGATATGAATATGATATGATATGAATAAACTGAATGATAATATTCCGCGGCGGTTCACCGCTGATCCATCAATACGCTGTCGGCGCTGCGCTTTTTGTGGTCCTCATTAAACAATGCGATCTTACCCAAAAAAGTAGATCGTATATTATTCTCAGTACATGCACGCTTGCATATTGCACACGTTCTGACTGCTCGTGTGACAGAGCGCCCGCCAGCCCGAATAGACAGGCCAGCAGCTCCCCCACCCTCCCCTCTATCGAGGTTCGGAATGGAGGTACCACATTACTCCCACCCGACAATTAGACATAGTCACCTCGCGATTCCGCGTTACACCCCGGAATATACTCACCTCCCCCCCCGAAGAGTGACTCGACCGACTCCAGAGCAGGGGTTCCCCACCACTGCGAAAAGCAGCAGTGGAGCCAGACGGTCCTCTCGCCAGGAGGCCTGCGTTCATGTGGCTAACTCGCTCTCGTTCTGCTTATTAAGCCAAGGCAGCAGGCGTCCCAGTCGGTACCACCGGGTTGCTAAAGCCCGGGGCGTTGACAGACCGGCCCGGATTTCATGTGCAGCACGCTTCCCACGTACATTTAAAGTAGCCTTTACATCCCTCGAATGGGCCATGACAAAGTGACATCGTTGTCACTCAATCGATAATATATGCTTTATTCTTTTAACTGTCCTAAACATGGACAGTTAAAAGAATAAAGCATATACACATGTTAATTCAAATGTGTTCATATTCCGTGCTGGTTCACTGCTGATCTACCAATACGCTGTTGGCACTGCGCTTTTTGTGGTCTTCATTAAGCATATCTATCTTAATAATTAATTTACAGGGCTCTGAACGAGTACACATTATCGTGTAGGAACGTAACTGGCAAAAGTAAGTCTTAACCTACAGCCTGATTCATCACATAATTCGCGTCTACTTTAATATGATTAATGATATCGGCACAATTCCACTAGTACAGTGCAGGAATCGTAATTACTGTAAAAAAGCAAAGGGAAATCACTGGCGCTGCCCCGTTAAGCAATGCACAGTAACCTTACTGGGAGTTAAATATGTCACCTTCATCTGTGATCATCTGAATGCACTTAACGAAAATTGTTAACGACCAACCTGATTTGTTAACGACCAACCTGATATTTCATAGTCAAATTTTCTGATATAGCTTATCAGAGATTTTTGGCTGAGATCGGCATAAATCTAATTAGCACGTCTGTATACAGCACATGAGACTGAAGCCAATGAGAAGAAAACACAAAACTGTAAAAGCCGAAGCAGCAGGAGGAGTCGAAGGCACAGTTTTTTTGCGGAATTAATGTCTATGACAATGTGTGTATGTGTTTGCGAAAGAGAAAGAGAGTTAGTGAGCGAGTATGTGTGAGATGTGTGGGGTATGGGAGGTGTTGGGAGGGGGGGGTGCGAGCGAGCGTTGGGGGGTGCGAGCGAGTTTGTTTGTTTTTGTTTTGTTTTTGTTTCCAGTTTGTTTATGCTAAACAAACTAGGAACACGGGAAATAAATAATTCAAGAGTAGTGTCATGCAAATTTAGATCCACTATTCGCTAGGCAAACGCATCAAAAGAGCAGAACATATATAGGGCTCTCTCTTAAATTCTTGCAGCAAACGATGCTGGATCTAAGCCATTAATTTTATTAGTTGCAGGCACCAGTCTTCTTCCGGCATTTAGTAAGGCGCCAGCAAGCGTGGATATATACGAGCCTATCCTCGGCGTGCCATGGATGCTGAGTCTTCAGGAGCTATATACGTTTGACTATGAACTAGTAGCCCGTTTCGCTGGAGACCGAGATTTATTTAGCGAGAGGCCACAAACGTACGCTGTTTATGTTTTGCTTATACTGTAAAAAAAAGTTTTGTAGGTGTACTCGGGACCGCGTTGATATATTAGGTTGGTTTGCAGTTTCACGTTAATATTGCAAGGGAAATGTTTTAATAAGGTATGTTCGCCTTTTTAATCGTTTACGTCCCTGCATTGGTTGCCGCATTATGAACGTATTACTTAAGAGTAGCAGTTATGTAAGCTTCCCTTGCCTAGAGAGAAATTCCATTACTAGCTTTGGTTCTATTCAGATTTAGACTATTATTGCAGTGTTTATTTTAGCCGTCATTTACAAACGCATCATTTATTTCCGAATATAATTATTTTTAATAATCTTACATTGATATGCGCGATATTATTTTCGAATATAATTCTTTTTAATAATTTTACATTGATATGCGTGATATTCGTCTCACTCACGGAGCAATTAAACTAAAAACAACATTGTTCCATTAATTAACAAGGAAGCGATGCTTTTATAATTAAATAGCTAATATCAGTAGTCCTGTTCTATATTACAGATGCAAAAGCCCTCGACCAACGCGCATAAACGGAACTTTTGACGCAAGTCCTCTTTACAGTGTTAACCCGGATTTTGTTTTGCCAGTAGTACTCAGTTACCCACATTTCCTCTTCGGAGATCCTGTACTACATAAATACATCGACGGCCTTAACCCAGACGCGAGCAAGCACAGACTCTACATTGATGTTCATGCTGTAAGTTCATTATGTGGTCATAGGTTGGTGTTTGGTGCTTTCTTATAATACGGGCTATCAAGCAGCTGGTAAGATAAGAGCCCCTGTACTTGCAATAGTTTACCTCCACCAATATCATCTGTAAGCTTTCAGGTCCACGACGCTCTGGTTAGTGCAAACAACGAGCCTTAAGACAAATAGAACAAATTATATACTGCAATAAATTAAATTTGTAGCTATGCTATTGCGACGGAGCGGTTGCCGCGCTCAATGCAGATTTTGTTTCTTACTCACACCCATTAAAAGATAGGGTTCTTAAATTGAGAAAGAACACTCACACCCATTAAAGATAGGTTGAGGCTATATACGCCCCAAGACCTTTAATCATTCGCTTTACGGAATGAAACTAAAAAGTACGCATGGTCAGTGTTACAAAACGGGACAAATAACTAATGTTAACCGCTGATGGCGGGCTGCTTGCGTCCTGCAACATACTCACCGCAAAACTAAGCCAGTTCGCAGATACAGCAGCTACAGTCGACAAACGCAACCCACAGCTGTCACAAAGCTTAACTACGCCAAGGCTAGCAAATACGCAGCATGTGACTACGCACTTAGTGCGGACTGACACATACCGGTGCAGCGGCATAGCTTCTATGATGAGTGCGCACTAATGCACAGCACCTCAGACTAAGCTAGTTTTAGGCATTCAGCTGAATAGACAGCCTACACCCAAAATGTGGCAACGCCGAAGTGACTGTTGATAGGCACACCACATAACTACAGATTTTTACTCAACGTGGTTTCACGCACTGTTGAACTTTGGTGTTTTCACTGTCGTGGCCCATTCGAGGGCTGTTAAGGCTATTGCCAATACGGGGGGACCGTTCTGCACGAGGACCCCCGGGCCGGTCGGTTAATGCCCCGAGTGACACTCGGTGGTACCGTTCCGGGACGCCTGCTGCCTTGGCTTAATAGGCAAAATGAAGAGCGAGTCGCCACATGAAGCGGACCACCGGTCGAGAGGACCGTCTGGCATAGTTTTTGCTATGTAACCCTGCCCTGGAGTGGTCGAGCACCCTGTAATGGGGGGTATTGTATATTCTGGGGTGTAACGCGGAATCGCGAGGTGATTGAATCTGATCGGTACGGTGGAGTAGTGTGGCACCCCCACAGATACCCTCGATAGGGGGGAAGGGTGGGGGGTCTGTCGGCCTGTCTATTCGGGCGCGGCGGGCACTCCCGTGGAAGTACCACACTACTACACCGTACCGGTTAGAACTCTTAACCTCGCGATTCCGCGTTACACCCCAGAATATACTTCGCACCCCATAAGGAGCACTTACGACCACTCCAGGGCAGGGGGGCCCCACTGCTTAAGCTGAGGAGCCAAAAGGTCCTCCCGACCGGCGTTCTGCCTTCGTGTGGTGGTCTCGCTTTCTTTGTGCCTATTAAGCCAAGGCAGCAGGCGTCCCACACGGTACTCCCAGGTTGCTAAAGCCCGGGGCAAAGCACCCATTTTTCATTTTTTTTTTTAGATTTTCCCGTAAGGCAATTGCCCGTGTACGGATTTTTCATGTCATGGCTAAGTTTATTCCACTCCGGCATTTACCTTGTCTAAATTGGAAACCATGCAAACCAATTTAAGAGCGGCCGGTCTGGGTCTCGAACCCAGTCCTCCCGAATGCAAGGCAAAGGCTTTGCCACTAAGCCACCTTCTCGTCGAGTTCTTTTCAACTTTCTCTCATAATACTTGTTCTGTTTGCTATTAGTCCCTCCCTATATCTAGCCTTTGATAAAATTTACCATTAACGTCAAGTTGTACTCTCAAACAACTAGACTCTCCAGTATCACGGTTCAGCAGATCGGCGCAACCATACAGGCTTTGCACCTTCTTTAAGCACTGACTCAATAATAATTAAACCGTGCCACTGCTGAACACGAGATACCTTTGCACCTCATCTCTTATTGTACAAAAACATAAGAATTGGCAATAGCCTTGGATTCCAATTTACTCGCAGCTACCAGGGAAATTTCATTTTGATTTATTTTCCTCCGCTTATTGATATGCAAGTTCAGCGCGTCGTTGCAAAGACACTAAACAAAGCTAGTGTTTTTGCCTCATCCTCATTTCCTCCTATACTCCAAGCCGCCTATCTTTAATAGCACTTCGCCGTGAAATCTGCCACAACATTGTATTGCTTATTTACCACTTCTACGTGTGCTATAATAGCTAGAAACCTGTACAAGAATATCTATGTGTTGACACTGTGTGTGCTATCTATGTGCTAAAAGTATACTTGATATTTCCAGCCGTCTGGAGTTGTGATAGATAAGAGGCTGCGATGCCAAACAAACATATTGATCAGCCCGGTTAACAACGAGTCGCTGCCCAATGTGATTTTCCCGATCTTTTGGCAAGAAATTGTGAGTACTTTTAAAACTTTTAAGCTGGTTTTAGGTACTCAAACAAATTAATCTTCATTTGGGAAATAGCTAAAACTATAATGGCGTCATTAACTAAAATGTTTGCAACTGAATAACATCTACACTGCTTGTCTAACATTTGCTGCGTCGCAGTCTGTTTGTTAATTAGCAGGGAAATCAAAGTGACCACTATTTTTATACTCGTATATCACTTTTAAACCTTTGATTTACCTGGCTTACAGTATAAAGGACCTGAAGGCAAGAAAAAGATGGTGACCGCTTTAAAAACGTGGCCTATCTTCGCGGGCTGGGTGGCAGCCGCCTGTAGCCTCAGCTTAGTGGCCGCCGCTATGCTTTTCGGCGCAAGTATGTCAATCCTGGGGCCTTTTAGCTGTTCAAATGAGGAAGATGAGACACCCCACACCCCGGATGATATTCCAACGGACGTAAGTTTTCTCTAGTGAATGCCCTATTCCTGCACGATTGTAATATGACGAATAATATAAATATAATTACAATATGTAACTGGTCTGTGTTAAATTCGGTAAGATTGTCGCCGTTCAGATTACAGTTTAGCAAACTGATTTTTGCCAATTAGTCCGCAAACAAAATTTTTACCGATTTGTGACGTTATTTTACGATCCTGCAAGATTCAGCCGTGCTGATTCATGCTAGTTGCTGTTATTGGGAAATTCAGGACAGTTCAGCTTATCAATGTTATGTAATATCAAATATTTTTGTGATTATATAAAATATATTAATATATATTTCCAAGGAATTATCGTCCGAGCCGGAGGAAGATTTACGTCGAAGACAGAGACGGCGAGCTTTGAGAGCGAGACTGCCTGCCGGCTTGCCGGTAAATTTCAAGCTACGCGACGGGGACCTAGACGACCTAGGCGTTACAATCCCCGAGTGGGTAATGGAAAAACTTCGGCAGCAAATGGCGGAGCAGGATTCGTCCTCGACAGACAGTTCCGATGTGGATCTCGCTTCTGTAGTCGAAAACAGCGTACAAAAACAGGCTTCACCGAAAAAGCAACAAGAGGAAAGTGGGTCACAAAAACAGGCTAAACCCGATCAGGAGGAGGGCGGTATGTTACCATCTACTTAATTTGCCTGAAAACGAAGGTCTAATGACATCCATTTCACACTGGTGTACTAATTTGCGCTAGCGTAAAGTTCTCATTTGTGGGGCCGATTTCGAGCGCTAAAAATGAAAAGCTGTTCCTAAACTACTACCAACAGGTATTTGATCATATAAGGACTGCGTGTTTAGCATTTACTTGCTGTCGCGACAAACGTATCTCGACATAGTCTTAGGTCACTTCTAATGACTTTGATTCGACAAAGTATATGCATTTTGTTTTACTTCTTTTGTTGCAGAAGTGTCAAAAGGGTGCTTATCGCAAGATATTGAAGAAGCGCCAAATGAAGACAATGAAGACAATAAGGACAATGGAGAAAATGGAGAAACTGAAGAAAGTGGAGGCAGTACAAGCTGCGTAGACGCCATGACGCAAGAGGTCTAAACAAATAACAAATATTAAAAGGTATGAGACAATACTCGCATTAGTTTCGCCGTTAAAATTTTGCATATTGATTGATTTGATTTATTGTTTGCTTAGCATACCTAAATACACATGTCACATTTTATATAATTTGTGACATTTTCAATCCTACTACTAAATCTAAGCTTACTTTGTACTTCCCTTTGTGAAAATTTTAACATTCCCCTTCTCCCTCAAGAAATTTCCTTGCGCAATTAAAACGGCAACCCAATGCAAATCTCTTTGTATTGTTTCAAATTTCTTTCTCAACCCTGCGCTGTGGACCAGAGGCATTAGCAAAAGTTAATCCTGGCACATACATGGCCTTCCATATATTCCTTGTTACTATATATATATATAATAAACCCCAGAGGCTTTTACACCTTACCGCATTTCTTCCTCTTTCAGCCGGATTCAGGAAGACATCTCTTCTTCCTCTAAATAATTATCCCCTGTAGTCATTGTCACCCCAAGATACTTGTACTGACTAAAACTGCGCTTTTTTTTCATTAAACGCCATGCTCAGTTCCTCCGCTGCTTCCCCACATGCATTCAACATTAAACTTCGCTAGTAACCCGCCATAACACTACCATATCGTCAGCAAACAGCAGCACGGGTGTGTTGATATATACACTTTTTCCCCCTATCTGCCATCCTAAACTAGTTCTACTAATCATTCGAGCTATTCTCTCATATACATAAAAATTACCGATGGCAACGGACAGCCTTGCCTGACCCCCTGAGCAACTATAAACATTGTTCGGCTGCTTTTATTATTCTTACCATGTTCTGTAAATAAACTCTATCCAGCTTCTCTCCAAACCCTCCTCTAACGTGATTTGATACAACTTTGTTCTGTCCTCCACATCACATGCTTTATTTAAAAATCTAGCCACAAACCCTTGACCCTGCAATCTCGATGTTTCTGGTGTTTCAACCTGACCTAATAAAATATGCTCATCTAGCCTATACCATTTTCTAAATCCGCACTGCCATTCTCCTATTTTCGCATTTGTCTCCAGAATACTCTGCACTCTAACTCTTAAACACTTGCATAAATATTCGATACGCTATAGGTGTAATTGTTGGTCTCCTATTTTTCAATTATCTACCCCCTACTTGGAAGAGAGTATATATGATGTATGCAACAGTGTTTCTAGAACTGAACTTTAACCGTTGTAAAAATGGCACGATAAGTGCAAATTTTGTAGTATATATGATGTATGCAACAGTGTTTCTAGAACTGAACTTTAACCGTTGTAAAAATGGCACGATAAGTGCAAATTTAGTTATATCGTGCTATTTATATCATAGAGAATATTAGTAAAAACATTTATTTGATGAGAGGCGCTTTTTCATCATTACTACTATCACACTACCTTAAACGGGTGAGCAACAATACTCATAATGTGGCAGCGGTTCGATTCGGAGATACTGGATAAGAATAGATGATAAACAATAACGCTGAGAGTTAACAGCCATGCTGCTACAAGGACTATTGGGGTAACCCTAAATATTTCAACATGTCCGCTTATAGTGCCGCTCTAATAAGATGTGTAAATAGGTATCTGGGTATACATAACACATTCATCTAGCCGCAGTAACGAATAACTGTAGGCAGTTCTGCGTATTTTAATTTTGTCCACGTTGCCTCACTTGATTTTAGACTTCGTCTGTCGCCTTGTTCAGCAACAATCAACGAGCATAGTAAGCGCGCACTTATGCAGTCTCGTGCACGTTAACATCTGCGACGACGACCGAAACCGCTCCAGATTCAGATAAGCATCAAAAGCAACAAAGCTGTTACATATCTATATATTATATTATCACGCAGGTATTATATTGCAGATAAGAGCCAATATATTATAATAATATATATATATATATATATATATATATATATATATATATATATATATATATATATATATATATATATATATATATATATATATATTAAAAAAAACACAAAACAAATATAAAAACTAAAAATCTAGGTATAATATTTAAAAAAAAAATTTAAAACATAAAAACTAAAAAAAAACTTTAGGTAAGAAGTCAATATATAATTATAGTAGGTATTATATTGCAGAGAAGAAGCCAATATATAATAATAAATAATATATATATATATATATATATATATATATATATATATTAAAAAAAAATACAAAAAAAATATAAAAACTAAAAATCTAGGTATAATATTTAAAAAAAATTTAAAACATAAAAACTAAAAAAAACTTTAGGTAAGAAATCAATATATAATTATATAAATATATTATATATATATATATATATATATATATATATATATTACTTAAAACTTTAAAAAATATGTAGGTATTATATTGCTGATAAGAAGCCAATATATATATATATATATATATATATATATATATATATATATATATATATATATAAAACACAAACAAATATAAAAACTAAAAAACGAGTAAAAAAAAAATAAAAAACATAAAAACTAAAAAAAACTTTAGGTAAGAAGTCAATATATAATTATATAAATATAGTATATAATTTTATATACTATATTTATATAATTATATATTATTATATATAATTATTATATATATATATATATTACTAAAACTTTAAAAAATATGTAGGTATTATATTGCAGATAAAAAGCCAATATATATATATATATATATATATTGCAGATATATATTATAATCTATATATAAAAAACACAAAAAAATATAAAAAACTAAAAAAACTAAAAACATGTTATGTAGGTATTATATTGCAGATAAAAAGCCAATATATATATATATGAGTGAGCGACCCCGGCCAAAGGATCCGATAGGGCACTCGCCACTTCTCCTGATGGCTCATAGCATTTGAGGTCAGGGCCATCAGAGAGTGAAGCTTAAGGGAGGAGGTGCGTTTAGTGGGTATGGGCCTCAGCGGGGTAACGTCCATCCGCTGGGGTCGAGTCCCACACAGCTCGAGATGGACATGGATTCTCCCAACTCGTAGCGGTAGTGCGTAACTGCATTTAATCCTCCTCCTAAAAAAAAAAAAAAAAAAAAAAAAAAAAACAATGTTTTATATATATATTGCTGTTGAGCCGGACGGTGCGAGCTCCTGCTTAAATTGCCTAGATCGCAAGTTATATCTGTCTTTTAACGGGAGTTTTGTCACAAACCACCGTGACTACCAGTGTGACCGTGAGGTACCTATATAGTTGTTTTAGTGAAATATGGCGGCCCTAATTATATTTCACTAATCTAACTTTTATATAAGTATAGTGTATGCACTGGCTACAAAATCCAGACAGTGCAGTGTTGTATCGATACGCTTTGTTTTGAAATCGTATCGATACAATCATCTATCACAAGTATATAGTAGGTATGTAGGTAGTCAATTAAAATAAGTGGTTTAAAAACACGATATGGCTGCCCAATATATATTCACACACCCTTTAGCAGGGGGGCTTTATTACAACCACAGATAAGTGCTCCATTACAAGAAAACAACCCTGCCAAAGCCGGCGGCTTACCGAAGAAGGTTAAGTATGGTTATACCTACAAGCTAAACGCCATGCAAACATCCTGCTAACAATCGTTTTCTTTGCAACAGTTCTTGACTGGATATTGAGCCCGGCGCGAGTCCTTGTTGTGGCAATATTGAAGAACTTCGCCGCTCTCTCAGGCTGCTTACATCAAGTAAATGTGGATTTGTCACTTCTTTCTAACATGGATGCAGTATCTTTACATTTTACGTCATTCTCATTAATATTGCAGCGAGACGCAACACGCCTGACAAATTTATTGTGAAGTTTAGTAAGCGTGTTGTTGTCACGGAAATAGCCTAGATTCCACACCGGCGAGGCATACAGTAGGACCGGCAGAACATATTGCTTATACAACCTTATGTACAGAAAGGGTTTTTTTAACAAAATACAACGAAATATCCAGTTCAGCCTCAGTGTGGCCAGGGCTGCCATTTCTAAAACGTGGGGAGTATAGCTAAGAGTACAGTTTGTAAATATGCCTAAATATTTAATAGACGTCTTAGCCATTAGCACCTCCGAGCCCAACGTGTATCTGTGTGCAGGGTTATTGTGGCCAAAATGTAAATCGCCACACTTATTTACAGATAGCTTAAGATCAAGCCTCTTACACCACTCTATGAAAGCAAAGTCCGGCATTCTTATCATTATTTACAGCTATATACATTTTTACATCGTCAGCATATATTTTTGTTTGCACTGGCTGGGGCACTATATATTTCAAGGAGTCAGTATACAGTATGTACATTAGTGGACTTAGTATAGTGCACTGAGGGCAACCCAACGTCACGTCAGCAGTGGAAGATAGGCAATCATTTACCCTGACTCTGAAAGACCTAGTGGCGAGGAAGGCCTTAATCCAGTTAATAATAAGACTTGAGTGAGTTTTCGAAGTCAAAGTAGACGCAGACAAATGGTCTTCCCTCGTTAACCATAAGAGACCAGTCATTTTGTGTCTCAAGCAGCTGCAGGACCGTAGAGTGGGCGGGACGGTACGCAAATTGTTCTTTGGAGATCAGACCCTGTGCATTAGCATTGCTGTAGATCACTTCAGTGATGATACAATTTACAAGGCACTGACGTGAGCGAGACCGGCCTTTTGTTGTTAAGATCGCTTTTGTCCCCACGTTTATGTACAGGGCAGACACGAGCGCAACGAAAAAGACTCGGTACAGATCCCTCCTCGAGGGATCGACGAAATATGATTGCTAGTGGAACACATACCTCATAACCGTTTTTATATACAAATGCAGGGATGCTTAGCAAGGTTTTCAGGCTTTGAGTCAGCGTCATTCACAACAATCAAATTGTCAGGCGTTGGCACAGGAAAAGCAGAGTGGAAGTTCCGCTCCTCCAATTCATCGTGTGAAAAGTAGGTTGCAGCAAAAACATTAAAAAAAAAATTCAGCTTTTTCAAAGTTGTCCGTTGCGTAGAAGCCATCGGGTCGCTTGATAGTGGCTAGGCTATCCTTAGTTCTCATACGCTTCTGCACGTACATGTGGATGGCGGTAGGAGTTGTCAACTGGGCAACACTACACTCTTCCATGATCCGTTGTCTATGAAGCATTCGTTTTAGTTTCTTTTGTAGAGCAGCACCGTTCTCCAAAGTTGCGCTATTCAGGGCGGGTTACCCGCTGAATGTCACTGTTTAACTTTCCAGCGGAATCGATGATCTTGACCGGAATATATAATTCACAAATTTGTTGTACATTTCATCTACGTTTTTCAGTCGGTTGTCATCAGATTAAAAAGTATCCCTTCGTAGTCGCCTTTGTCTTAGTCCCAACAGTAGTGACGGGCATTCTGACGTAGCATCGTGACGTAGCATAGTGACGTAGCATCTGTGGCGATCGGTGAAGTCGACGCACTCATCTTCTCAACAGAATCATCGTTTGTCAAAACCACGTGTTACGCCCCCGAGAAGGAGTACTGACTAGTTGCTGGAGCCCAGAGTCACAACAAAACTGAAGTAGTATTTCCTCCGTCGAGATTCTGCCATCAGCAGTCAGATCAGCTGAACTGGCCGCAGGTCGTAATGATGTGGATCCCCGCCAACCCGACTAGTTTATACCAGGTTGGTTAAGGTCTCCAGAGAGAACTACACTCAGATCGTCCAACACCAGATTACCCAGATCCGCAATTAGTCTGCTGCTAGCACTCACCATGAGCGGTCGTGTGTGAACTTCGCTCTGTGAAGAAACGGTGAAACGTGAGAACCTGAGGTCCTAAACGGATTGAGCAACGACACTTAGTTTACTGCGCTTAGTGAGAGATCCAGCGCACACCTTAAGCACCTCACAGGACGGACGTCGGTTCCCGACGGAGCAGGATTTGCTTGAATTTGGTGTTTCGCTTGCACAGTGTTTGCTTAGTTTGCTGCCCTGTGCTATCGATTTGGCGTTTACTCGGTGACATAGTGATCTGGTGAATTGGTGACGCGCATAGCTTCTGTGTTGTTTGTGACTGCTACGTACACGTGGAGCGTGTGGTCGCGTGTGTGCGTGCGGCGAGCGTGCGCGGGGACGTGCACTTCGACGTGCACCGCGCCGACGTACGGTTGACGTGTGCCGCACCGGTGTACGGTTGACGTGCGCAGCGCCGACGTGCGGTTGACGTGCGCAGCGCCGACGTACGGCGGACGTGCACCGCGCCCACGTGCGGCGAGCGCGCACTGCGCTGACGTGCACCGCGTCGACGTACGGCGGACGTGCACCGCGCCGACGTGCGACGAGCGCGCACCGCGCCGACGTGCGACGAGCGCGCACCGCGCCGACGTGCGACGAGCGCGCACCGCGCCAACGTGCGGCGGACGTGGGCCGCGCCGACGCGGTACGCAAGTGATACCTTTAGTGGTACATGTGTGATTTTGTGGAACATCTGTGATACAATTGTACTATTTGTGATACCTTGGTGGTGCCTTTGTGGTACTTTTTTGCATCCGGCCCTGCCTGACACTGACCTCTTCGAGGTCGACACCGGGATAAAGGGGGAGAACGATGAGTGCCTCAGGAAACGGGGGGGCGGGCGAGATAAATAAGGGAGGGAACCCCTTCAGGAGTAGTAGGGCACTTCCCAGAACTCCTGAAAAAAGGGTAGTCAAGGAGAGGGCCCAAGCGGGGTAACTAAGATGGAGGAAGAAGGGGCGGCTACACCGACGGTGCTGGTGCCCAACTCGGACACGAAGACTAGAGGACCCAGAGGCAAGCATGGGGAGGGGGGACCAAAGCCATGCGGATAAGGAGGACAATGATAAGGCGGGAAATAGCAAGGCGGGTCAAAAAAGAGCGCGTCTTAGCACACCTCCTAAAGAAACGGACAAGGACGCCGCAAAAACAGGGGGCAAAAAGTGGCTTAATATCCTGGCTAACAGGTTGAAGGAATACACTTCTGGGGAGCTGCCTGTTTCGCTGTGGCCGGCTGAAGAACCAGTAGTCGAGGACTAAAACTCGGCTTTAGTCAGCCTACTCACCTGGACGGGGGTGCTAGACCAGCTATGCGGAAAACACCCTACCACCAAGAGAGAAATCAAGATTGCGGTTGAGGAGTTGGGAAAGGCGGCTAGAAAAATTAAAAGGCAGGGCAAAAAAGAGATATAAAAGAGGAGGATAAAAAGGCGGAACACATAAAAATGATTACCCGGCTTGAGGGGGAAAACTCTGAGATGAGGACCAAATAGAAAGATTTCAGCAGGAGGCTGAAGAAATGAAGGCTAGAATAGAGGGGCTTCAGCAACTATCTGAGGGAAAGCTCCGGGGGGAGAAGGGCCAGGAGAGACGGCAAAAAAAGCCGCGGATAGTGCTCCCCTGTGCTCCAGATGCGGTAAGAAAATAAATGAAGAAAGGGCCGAGGAGCTTAGCGTAGCCAGGTTATTGCTGAGCTTGACACAGCCGTTCAGGCGGCTCAGTCGGATGAAGAGCTACTTACGGTTCTCCAGAAAGACTGGCCCGAGAAGATGTTCCAGAGGGCCTCGCTAACCCAGCAAGGCATCCTGTCAGCAAGGGAGACCCGGGCTCTTATCATACGGGAAGGCTCAAAGAGGGACTCAGCGTTGCTGGCCCAACTAGCGATGCAGTTCCCCTCCCGGTGGAGAGTCTCGCGGTTCTCCGGAGCAGGGATGCCTTGGAGCTGGAATGTGATGAAGCCGAGGATACTCCCATGAGTGTCAAGTGCACGTCACGCGAAATGACAGGGATTACTCCAGTCGTTGGAGTAATCCCTGAAGGGGCGCCAGCAGGCGGTTTTTTTAGGCTACTCACTAAGGTGGTACTGAAAGCAAAGGCGGAGCTAAATGAAGAGAGGTTTACCCTTCAGGTGCCGGAAGAGTACCAAACTGACGGCACACGAAGGGCCTCTGCCGCCGGGTGGGCTGTGACGCAGAGTTAGTCACTCCCAAAAATCCCACAGGTGGGTCGATAAAGCATGGTAGTGCTGGGCCCCCTCTGGTTCAAAGCACGATCAGGATAAAGACCGCTGAGGGGAAGACCTTTAAAGAGACCCTACAGAGCGTCCGGCCTTTCGTTCAGCCGGGAGTGACGGGCCTGAAGGTTGGCGGGGTCTCCAAAACCAAAGAAGGGGACCTGGTTATAAAGGTCTGGGAGAGCAAGGCCGGCGCCGGGAGCTCTTTCGTCGACATTCTCCGGAACAGCTCAAACCTGGAGGTTGATCGGAGGGTAGGCGGGGTCCCCAAGGCCATTGTTCTTCGGAACATTGACCCCTTCGCCGACAAAAAGCAGATAAAGGAACGCTACGGCAGGCGTTGGGGCTGTCCGAGGACACCCCCCCTCGCACTGAAGACCCCCGCATGGGGAAAAATTGTTACTGGCAGTGTCTGGCAACGCTGCCATCAGCTGCAGCTACCAGGCTTTTGTCCAGACGGAGCATCACCATTGGAGGCTCCGTTTGCAGACCTGAGGAATGGGTCTCCGTGCCCATGTGCTACAATTGCCGGGGTGCGGGACACAAAGGACTGCAAAGAGCCGAAGGTGGACGCCAAGCGATGCTATCGGTGCGGAAACGACGGTCATCTCGCGAGGGCATGCGACAATCTCAATTCTCACTGTCACGTCTGTGATAAAGAGGGGCACTCGGCGGCCTCAACGGCCTGCCCAGCGTTTGCTAAAGCTCTGCAGGAACGACGCAAGGCTGTAAAGCAGAGGGCCATACAGCGGACAGAAGAGAAAAGGAAGAGGATAGGAGAAAGGGAGAGCAAGCTGGCTAAGAAGGAGCGGACACTGAAGGCCAGGGTGCCAACAGTCGACGAGGAGGGTTTCAAGGCGCCTAGGACGACAGCCAGGAGGCAACAGGTTAGTTTCGAGGGGATCGAGGGAGGGACAGGTAACAATCACAATGATTATGGTCATACAGGTCAACCTGAACCGATGTAGAGCAGCCCACGCCCTGCTGGACCAAACAATCCAGCACAGGGGTATTGAGCTTGCTCTAGTTTCGGAACCGAACAAAGGCATTGCACTCCGGAAGGGCGTTATTAGCCTTGATACAGGACATGACTCAGGCACCTGGTGGACGGGGAATAGTAGGCATTTATCGGCTAGAAGTCTGGTTTCTGGTTCAGGGTTCACATGGATAGAAATAGAAGAGCTAGGGGTTTTATATTCTTGCTATTTTTCACCAAATAGGAAACTTAGGGAGTTCAATGTGTTTCTCGATAGTCTGGGGCAGAGCCTACGCGTTCATACGGGAAAGGGAATCGTCCTCACCGGGGACTTCAACTCAGCCAGCGTCGGGTGGGGCAGCAAAACCACAAATGATAGGGGCCAGGTACTAGAAAAATGGATGGAAAATGGGTTGCTTTTAGTAAACGACGGGAAAGTACCCACATTCTCGCGGGGAAACCCGAAGTCTTTCGTGGACCTCACGATGGCGAATGACATAGCCTTCCCAAAGATATCGGGTTGGCAGGTTGATGAGAAGGAAAACGGAAGTGACCACAGATACATCCTGTTTGAGGTCGCTACCCCTCCCGAGCCAGCTGCCACTCCGCGCAGACGCTGGCAGATGCGCATGCCAAACCAGCGGGTTCTGGCGGAGAAGATTGACGAGGGCTGTCGACAGCTGTCAGAGGAAACCACGGATGAGACCCGGATTGCAGCTGTTCTCACAACGGCCTGTGAGAAAGCAGGCCCCCGGACCAACTCTGGGCGCCGCCGGCGGCCGGTGCTTTGGTTGAACCAAGAAATTGGCGAAACACGTCGTAAATGTACTAGACTAAATAGGGCTTACACTAGACCCCGCTCATGGCTGAGTGAAAGAGTCGCCCGAGGGGAGCAAGGGTGGACGGTGGACGAACGATCGGCCAACCTCCTGGCGTCTTACGGAGCTGCCAGACGGACTTTGCAGAAGCTTATTGAGAAGAGTAGAAGAGTAAAGCGAAATCTTGGAAGCTTTTGATAGAAGAGGTGGCAAGGGACGTTTGGGGTCGGCCCTACCGGATCGTCTCGGCCAAGCTCCGGAAACCACCTCCTAGACTACCACCGGATGTGCTGGAGAAGACGGTTCGCCATCTCTTTCCGGACCATCCGTGGAGAGGAGAAAAGAAGTTTCTGGTTGCCCCGGAAGACATTCCGGAGGTAACGTTAGATGAGGTCGAGCGAGCAACGAAAAGGTTGACACCCGGAAAGGCACCCGGCCCGGACGGAGTCCCCCCTGAAGCGGCGAGGCAGCTAGTGAAGCGCTGGCCAAAAGTCTTTCAGACCCTGGCCAACAGACTTCTCAGAGAGGGGCGTTTTGCGAGGCTGTGGAAGAAGGCTAACCTGGTCCTGATCCCGAAAGGGGGAGGGAATGCCCCTGCAGGAGAGCTTGCCTACCGTCCCATATGTCTTCTCGACACTATGGGTAAGATCTTAGAGAACGTACTGGTTGACCGGCTCAACGCCGAGATCGAAGCCAAAGGGGCTCTATCAGAAGCACAGTATGGCATTCGGAAGGGACGGTTCACGTTCGACGCCCTGGCAAGAGTATTGAGACGGGCAGGTGAGCAGCTAACGAAGACCCCCAAAACACGGGACTTTGTGCTGCTCATTCTCCTAGACGTCAAGAACGCCTCTAACTCGATGAGCTGGAAAGTGGCAATGCAAGCGATGGAGCGCAAGGGCATCTCGCCCTACCTTCGTCGAATCATAGCATCGTACCTGTCGGAGAGAGGCCTGCTGGCCGGCGATCAGAGCTACGCAGTTACTGCAGGGGTCCCGCAAGGATCGGTTCTGGGACCGGTCCTGTGGAACCTCGCCTATGACAGAGTTCTCGAGCTGCAGGGTCTGCCTAGGGGTGTCGAGATGGTCAGTTATGCCGACGATTTGGCCCTTCGGGTCACGGCCCGTAGTACGGGAGCACTAGAGTCAGCCGCTAATGAGGCCTTGCTGATGGTGACAAGACTGGATGGAAGACCATTTATCAAAACTGGCACCGCACAAGACTGAGGCGCTGTAACTAACAGGCAGAAAAAGGACCAAAAACATACAGGTCGAAGTAGCAGGTCACCCAATTGTTTTGGGAAAAAAGGCAAAGTACCTCGGGGTGATACTCGACAAGGGACTGACTGGCGCAGCGCACATACAGCACGTGCCAGCAAAGGCCCGAAAGGTGGCCAGCAATCTGGCGCGCCTGATGCCAAGAGTCGGAGGAGTTAAAGAAGAAAAGCGCCGTTTTTTGGCAACTGCTGCAGAATCCGTCGCCCTTTACGGAGCACCGGCATGGGCAGACAGGGCACTTAGGACGGCATGCAACAGGAGAAAGCTGAGGTCGGCGCAACGGCCGGTGGCCATAAAGGTCTGCCGCGCATTCCGTACCGTGTCGACTGAGGCACTACTTGTCGTGTCCAAGATGCTGCCATGGGATTTGCTGGCCGGGGAGCGAGCAGAACGAGCGCTGGACGGTGATCTAGACCCCACACGGGCTAGATTAGCTACTTTGGACTCTTCGCTGGACCAAAAGTCTGATCCCGGACCTACGGCAATGGTACGACTGCAGACACGGCGAGCTATCTTATTATGCGTCCCAGGTGCTGACCGGCCACGGTCAAGCTCGTCTTAGCGTCCACTCAGGCTCCGGTCGAGAGGGGGAATCTGTAGACGGGAGGCGGGTGGGTGATAGGGAGGCGGACCAGGCTAGCCAAATACAGCAAAAAATTCCCCAGATGATGACTCTCGACGCACCCACAGGCGGGCGGGCTGCGGAAGGTATAACGGCCTTCTTGAAGTCGCCGCCCCGCACCAAAGCGGGCTAGGGCGACTGTAAGAAGGCTGGAGTAGGGAGGAGAGGCAAACTGGCCATTCCCATAGATACGAAGCGATGCCTAGCAGTTACCGTTCCCTGGGGGTGGGGGGAGGCGGGTGTTAGTGGGTTTGTGAGTCCCACACTAGTCACTGGCTGTGGTGGCGCATGTACATCACGATTCCCGTAATCCCCCATATTAATGCTGAGAGGTTTCAGCATATAAAAAAAAATCTGCAATTAGATTCTCCATTCTCAAGACTAGCTTATGTGCAAATGAAACTGGTTCTGCTTCCTTCCAGGAGCAAATCAGCTGCAATGATTTCCGACGAACAGGCATTCAGTTGGTCGACCTCAGAGCAGGGGAGTCTAGAATTTACCAGAAGCATAACACTACCGCCCACTTGACCGCCCCGGTCCTTACGAAAAACCTGAGTCGGCAAGCTCAGCATCCGTTACCCTATCAGACAGCCACGTCTCCGTTATGAAAGCGATGCCAATTTCTTCAATCTTCATGAAAGCGTGCAAACAGTTTATGGCTCCCGGTTTTGCGAGCGATCGTGAATTTAGGGACAGACATTTTAATTCTAGGTCTTGTTTCACAGTATCTTCGATCTCCTTATCATTATCCAGTGCAGTTTTCCTTAGTCAATGAGAGGGAAAGCTTTCCACCACATCGGCTTCTCTCAAACGACCACTGAAAACTTTTATTATAGCCCCATCATTTCAAATGTTTTGATCAAACATTTCAATACAATTCAAACAAATATATCGTTGCTTATTGTATTATCTACACTGTGTTCGATTTTAGAGTTCAAAACAAAGCGTATCAATACACCACGATATTGGGCTGGGTTTTGTAGCCAGTGCATATACTATACCTATATAGAAGTTAAGATTGGTAAAATATAATTAGGGCCGCTATTTTTCACTAAAACAACTACATAGGTAGACTCACCTTACCTAAATCTAAAAACCGGCACAATCACTTCCACTTAAAAATGCTAAAATGCACTTCAGACAAATCTTTGCAATGGTGCACGCACTGCTAACCCATTTAACACAGCGACCCGGCGAGTTATAACAATTTTGCATCTTTTAAATGCAAAATGGAACTGTTTGGCGGTGTTAAATCTCACAGTTCGGTCACACTGGTGGCCACGATAGTCTGTGACAAAACTCCCGTTAAAAAGCCAGATATAGCTTGCGATCTAGGCAATTTAAGCGTATATATATATATATATATATATATATATATATATATAAAATAAACCTACTAAAGCTCAGGATCAACGCACTACCAACGCGTGCCAGATTGGCCAGGGGACGCCCGGACTACAACAAACGTTGAAGGCGCGGGTTTCATGCGCCTGAGACGTTGGCTCATGTCGCTCAGATGTGCGACACAACACACAAACTATAAAGAGACATGACGACGTCTGTGATTGCGTGGCGCGTCTTCTTCGCGAGAGGGGTTATGAGGTGGTTCGTGAGCGAGTATTCCGTCGACTGGGCGCACCGGGTCTAAAACCCGACCTCGTAATAACACCTACCGAGGTCTGGGTTTTAGATGCCAAGGTTTGCGGTCCGAACCGAGACCTGGCACAAACGCGGCAGGACAAGATCACCAAATATGACGTCGAGTTCCTAAGGGCGGCGCTCCCCGACCCGCAAAAACCTCGCAGACTCGGATCCATCACTATCTCTAGGAGTGGTGTATGGGACTCCGAATTTGCGAGGACGCTCTTAGGGCTCAGCGTCACGAAGAGGAATCTTAAATCTTACCGTTTTAACGTTGCAAGGAACCTTAAGGATATACCGCTCTCACCGGGTCCATAAGAGCGGGGGCTACCATCAAGCAAGGACACGGACAGCTAATTCTTAACCTCACGTAACACCTTTTTACCACCATTTTTATTAAGGCGAGCACTGCCGAGTGTGCAAACGTATTGTAAATGATTAATAAATCATGGCGAGCACTGCCGAGTGTGCAAACGTATTGTAAATGATTAATAAATCATGGCGAGCACTGCCGAGTGTGCAAACGTATTGTAAATGATTAGTAAATCATCACAATATTTTCTATATATATATATTGCTGAGTTTGAACAAGAGGAAGTTCTAATGTAAACGTGCGCTTGAGCTCAATGATTAGGCTGTCTATTAAAGCTGTCTGGCTGAAAACCATATGCTGATAATGACGAGAACAATGATGAGTATAAGAATAATTATGATAATGATTTGTTGAGTTGTTCTCAAACGGTGCAGACGTGTTTGTGTGTGGCTCTCGGAAAGTACCGCTAAATTCTAGAATTTTGCGTGGAAATCCATGTGCATAAGTGAGCACAACATCGTTGAGATCATCGAAGTCGGTTAGCGTGAACATCTGTAGTGTGCCTCGGAACTAATTCATTAGAAGCAGTGTCAACTTAAATAGTCATCATCATCACTCACCTCTACCTGCATCATCTTCACTTCTCACCACTATCTTCGTAGCTTTATTACTATCTCGTATCCAGCATCACTCTACTATCATTACCTTCATTATTGCCAGCTTCGTGTTTACTAGCATCCCCACATCCACCGTTAACCTCATTGAAATCACCCCATCCGTCATCATTATCAGCATCATCGTGAGTTACAGGCCTAATTATACTCACCATCAGCAGCATCATCATCTTTTTCTCTCTTCATCAGCTCTACTTCACAATTACATCAGTCTACTCACTATCGCCAGTTATCATCACGACTCTCATCACCGACGCCGCCGTTGTCACTACCTCCCCTTCGGATACCACCACCACGGTTTCAAATCGAACGCGAACTACAGTTCAGCCTGACACTGCATGGTAAATAAACAATATCTTGTTTGTAAACAGGCGCGGCATAGCAGTAGCTAGCTATGTCGGTGCAACGGACGCCAACAAAAGAGCAGATCGTGCAACGTGACAAACCTGCGTACGTGCAAGTGGAAAGAGCTGCGGATGAACGCGTTGATGAATCAATCAGCGATGCGGGCGGTCCGGCTCACCGTCCAAAGGCGGGATGTGAGAAACGTGCCGCTTCGAGTCCTGTGGAAGACTCCCGCAGCAAGGATATGCGCGTTTCGCAGGCTTTTGTTGAAACCACTAGCGAGACAACCGGTGGCGTCCAAGACGGTGAAGAGATACCGGACGAAGCGGGGTTTACAACGGTGACCCGGTCCAGGCGATCTCGTGCGCCGAAAGTTGTCGTGGCAAAGCACGAAGCAGTAATATTTTCGTCGGAAGACAATTCCCTGGAGCTCCATTTTAATGATGTATGCGACTTTATCGCTAAACACATCAAAGGAAAGATGGAAGAACCCCGTTTCACAAGGAGTGGGGAACTTCTAATTGTTGTTGAGGCCGAAGAGGATAGAGCTACGCTACTGTCGCTGCAGGAGTTAGCCAACATAAAGGTGTCGGCGAGAATCAGTGGAGGGCGATCCACAGTAAAGGGAAAAATATCTGGTGTGCATCCATCAATATCGGAGGCTACAATATCGGCTGCTCTGAAGCCTTTTAGGGTTTCCGAAGCGATAAGGGTGAAAACTAAAGACGCGAAGACAAATATTGTATCGACCACTGAGCAAGTTATTCTGACCTTCGCGGGTGGAGATTTTCCAGCAGAGGTTCGGTTAGGGTTGAAACGGCACGGCGTTGTCTTATATCGAGAGCCCATGCAATGCTTTAAGTGTTATAGCATGGATCACTTTGCAGCAAACTGCAAACTCTCTACACCGAGATGCAGAAGGTGTGGTTCTACGGAGCACCTGAGGAAGGATTGCAAGGCCAAGGCTCGATGCAGTCTGTGCTTTGGTGAACATGAAGCCACTTGGGGCTCATGTCCACATAGGCTGAAGCGTATGGAACTGTTACAAAAATCGTCCCAAAACAGCATCATGAAGCGCTCAGATGCCCCGCTGGTACCACTCTGCACGCCTGTGGGCCACATACAGGCCTCTGACAACTTCTCAAGGCGCACTTGGTCTTCCGTAGTAAGAAATGGAATCAAGATAAACGAGGCAGCGCCCAAACCTCAACGACTTGAAGCGGAACGGGACCCAGCAGCAACAAGTGCCCCACTTAAAATGACCGGACATAAACTGAGTGACCAGCAAGTGCCGCTACCAAGAGTGGAGGATATAGTGCAACAGGTGATTGCGACGATTATGCCGAGGTTAACGGATATCATCGTGCAGACGGTGGCAAGGGCCATTCAGGAAGCTATTCCGAGCATTCTGGGAGGACTGATGGGCGCCCCGTTAGCTCCCTCACCTATGCTGCAACAATCCACGACCATTAACGCTGATAGCACCCAACCTACACGGGCGAACAGAAGCGCGGATCATGTAATGTCATCTTCATCACGTCCCAAACCGACCTGACTTCTGAAGACAACAGTGAGCAGGCCGCACGCGTGCGAGAACCAGCAGATACAGCAAGATAATAATAAGTTCGGAGACGTAGTGAATGCAGGTATTCAGATAGTGATGTGGAATTGCGAGGGGAGGGGGGTGTTAGATTTGCTCGGGGACGATGCGTACAAAGGGGTAGACGTTCTAATTCTGACGGAGACCTGGGCACGAGAGCAGTTTGATATTCGGGGATTCTATGGATACCATGCGCTGGCATCGTGTAAAAAGGGTCCGGGTAGGCCGAGCGGGGGGGTATCGATTTTCGTTAGACCGACGGTAGGAGAAATGAGCGTGGGGATAGTAGCAGAAAATCTAATCGCAGTCATGTCGCCTAAACTAGAACTAGTGGCTACCTATGTACAACCGACGGGGACGGAGTCCACAGAGACGATGGTCGAGCGTCTCTTGCTGGGGATAGAAGCGCTACCGCGAAAGGCTCCGATGATCATAGAAGGGGATTTCAACGCGAGATTAGACAGGATTGACTCTGAACGAACGGTGGCTTTGCTAGACGTACTGGAGGAGACCGGCTGTTGGGTAGTTAACAGGGCAGATGTGTGCACATATGAATGCCACTCCGGGACATCAGTTATTGATATATTTGCAACCGATATAGACAGAAAGGACATACAATTTACAGGGGACGACAATCCTTTACAGGAAGGTGCGGGACTCAGAAAACATATACCTATGGGTATCCGGGTAAAAATTAGAAGCAGTGTTCAAGAACGAGGGAAGAGGGAAGGATCAGGGAGAAAGCTTAGCGGCAACGTCCTTTTACAAGGGCTTAGCGGGGTACTTCCGGTGCCAGGGGTAATCCAGGTAGATTCCTATGAACGCAGTCTAGTAGGCTTATTGAGGTCTGCGATGTTGCCGCCACAGGAGAGAAGCGGAAGACCCTGGTTTAATGAAAGGTGCAGGGCAGCCAAGCAAGCTAGTAAGCTGACGCGAGAATATGTAAAGACCGTTCCGTTAATGAGGCCGTTGGCAGCGTTGGTTAAACGGCTGGTTAAGAAAGCGTATAAGGAGGAGAAGAAGAAGCACTGGGAAAAATAGAGTGGGTAGCAATAAGGGAGGCTGACGAACGTCCACATACATGGCTGAAACGAAAGGGGAGAAGACAGTGTTCCGTAGAGACGGGTAGGTTAGTCGAACATTTTAGGCGAATATTGGCCGGGGCGGACACAACACCGAAAGCGCCGCTAGAATACGAAGGCCCGTGGGATCAGACAACGGAAGAAGCGAGGGTTTGGATAGGGAGAGAAATCTCAATTAGGGAAGTGATAGAAGCAATAGACAGAGCACCACGGGGCAAAGCGCACGGGAAAGACTTGATAAGAAATGAACGCATGAAAGATACCCTAATTCTCGCACCTTGCTGGCAAGCCTTATTCAATGAATGTTTAAACAAGGGGGAAATTCCAGAGGCCTGGAGGAAAGCGACTTTAATAGTCATTCCAAAAGGAAAGGGAGTAGAAACTGAAACAGAAGCTTGGAGGGGAATAGCAATAAAAAGCTGTCCGTATAAAATATTCTCGGGAATAATAGCTAGAAGACTGGGGTCATTCTTGGAGGAGCGGGGGGTAATACCGGAGGAGCAGCATGGATTTAGGAAGGGAAAATCAACTTACTCAGCAATTCGGGAGCTGCTAGGAGCAATCTGGGAAACGCTGTCTAGGCCAAGAAGTTGTATATATGCGGTGTTTGTAGATTTAAAGGCAGCGTTTGACATAGCACCAAGGGATAAAATAGTTGAAGAGCTGGCAAAATCGGGAGTGCCGGCAGCAGTTCTGAGGTTACTTATTAATATGTTAAAGCAGAACACGGTGCAGATTGATAACGGGGTCGGTATTGCGGGAGAAGTGGCTCAAACCACAGGCGTCGCACAAGGCGATGGACTGAGCCCATTGCTGTTTTCCGTACTTTTGGGTGGACTACCAGAGTGGATAAGGGCGGGCTGGACCCAAGAGTGGGCCAGAATCTTACTGTACGCTGATGATGTGGTTATCTTTGGTGGCAGTCTTTTCAGGGTGAAACAAGCCATGAATCGACTAGTTACATTCATGGATGAGAAGGGCTTGAAGGTTAACTGGGGAAAGACAGTAGCTATGAAATTCCGAAGGGGCGGCCGTATGGCCAGGGGTGACGTGATCCAAGTCAGGGAAACAGAAATTAAATTTGTAAACAAGTTTACATACCTAGGCATAACCTTGTCAACAAGCGGCAGCTGTTTTCGATTACACATCCAGGAGAGGGTCAGGAAGGCCACCATCGCAGCTGTGGCAATTAAATGGCCACATATGCTTTCAGTTCATGCAGCAATTGCTCTTTTCGAGATACAGATAGCACCCATAGCCACATACGGCATTCCACTAATATGGGATAAGTTGGGAGTAGGCGAATTGCGTTTAATTGATGGGGTGAGGTTTTTCTTTTTAAAGAAGGTTTTTGCGCTTTCGAATACTTGCAGGAATAGAATTGTTCACGTCTTGGAGGGTGGCCCGCTACTGACGGAAGAACTACAAAAACGATTTAATCTGAAGAAAACGTGCGCCTTTGAAGTTTATATGCGAAACTGGGAAACTAAAATTAGGGAAGTGGATAGGTATTTATGGAACAGCAGCAATGACGAGCACTGAATGGCGGGGTAGCGGTGTAATAGATCGACATCTAACGACGGCCTTTGCAGCTCACGGATTTCATCACGTTCTGTGCAACGTGGAGGGTTTTCATGAACCACAGGATGAATGTCAATGCAAACAATGCTGGAGCAAATGTGATCGATACCACGCCGCGGTATGCCCGGCGGTTAGGTCTATAGCAGAACTAGCAAAACGCTAGATTGTTGGCGTCTCGAAACATTTTGATGTAACATAAACACATTTACCCAGTTTGGGTGTAAATAAAACAAAATATTAAATTATGATAATGATGATGATGTTCGCTGTCTTGGCCTTGCATCTGGCCGGTTTCGGTTCCTGCACAGCACGATTTTTCAATCAATGGCCAAGACCGGCTGGAGACGGCCGCGATGTCTTCACCTTCAAAGTATTGCCACATCCATCCGACACCATCTACTTTTGTTTCTATTGTATTCATTTCCAACCCCTTGGGACAAAACACCCCCTGCTATGTCGACCACTATGTCATCTGCATACATAACAGTATGTATGCAGTGTGTACATACATACACACTATGTGTATGTATAGGGAGCCGGTTCTAAAAATGAGCTGGTTGTATAAACGATCTGGTTCTATGAACGAGCTGGTTCTATGAACGATCTGGTTCGATGAACGATCTGGTTCGATGAACGAGCTGGTTCGATGAACGAGCTGGTTCTAAGAACGAGCTGGTTCTAAGAACGAGCTGGTTGTTTAAACGATCTGGTTGTTTAAACGATCTGGTTCTATAAACGATCTACGGTTCTATAAACGATCTACGGTTCTAAAAACGATCTTGTTCTACAAATGATCTGGTTTTAAAGAACGAGCTAGTTGTAAGCACGAGCCGGTTCTAAAGACAATACGGTTTTAAGAACGAGCTGGTTTTAAAAACGAGCTGGTTGCATAAACGGTCTAATTTTGTAAACGATCTGGTTTTATGAGCGATCTGGTTCTATAAACGACCTGGTTCTAAGAACGAGCTGATTCTAAGAAAAAGCTGGTTCTCAGAACGAATTAGTTGTAAGAACGAGCTGGCTGTAAGAACGAGCCAGTTGTAAAAACGAGCCGGTTCTAAAGACAATACGATTCTAAGAACGAGCTAGCTCTAAAAACGAGCTGGTTTTAAAAACGCTCTGATTCTAAGAACAAGCTGGTTTTAAGAACGAGCTGGTTCTAAAACGCTCTGGTCCTAAGAACGAGCTGGTTCTATAAACAATCGGGTTCTAAAAACGATCTGGTTCTAAACGAACTAATTCTAAGAACGAGCTGGTTCTAAGAACGAGCTGGTTCTAAGAACGAGCTGGTTCTAAGAACGAGCTGGTTCTAAGAACGAGCTGGTTCTAAGAACGAGCTGGTTCTAAGAACGAGCTTGTTCTAAGAACGAGCTTGTTCTAAGAACGAGCTGGTTCTAAGAACGAGCTGGTTCTAAGAACGAGCTGGTTCTAAGAACGAGCTGGTTCTAAGAACGAGCTGGTTCTAAGAACGAGCTGGTTCTAAGAACGAGCTGGTTCTTAAAATGATCTGGTTCTTAGAACGAGCTGGTTCTTAGAACGAGCTGGTTCTTAGAACGAGCTGGTTCTTAGAACGAGCTGGTTCTTAGAACGAGCTGGTTCTTAGAACGAGCTGGTTTTTAGAACGAGCTGGTTTTTAGAACGAGCTGGTTCTTAGAACGAGCTGGTTCTATAAAGGATCTGGTTCTAAGAACGAGCTGGTTGCACTTTTCCGCTCGCTTCCAATGGCGAGCGGAAAAGTGACGAAGACGCAGCTCAGTGGGTTCCATTGTAGGGTTCTTTGCCAACACGAAATCATAATTACCCTGTACTAAGTACGTGTTAGAATGGCATCATCCAGGAAAACTCAACAGACATTTTTCGTTTACCCAGATGACATACCACCTCTCACAGTAGATGCAATCTTACGTGCGGGCGATCTTATTCGTCCTCTGGCAAGGCAGCATCCAGAAGAGTTGGCGGGCATAGCCTAGTAGGAAAATTAATTGTACCCCGCGCAATGGAAGCGGGCACACCTCGTGCTCATTCCAAAGCTGGGCACTACGCCCTATAACTATATTTTTCTACTGGACATAGTAGGCAAGCTGTTTAAAAATGTAATTATAAAGCGCCTAAATGAAAACCTTCACGCCTTGTCAGGTGACCAGTATGGTTTTCGACGGGACCGGTCAACGACAGATGCGCTCCACCGTATCCTGCGGACGGCGGACTAGGAGACTAACAAATCTTTAAAGACCAGATATTTCGTTCTTCAATTATCTCTCAAAATTTTATGTCCACCGTTTTTGTACCAAAGTGATGGTGCTGCGTTACGTAGTTGCCAAGTAACTAAGCTTTTTCAACAGTCATAGTAGTTATGTTTTACGTGCAAGCTTTCACGTTCATAACCGTAAAATTTTGCTAAAGTTTTTCTTCCCCCTCCTTCCTTTTTGCTTGCTGAGTTGGTGGGCAATTTGCTATTGCGTGAAAGTAGCCTTTTAGACGTACGTTTTGGTCGTAATAGAATCACGAAAAACCGTTAACGTAAGACACACCAACATATCGACTTTTTTTTACTTTTCTTTGGCGATTGGCTTTTCGCTACGCAAGCTAGTAAAATTTCGTGCGTTGCGCAGAATTTTCCGCCAAACACGCCGGTATAATCGGTTTTTCCATGCGTTGACCTGCTTGGTGACCCACTGGTTGACCCGATTGGTTCGCCCGCAAACGTAGATTTCGCACAAAGAAAAAAAAAATTATTTCGAGAGCGTATATGTTCAGCCGTCCGGGATTTCCAACACCTTGAATCAGATCCCGACCGTTCTCATAAATGACATTATTTTAACCAAGGATAAGGTAATAGTTTACTTCAACATCCTTAAGAGAAAGTGCTCGCGGGCTCCCGACAATCTTCCCCCAATTTTATTCAGGCTTCTGTTAGCTTGGCTGAACCTTATTATCACTGAGGTTTACTTGTTCCTTTGAAGACGGTGACGTACAGTTTTTTTTCGGCAATCCATTATCATCCCGACGCACAAAAAGGTATTTTGTTCCAAGACTAAATCATCTCTGGAGCGGCGTCTCCATCCACTTCCACGAGGTTGCTCGTGTCGACGTTGTGAACAACTCATTTGCCCATTTACCAGAAATGCACGTCGTCCACAGGTTCAAAACGACTTTGCTTCTATTGCAATAACCCTTTTTTAATAAAGGTGATATGATATGGTATAATATAAGCATACACAATGTCGACAACGCATAGGCTTTTGCGAGTGCATTAAAGTGTGTGACAGCTACAAGATCTTGAAATTATAATATTTTTTTTTAAAAATCTCTGAAAAATATAATTTAAAAAATCTTTGCGCTTCTCGCTTAAAATATATTCTCATGAATTGATTAGGTACCCTGTGCGGTTTGAGATTCCAGTCTACCATTCGGTCAAAATTAAATACCTGATAGCCACACTGCTTGATCTAGCAATTTATTTATCATCATTCAGCTTATCATGAAACCTCCTGTAATTTACTTGATCGGATAGTTTTGTCGTTCTTGGATCTGAATCCATATCTATAAGCCGGTGCCACGCACTTGGCAAGAACATTAGTCTAATGTGACAAATGTATTCTGTTAATAAATAATGCTTTCACCTGGGGACGTTTGCCTTTATGTCGTGTTTTGCTTGCATGGTTGAGACGAGCAATCATCCACTGCTTTTGTCATCGAAGTATCTCTTTAACATCTCCGGCAATGAAGAGTGTTCGAAGCCTGTATTGATGCCGTAATACTTGCAAAACTTAAAATTTGAGATATAAGCAAAAGGAGGGATACACGGTAAAAGAACACAACAAATGATTTAATGGGAAAACAGAGGCACGGCGTACAAAACTAATCGGAAAGACAACTTAAGGACAATGGCTACAGGAGACAAAGGGACAGCTGATATTTAAACAGCGAGAAACGCGACAGCGGGGAGTGTTGGAACTGGAGGGCGCGTTGAATGTGATCCGGAGGTGGGCCATGGTCAACCTTGCGAATCTCGAACGATCTTAAACAGACATCAAAAACAATATCGAAGGAAATGAGGTGAAAAGAAGCGAGCACCGAAGGATAGTACTGCTAAAAATTTTAGATAATAAAAGGCGGGGTAAGTGAGTGGAACTATATAGGCTGATAGTAAAAAGTAAAGTAGATATAACGTTAGTAACAAAAACACATCTATGTGAAAAGTTTGACCGGGGTTTTATGGATACAATTGGTATGGAACAAATAGCGAGACGGGGGCAAGAGAAAATGGGTTTAAAGAAGTGAGCTTATTTTATTTATTTATTTTTTTTAAAGACGAGTTTTATTATTATTTGGTTACATGTAAAATTCTGACGCCGCTTTGGCTACGGCAAAAAACTGAGTCCCTTGCCTGTTGGCAATGAACCTATGATCGACGTTGCGTTGCCGCGCTGTATCTCAACCGATATCCTTTGCAGCAAAAACTGCCTTGCCCTCCTATCGCCGGTTGCCACCGCGATTCTGGATCCCAACTCCGCAAGGAAACCCTTTGTAATTTCTACCATTGGCCCCTGCGTCGAAAGCAAACGGTTGGACAATGAAGTTCTGCTCCAGTTCACAGTATTTGGCTAGCTTGCGGTCTTCGGCGAGGCGAGCGGCTGCTCCGACCTCCCGGCTGGTGTGACGAACGTAGGATGCGGCCAGCGTATAAGACACGGTGACGTCGTAGACGAGGCATCGGCCTTCGCTCCATGGAACTAAAGTCAGACCATCCGGCCGCAGTTAACTGTTTGACGACAATCCAACAGGTTATTTAACAGCAGGGACGTGGACTGTCTGCAATGCCCGGTGAATTACGTCATTTAAAGCAGAGTGCCTCGAGAACCTGCCGGCGCTCCTTTTGCAGGCAAGAGCATGCTCGCCGGTGGAAGACACCGGGAGGACGCATCGAGCGCAATTATGAGCAAAGCAGACTGATTCCCCCAAGCGCAGACCGGAGGCGATGCGGAGTGTGGTACTGTCTAGCATTGTCCCCAGCTGCGGTAAGGGAATGGCCTGAAGCCATTTGCCGCTCCATGGATCTATTGCGGCTCTCAGTCGCGCCCGCTCATTGGTGTTACTCGCCTGAGTCAACAGTTGCTCTTGAATCGCCTTGACAACTTGCGAGTTCAAAGACGATTGCAATGTGCTTTCAGGGAGCTGACCCCATTTATTCTCGTAGTCGCGGCAAGCTTGATCAATCTGGTCGCTGAAACTTGGGTGAGCATTTGGTGATGCGATCCCTTGTATTAGAGTCTCAGTGGCTTTAAGAGACCCAAGGAAAGCAGAAATAGCGACTTGCGAGGCCATACGGATTCCCAAGCCACCCGAGGACGTCGGGAGTGAAGCCTGTACTCAAGACGATTGCCTGAGCTGAACGTTCAAAATACCTTGGAGAGTATTTCGCAATGTCTCGTTGATCGAGTGAAGCAGGTTCGGATTGGCGTAAGCTCGTGAGCAGCGGAAAAGGTACATCAGCCTCGGGGTTGACAAGCTGACGCGTAACGGGTAAAGCGCTGGGTAAGCGTCTAAGAATTGCAGTCTGAAACACCAGCGCACGAGATTAGAGCCCTTTTTAGATAAAGAAATATCTATGGAGTCGTCGAGAATTGGGGCTCCTAAGAGCTCCATCTCGTTAACGGGTATTAACCTGGCTGCTGACAGAAGATTGCGCACCTTTTGGAATGTGAAACTGCGGTGGGGGTCTTCGTGGAAAGGAAGAAAGACTTCACATTTGAAGTCATTAAGTGTGAGCCCTTAGACAGCCTTGAACTCCTTTATCAGGGCTAAGTCTCTCAGCACTGTAAGAGTATCACCGGCGAGGGTGCCGTCGTCTAGGAACCGTGGTCGGAGTTCGGAAGACAGACGCGATTGAAGCTCGTGAATAGCGACGCAAAATAGAGCGCGGCCACAAGGGTCCCCCTGTCGAACACCGGAACAAGACTTGATAAACTCTCCTTTCCAAATCAGCTTGCTTGGGAACCTGTACATCTGGTGTACTAGCGGGTATAGTCGGGGAAGGAGGGAGCGGACCGCCTTGAGCAAGTGGTCACGCCTTAGCGAGTTGAAGGCGTTTTTAAAGTCAAGTTTGACGATTACCTTGCCTGGGATACTCTTGTTGCGGTTGATGAATGCTCTTGTTGCGTGCACGGCCGCTTCCGCGCCTCCCCTGATTCCGCAGCCCAGTTGATGCGGAGAGACTAATCCGATAATGTCTGGCATGCTATTCCTGGCGATGATTTTCCCGACTACCCGACGCAGTGTCAGCCCAACGGCAATTGGTCTAATGCCGCAGTCTTTTTTGCGCAAGGCCATGAGCGAGGCACCACAGAAGACGGGGAGCACGAAATCTGGGAGCTTTCCATTTACAGCGAGATTGACGAAGCGCACTAGGCTAAGGACGAATTGGTTTTCCTCGCCATTCCTGCCGATGAGATCTTTCAGATGGCGAGGTCGCAGGCCGTCGGGTCACCCGCCCGAGCTGTTGGCGAAGCTTCTGATGGCGTTGATAACATCTATCGTAGACACAGTGATCTTGTGGGGCTGGCCGGCGGACACGGGAGGCGATGCAAGGGATAAATTACGTGGACATGGGGGATGTTTGTCTATCAGCGCCAGCCTTGTTTCGTCGGAGTGTGGGGCCACTGTGCCGGTGGACAGAAGAGCCCTCGCCGCAGAGGAAACATCGCCAAGGGCCAGCTTTCCTTGAACTACGCGAGCCAAGGAAAAGCCCTTGAGAGACGCACTGCTTAGTCGAGTAGTTGACGCTGAGGCAAGGTGGATAGTTTCAGAGCCATTTCCCGCTCGGAATCGGTTCAGGTTCTCGCGAAGTACCGATGTAAGGGTTCGGCCGCGTTCCTTCTAGCGCGGAATTCAGAATACTGCTATTGCGAATTGAAGTAGTCTTCTGTATGACTCTCTGCTGGCTGAAGAGCAGACCTCGTTAATCAGGTTTGAGAGCTCGAGAGACACGTTGTCGCGGATACCCCGAGGTAAACAGGAAATCATTTTAGATGTGCTTTTGATTTTACAAGTTGCGAGGATAACGTCGTGAAGTGAGGTTTGTGCCGGTGCGCTTGCAGCGAAGCTTGCATAGGGTCCTTTCCTCGATGAAGGAGCGGAGCCGTTGTTGTCGCGGCTGCTGGCAGAGGCAACGGCCCACCTGCGGATGTCTTGTTGTGACATCATTGCGAGGGAGAACTAGTCTTCGGTGCGACGTCGCACGCGACGTTATCGGTTTTGATCGGTCGCAGATCCGCCAAGCCGAGGGCTAGAGCAGACTGAAGAGCATCTTTAAGCTGCTCGCGCAGGCCCTCAGTGAGATCGACTGGGCCGTCGGTGGAATCGGTGGATCTCGTAGCCGACCTAGCGGGTTCGGTTTGGCGTAGCGAGCCAGGAAGAATGCACGCAAACGCTCTTTCGATAGCACTGCTGATGTGAGTTACGATGGTGTCGATAATGGATGGTAGTATCTTTTCGGTTATGGCAAAGATCATATTGTCAAGACCGTCTCTTCGCGTTGAAACAGCAACGTTCGAGGAGCGCTCCTCAACGGCCACAAGAGTCTTTTGAGGCGGGTCCACAAGTCGTGAGGGGACCTCTACCCCGTTACGAACGACTGCGGCATAAGACCGTTTTGAAAACGAGGCCGATGGCTAGATGTCGCTCACCGGTGCGCAGACCTTCACCGTGGGAGCGGAGGTGTTTTGTTGGATGCGTAGTGGCGCTGATCTCTTGAGTAGCGCCATTCGTTGGAGGCGATGAGGGCGCGATCTCCAGGTGAGGCCCCTTGCAGAGACAATATTTCGGGGGCTGTGTACAGTCTTTACGGAGGTGGTTAGTGAAGCCGCAGCGGCGGCATCGAGGGGACGACCACGGGCATTTCGGACTAATGTGGTCTAGGCTAAAGCACCTGTAGCAGCGGTGTGGCTCTCTGTAGAGCACCACGCCGTGGGTTTTCAAGCCGAGTCGAACATCAGCAGGAAATTCAATGCCGGCGAAGGTAAGAATGACGTTGTCAGTAGGCATTACAAAGCCTGTCCTGATGTTTTTTGACCGCACCCGAATGGCCTCGGTCATCCCCAAAGACTGCAGCTCATTGACAATTAGGTCATCACTGAGTGACGGATGAACGCCACAGATTTTACCCTTAACGGTGGATCTTTGGTTGCTCGTCCGTAATTGAACAGGTATACCCGCGAGTGATGTTAAACTCAGCAAAGTGGCCCTATCCATCAAATCAGCGGCAATATTGACGAGCTCACCGCTGCGAGCGAAGCAAGGCTCATTCATTTCCCCTTTGATATGCCTGGCTATATCTATGCACACTTTGATAAATTTTTTCTCAAGTTGTTTGTCCTTGGCTGAGAATAGAACTGCTCTGGTACGCTCCTTGGTAACAACTCTAGGACCAGTTATCTTTAGAGACGGTTTACCACCCGGGCCGACCTTAATCCAGCCATCTGGATCATCGACGTTAGCAGTATCATTCATCCATCCACACATGTCGGAGTAGGTCGCTACCACACCGGCTCCCCGAAAAAAAGTGAAAAATCAAGTTTCTTGACACCTTAAGTGACACAAATCACCTACAAAAATGGTGCTTAAGTGCGAGTTGTGCTGCGAGAAAAGCTTCACCGACAATATGCTCATGGTTTGCAAGGTATGTAAGACCACTGTACATCCAACGTGCTGGGGCCTGCCTACAGAGACCAAACCACGAGGGAAGTGGCTCTGCGAAGTATGCGAGGGCACTGCACAATCACCATCTCAAAAATCCACTACCGCGGCACTAGCATCCATCCACAATCAACTGTCGGAGATAAAAAAAACGCCGTTGCAACTGTTCCCAAAATGCACGATGATATTGCAGCAATTACAACAAAAATGGCAGAAATGACTGCTAAAGTGAAACAAATTGACACCATTCAAGAAGACTTGCAGCAACTAACAGAGCGGCTTGACAAAGTGGAAAGCAGCCAAACAATGGAAAGCGCTGACAGCCAGCGGCTTTTGAAACTCGAACAGTCACAGTTACTGCGGGATGTTGTCATACACAACATCCCTGGTCCCGCCAAGGAGTCGTCCGCCACGACTGCTAGCCTAATCAAACAGCTGATCAGTGTTGCTGGTGTTGACAACATTTCGTTAGTGAAGGCGAGGAGGAGAAGCTACGTAAAAGCCAACAGCGCTATAGTAGCCACACTCGACACTGAAGAAAATGCCCGCAAATTCATAAACCGTATTGGAGACAGGGCCAGACCACTTACCCTTAGCGGGGTCTACCAAACCGCACCAGGAACCTTAAACAACAACAATGAATCCACCGGCGGCAGCTGTAGCAGCGGAACAGCTCAAAACACCATCACAGCCAGCTCTAACATCGCCCCGCAACTATACCAACTAAAAGTGGCATGCAATAAACTGAAGAGCAAATATAACATACACACCAGAACAAACATACACAACTGCTCTATCTATATTAAACATGAGTCTGGAGAGGAGACGCAGATCAATTCACTGGCTGGATTACGAGATTACACAAATGATTTAGAAAAAAAACGAGAAAACACAACCGCAGAGAAAACGGAGAAAAAATACCACTTGAAACCACACCTACAAAAAATTCAGACCCCAAGAGATAAAATGCTGAGAAGACAAATTAAGCACCACGACAGACTATTACAGAGACTGTAAAATCTATGACAATACATGTCTTCTTTTTTTCTTAACCAAGTGTATTCACGTTCCGACAACTTGATATAACCACATATTCGGGGAAATAGCACATGCATGGAAGAAAACGTTTCATGTCAGCAATATCCATTTAATAATAGTGTAGGTATAAATAAGGAAGCCAGTAAATCATTTAGAGTTTATTTATTGAATATCAGAAGTATTTCAGCAAATCTCGACCTCCTCCTGGGAATGTTGTCAACGAAAACAGCACACGATGCACTGGTCCTCACGGAGACCTGGGGGAGAGAAGACTCCCTAAACAGCATACATATAGATGGTTACAAGAGCTTTTTTTCACCTGAGAGCAAAAGCAGAGCAGGAGGAGTCGCATTATTTATAAACGACAAATACGATACGACACAGGTAGCAGTACAAATGCAAAACGCAGATATATGCTCTGTGAGAATAACAATACAAGACACAACATTACTACTAATAGGCATCTACAGGTCACCCAACAAAAGCTTTTCTTCACCAGAACTGTTCATTCAAGAACTACAAAAGATGTGCAAATCAGACAATTCACAAAACACAATAATTCTTACAGATTCAAACATTGATGTTAGCAAATCATCAGAAATCAGCACGACGTACATGGACACCCTGTCCGAAGAAGGTTTTATACTACAAAAACAGACCACACAAGAGTTACGGCAGATAGCGCCACTACAATCGATCATGTACTGACAAAAACGAGATCAATCGATGTTGCTCATATCGAGTTACAAAGTACCAGAGGCGTGTCTGATCACCGTGCTATTTTGCTAACGCTAGACATAACATCAACCACATTTAAACAACAGAAAAACCGGACACCTTTCAAATCCATAAACAGCAAGAAATTTGCGAATGAAGTGCGGAAAATCAAGTGGATCGATTTATTAGGTCATGAAGAAAAACCCAGAAGCAAAATGTAAGATCATCCAGGCCTCACTACAAACATGCCAGCAAAAAGCCACATACTATACAAAAGAAGGTCATACACGAGCAAAAAAGACCATCCTCAAGCCGTGGATAACATCGAGCATACTAAAAAAAATGAGAAAAAGAGACAGTCTTTTCGAAAGAACTAAAATAAACCCAAGCCTAAAACAGGAACACTGCCGGCTTAGAAACCAAATTAAGTTACAACTAAGACTCGCAAAGGATGCCTACTTCAAGGCAAAGTTTGTTGGGGACAAGAAAAAAGACTGGCGAGTTATCAACGAATACATAAGGGGCCACCGTCGCGCCGACAAACTTGACCCAAACACACTGTCGGTATGTGAAAGCCTACCGTCAATGAAAGCGAAAGTAGAAAAAGTCAACCTGCACTTTGCTACAGTCGGTGAGCGTCTGAGTTTGTCAACCGGACAAACATCAGCCAACAACAGTCTGCCAACATACACCTTCAACGAGCCATTGCGCTCTTTTGGCACCGACAACCAAGGAAGAAGTACATGGAGAAATACAACACCTAAAAATTAATAAGGCACCAGGATACGACTACGTAACAAACAACATAATTAAACAGCAAAACGAGACATTCACATATATTGTCTTGAAACTAACAAACGCTATAATCTCACAAGTGCAATTTCCAATGGCCTTAAAGCGATTGGAATTGGTGCTCGTACACAAACAAGGTAACAAACAAGATATCGACAACTTTAAACCCATATCTCTATTAAGCGCTATTGGTAAGTTAATTGAGAAACTAATAGCCAAGCGGATAAAACAGCACCTGCATGAAAACAACATATTACACAAAAATCAGTTTGGCTTTAGAACCGGCAAGAGTACACAATCAGCACTAATAGCAATACAGGAAATGATAGCCTTGGAAGTGGACAAAGGAAACCGACCCGTGGCAGTATTTCTCGATCTCTCACGTGCATTTGATACCTTACCGCACAATCGTCTCCTAAAAAAGATGTCAAATATGGGAATCACTTCGCGAGCATTAAACGTAATCGCCACGTATCTTCACTGCAGGAAACAAACTTATTCATATAATAGTGATTCTTCAGAGATAGATCTAAGACCCTTCGGGGTCCCCCAGGGAAGCGTGATCGGGCCACTGCTATACATACTGTACTGTAATGATATCTTCCACTTACACGACGGATCAACCAAATATATGTTCGCAGACGATACTGCACTCGTATATAGACAAAACCTTTACCACGACCGACACCATGTTGAACAAGGGCTGAGGCAGGTAGGACACTGGATGAAAACAAACGGGCTTGTAATAAACCACAACAAGACAAAATTTATACACTTTAATTTAAAATGTCGCCGCAACCTGACTGTACCTGACAAAATCCAACTACACAATCATATACCAAACACAACATGCAACTGCCCATTTATACAAAAAACAGACACAATTAAATATCTTGGAGTGATAATAAGCAGTAATTTAACATGGAACTCACACGTAGACCACACCGCCCGCAAAATCCGAAAAGGCATTGCAGTCCTCAGTCAAATACGTTCGTCTGCTACGACTAAATTCAAACTAGAATTATATAAAGCACTTATTGAAGCTTATTTTAGATACGCAATCGTCGTGTTTGGTGGAACCTTCCCTACTATACTGAGACCGCTAATGATCTTGCAAAAAAAAGCGGTGCGACTAATCGCCGGCGTTAACGCCATAACTAGTGCAGCTCCCCTGATGCAAACACTCAAAATAATTCCTTTTCGTCAGCTCTACGCCGAATCCGTGCTTATTTTCTTCCTTCTTAAAGAAACAGAAACCGGGTGTGAAATTCAAAATAGAAATAGACCTACACACAGCTATTCAACGAGAAGACGGCAAAATGAGAAAATTAACATAGAATACACACGAACGGAAACAGTGCGCCGAACAGCAATTCACCACTTCATAAAACTATTAAACACCTGCCCCACACACATCCGTGAACCACCAAATGAAAGCCACCGACTGTTAAAACTCGCCATACGAAAGCACATCGCAACGCTAAGTGACACTGACATAATTTCTCTCCTCGAATAGAAACTCCTGGCGACCACCGCCGCTGCCAAGATAACGATGGTGCTACTGCTGCTGCCGTATGGGGATGATCAGCGGGAGGCATGAATGAATGTGTGTGTGAACAGAAAGAGATACCCAAACTGCCTATGCACGTGGGCCACGTGTGTAGAAGCATGTGTACGCTTCTAAACATGCACTAAACTGACTAGATGAAGTATTGCTAAGCTCGGCTGACAAAATGAAACTAGATGTTGTTAGTTAGCACATTGCAAATTGTCATATGATTATGAAGAGCAAATGTTGTACATTTGAAAAAAAAAACGTATCATTACGCACTAGATATATAAAATAAGTACAAAAATGTTTTCTCATTTAATTATTATTGGGGTTAGCATAATATGAGACTTCTGATAATTACATGATGTGTCACAATCTTGGCTTCCTTAGGTATATTTAGGTATAATTAGGTAGAAACATGCGAGATACGTGCGTCTACACACAATATTTCCTTCCTTCGACAATGATGCTTGGATGTATCAGTGCAAAACCGTACACGGGCATTAGCCTTACGGAAAAACAAATGAAGTTATTGTCATCGCACATGTTATCAATAAAACGCACTTATATATATATAAAAAAAAAAAAAGTATCACCCTCCTTAGCCACTATATTATCTCCCAGCAAAACCGATTTTCCCGCGCTATCAGAAATGACTGTATCCGCCATAACATTAGCGCCGCTCTCGGCGCCAGCTTTGCAGACGACGAGCGAGCCGTCGTCGATTGACTGTCCACCGGCCGAGCTACGCCCAGCACAATCGCTGGCGCCGGTTGTTATAACATCTGGAGTTGACAACATCGTAGCCGTGTCGGCGTCTCTCCTCTCCCTCGACGGCATCTGCTGTTGGGCGCATGGCGGGCTGGTCGCCTGCCGTTTAGTCGACGCTGAGCCTCTCCCATCAACCTCATTCTAAAAGATGTTGAAAGATATACGTATAGCCAAAGAAATAGAAGGTCATGTGTAGGTTATATTATAGTCAAAAGTAACACATTTTTGCTACCATGCCCACCCCCCTCCCCGGAGAAGGGGAAATACTGGCAAAATATGCGCAGGCAAAGGCAAACGTTGGCATTTTGGGCTGATGTTATCTCCCTGTGCAAACCCCGTCGTCTGCTCGAGACTATCGCGTATCACTACCCCGTCGTCGATTGAGATCATATTCTTCTGTAAAATAGCTCTGAGGTGTTCTAGTATCTTAAGAGGTACAGTAGATTTCGCGAGTTTCTCTAGTACCATTAAGCGTGATCCTGAATCAATGCTGCTTTGAAAGCCACGAAGATGGAATATATATCTCTCCAGGACGAGGGATCCGACGGACAGCCTTTCCTTTCGGAATGACAATCCTAACATAGTCTCTCCAGTTATTCGGAACCCTTCCTGAGCCAGGCAGCCATTGAAGAGGAATGTCCCACTGCGGACTAAGTACGATGGCTGACTTCAGGTGGTCAGAGAGAGCCCACATGCATCAGTTAGACGGAAGGGAGGATATTAAATGTAAAATGCTAATACAATAATGTATCAACCGCATGCTATGTTTTATAACGGGGGGACGTCGTGCGGCGACCGACGAACTTCGTCTAGGTGGGCAGATCCTCACGTATGTTAATTACTTTACGTACCTCGCGCTAACAATCTCCTCTACAGGCAGGTCGTATGCCAGACATATCTCCAAACGCGTTAGGAAGGCCTGTTCCTTGATCAAAAAACTACAAGTGATGTCCGTACGCACCGCTATTGCACTCTTCGACTTGAAGATTGCACCAATTGCTTCGTTCAGCATAGAGGTCATCTGGACAAAGCTAACGCCGGCTAACCTGACTACCCTTGATGGAGTTAAATCCGCGTTTCTGAAGCGAGTGCTTGGGGTGCACAGCTCAGCTCGAAATAGACTCGTGTACTTGCTGGCAGATACCCCGCTGTTCGTAGAGGACCTGAAGAGGTGACTGAATCTCCCTGCGACACCGGGATACGGTCGTTTCATGAGTGAATACGAAGTTAAAATGGAAGAAACTGATCCGGAATTTTACACAATTGGGGCAATGACATCAGATTCATGGAAATATGTAGGTAGGACTAACCGCCATATTGTTACGCGATTTGCAGTGCACGGGTATCACCACGTCGTGTGTCGCACAGTGGGATTCCATGAGCCGAATGAATCTTGTGTTTGTAAAAATTGTAGCAATCCATGTTCAAAGTATCACGCCACCCACGGTATATATTTCATCTCGTTTTCACGATTGGCGAATGCTTCTGGTAACTTACTGCTGTAAATGTGTGTTACGGCTTATTTGTTGCCAACGTGTTTGTTTGTATGTAGGTATAGATTAGGTATTGTTTCACCCAACATGTGTAAAAATAAATGAATGTGTAAATAAATAAGGTGTCAACGGAAAGGCAAAATAAGCTAAACTTAGATAAAAGATGTTGAAAGATATACGTATAGTCAAGGAAATAGAAGGTCATGTGTAGATTATAATATGGTCTCTCCCCGGAGAAGGGGAGATACTGGCAAAATATGCGCAGGCAAAGGCAAACGTTTGGCATTTTGTACAAGAAGGAAAGAAAAAAACAGGACAAACAAAAATTTAATAGTGCATTGGGGGCTCCAAAGGGACAACGGGTAAAGCGAGTCTAGACATAAGTAGTCAACGCGGGAAAAAGCATGGCTAATCTTGAGCACGAAAAAGTGTACACAAACAAGGAGATAAATGCAGCGGTAGGCACTATTTTTTATTAGTAATGGAGTTAGAGAAAGGAGGTCGAGAAATGAATGCAGGTATAATTGCCGGGCCATCACATTTTAGACGCTCGTAATGGGCTAAGTTGCCTGTGGTCGTCATCGCGTTCTCGTACTAGAATTATATAGGCTTTCTCCAGCAGAGCTATGTAGCAGCAGGGCAATGACCACCGCGCCCAACAAATTCAACCAGCACGGCCGGGACTCGAACTAGCGATGTTTTGCCAACCGTGGTTGCCATGCAACGCCCCGTTTCAAACGGTACGTTAGCCGCCTAAGCCACCGCCACTACTTTCCGCTCATTGGATCAAAACAGGCCTTCAGGCGAGATTTCCTTTTCAGTCTAGGGTTTGTGCTAGAAGCGCGTCTTGCCCCTTTTTTACCACTAAGTGGTCCAGTGCTCCCTGAGTTTTTCGTTCGCGGGGCTTTCCCCAGCAAACTCGAAACTCCTCAAGAGCCTCATCGGAGGCCCCGACCAGCTGAACCGAAGTATTTCCAACCCTAATAAAAAGTCAAAGGATGCAGATCCCAGAGTGAACGTTGAGAAGCCGTTCTAGTCCCGTACGCAGAATGTCGTCGAACTTGTCGAGAAGGTCAGTCCTTTCAAAAGAAGGTGGACCACGCAAAAGATACGTCAGGCGAGGAGTAGAGAGACTTTGTCGCAAGAGGTATAACGCCGGGTGGGCATCTAAAGTTTGAAGTCTGCTGCACCATCAGCTGACTTCAACAAGTTTTCTGCGCAGTACACCCTCCAGCGCCGCATCGGTAAGGGAGGCTCCCAGAAGTTCGATATTGTCTTCGACTGCTAATAGAATGTCGGGTATATTCCCCGCAAGCTTGAAATAGGCTCGTCGCGGTGCTCCTCTGACAGTAGAAAGAGCTCGCATTGATTTGCGTCTAACCATGTTAAGCACAGAGCACGCTTGAAATTCCTGAGCAGTCTTGATGTCTGCCTGGATCGTTGCCAGGTCACCTGCCAGCGTTGCAATATCAAAACACCACGGTCGAAACTCCAATCGAAACTTCGCCTGTAGTTCAGCGATAGCGATACATAAGAGCTGGCCCACACGGGTCGTCTTGTTAAACCCCACACATTGACTTAAGCGTCTCCCCTTGCCACAGAAGATTAGCGGGCAGTCTATAACATCTGGTATACAGCTGGGTAAATAGCGGGTATCGATCTTTTTACAGCATTGAGTAAGTGATCTTGACGAAGCATGTTATTGGCGCTTTGAAAGTCGAGCTTGACTAAAGCTTTTCCTAGCCCTCTGTTAGATTTGATGGAAGCGGCGGCCGCATGCACAGCCGCTTCTGCTCCTCCTTTTATCCCGCACCCTAGCCACTAGCTCGAGAATAGCCGTCATAGCTTTTTTCATTAAAATCTTACCGACCAGTCGACGCATGGTAAGCCCCACGGCGATTGGCCGAATACACCCGTCCTCTTTGCGAAGGGCGATTAATGTTGCGCCGTAAAAAGTGGATAGCGTGAACTCTGGAAGTCGCCCGTTGACTTCTAGAATAACGAAGTGACGTAACGCTTGCAACAGAGGGTTGCTATCATCCTGGCGGCAACCTATGAGATCTTTCAGATGCCGAGGGCGAAGACCATCGGACCGTCACTAGAAACTGCTTGGAAAACTTCTAATGGCGATTCGCCGCAACCTGACTGTACCTGACAAAATCCAACTACACAATCATATACCAAACAACATGCAACTGCCCATTTATACAAAAACAGACACAATTAAATATCTTGGAGTGATAATAAGCAGTAATTTAACATGGAACTCACACGTAGACCACACCGCCCGCAAAATCCGAAAAGGCATTGCAGTCCTCAGTCAAATACGTTCGTCTGCTACGACTAAATTCAAACTAGAATTATATAAAGCACTTATTGAAGCTTATTTTAGATACGCAATCGTCGTGTTTGGTGGAACCTTCCCTACTATACTGAGACCGCTAATGATCTTGCAAAAAAAAGCGGTGCGACTAATCGCCGGCGTTAGCGCCATAACTAGTGCAGCTCCCCTGATGCAAACACTCAAAATAATTCCTTTTCGTCAGCTCTACGCCGAATCCGTGCTTATTTTCTTCCTTCTTAAAGAAACAGAAACCGGGTGTGAATTCAAAATAGAAATAGACCTACACACAGCTATTCAACGAGAAGACGGCAAAATGAGAAAATTAACATAGAATACACACGAACGGAAACAGTGCGCCGAACAGCAATTCACCCACTTCATAAAACTATTAAACACCTGCCCCACACACATCCGTGAACCACCAAATGAAAGCCACCGACTGTTAAAACTCGCCATACGAAAGCACATCGCAACGCTAAGTGACACTGACATCATTTCTCTCCTCGAATAGAAACTCCTGGCGACCACCGCCGCTGCCAAGACAACGATGGTGCTGCTGCTGCTGCCGTATGGGGATGATCAGCGGGAGGCATGAATGAATGTGTGTGTGAACAGAAAGAGATACCCAAACTGCCTATGCACGTGGGCCACGTGTGCAGAAGCATGTGTACGCTTCTAAACATGCACTAAACTGACTAGATGAAGTATTGCTAAGCTCGGCTGACAAAATGAAACTAGATGTTGTTAGTTAGCACATTGCAAATTGTCATATGATTATGAAGAGCAAATGTTGTACATTTGAAAAAAAAAACGTATCATTACGCACTAGATATATAAAATAAGTACAAAAATGTTTTCTCATTTAACTATTATTGGGGTTAGCATAATATGAGACTTCTGATAATTACATGATGTGTCAAATCTTGGCTTCCTTAGGTATATTTAGGTATAATTAGGTAGAAACATGCGAGATACGTGTCTACACACATATTTCCTTCCTTCGACAATGATGCTTGGATGTATCAGTGCAAAACCGTACACGGGCATTAGCCTTACGGAAAAACAAATAAAGTTATTGTCATCGCACATGTTATCAATAAAACGCACTTATATAAAAAAATAAAAATATATATACACCCTCCTTAGCCACTATATTATCTCCCAGCAAAACCGATTTTCCCGCGCTATCAGAAATGACTGTATCCGCCATAACATTAGCGCCGCTCTCGGCGCCAGCTTTGCAGACGACGAGCGAGCCGTCGTCGATTGACTGTCCACCGGCCGAGCTACGCCCAGCACAATCGCTGGCGCCGGTTGTTATAACATCTGGAGTTGACACATCGTAGCCGTGTCGGCGTCTCTCCTCTCCCTCGACGGCATCTGCTGTTGGCGCATGGCGGGCTGGTCGCCTGCCGTTTAGTCGACGCTGAGCCTCTCCCATCAACCTCATTCTAAAGATGTTGAAAGATATACGTATAGCCAAAGAAATAGAAGGTCATGTGTAGGTTATATTATAGTCAAAAGTAACACTTTTTGCTACCATGCCCACCCCCCTCCCCGGAGAAGGGGAAATACTGGCAAAATATGCGCAGCACAAGGCAAACGTTTGGCCTTTTGGGCTGATGTTATCTCCCTGTGCAAACCCCGTCGTCTGC
>QVRM01005139.1:0-44609 GCA_003439945.1 Dermanyssus gallinae
TATATATATATATACATAGAGAGAGAGACCTTGAACGGCCCAGGTAACCTCACTGGCAAACTCCACAGGATCAGTGAGCAACTGAACCTCGCAAACGGAGACAAGAGATCCGCGGCTTTCTTGACACAGCCTCGACCTCAAAGTCGACAATGCGGGAACGCGGCGTCCGTCCGGGGTACGCTGCTAAAGTGGTGTCAACCCACTATATACGAGATGGAGTAATATTCCAAGTGCACACGTTCTCGGGAAACAATTGTTGCTCCATTTTTGGCATTATTTATAAATTTTAAATATATTTATGTATGTATATATATATATATATTTATGTAAGAATTTTGCCGCCAGACTGGAACTATCAAAGTCATCAGATTTCAGTTGCTTAGAAGCGCAACTGGTCAGCTATACACAGACAGCTAAACTAAATAGTTTCATTTTTCTTACAGAGCCGTTTTGTTGACAATTAATTAACATTATCACAACGATTAAAACACATATCAGTGGACGTTGCTTTAAGACTACTAAGACCGTACTGCACGAGAGACGGTTTTCGGCTTCTTTTCGGCTATCTATTATGCCGTCGCGAGCGAATTCACCGACTCTTCATGACCAATGACATTGACCCAGTCGCAGGCTATGACCTCTTCTACTACACTGTACCGCCGACCAGTATTCATTATAGCTACTTATTATGGCCACAATTATAACCACCACCATTAACTCGATCTCCACGTATCTACAGCCTCCTTGAGCACCATTAAGTGCTTGGCCAAGGAGGTCGTAGATCGGCGGTGGAAAAGGTCAACCTGGCAACGACAGCGATGGTCGTGCGGATCCACCTCATGGTAACAAGGTTTTTGAAGGTGGCGCTTTTGGTGATGCCTTCATAGTCGCGATAATACCAGCACAAGAGGTAGTCGCGGCGACCAAAGAAGTCCATATACATATAAGGAAGAAAACGAGAACCGAGTTGATGATAGTGATGAAAATGATCTGCAGCAACCAGCCAGGTTGGTCACCACTAAAGGATGGAGAACGCTCATCTTATGTATTCTTCGTTAATCTTCTCCTGCCTGCCTTACCCGCTGCGGCTGTGCCTGCGCCGGTCAAAGATAAGATACTCTGAACGCAACAACACACCGAGGAAAATTTACATTGAACAAACGTTCCAAGAAATTCGTATATATGTATATATGAAAAAAAAAAATAACGAGAAATCAAAACGACAACGTAGAGCTTGAATCGATGAATCATAAAGAATGACTAGATAAACTGCAAGAGATGTGAGATTGGCAGAACACAAAAGATGGCCTGAGGGCCAGCTGCTAAAGCAACTGCTTGCCAGACCCGCAGAGTGGAATAGAGAACAAAAAACCAAGGAGCGGGGGGGGGGGGGGTTTGACGTCGCCAATCAGTCGCCCAATCCCCCAGCCTTGCATATGATCCGATGCTGTTCCTTCGTGCTTTTTGCGTCTTTGTCTTTCGACCTCGTTGTCTTCAGTTGTGCTCATGCTGCGTGCTGGTTGCCGTTGCGCTCTTATTAGCTCTTCGTCGAGCATCGTGTCTTGTGTCTTTTCTATGCCGAGGATGCAACTGCCCTTCTCTCTCGAGGGCACTCGCGCCAGGGCCGCCGCCGCCATTGTTACGGGCCGTACTTGCCTCGGTTCTCTGGGGACTCGAGCAGCGAATTTCGCATTTACATAACATACATTGTTCTGTTGCTCTTCCGCTCTCAAACGCGCTCCAGTTCGGCGGCCAGTCAATAAAGTAAGAGGAGAGAAACGCTGCGCCACCGTCACGCAACCTATAATTGACTGTGGCTCTCATTTCGAGGTCGTCCCCCGACATTTGCCTTGTTCTCTGCCCGCCCGCCCGCTTTCCCTTCCTTCAGTACCACCACGACCGACCCGCAACAGTGGCAGCAGAAATGGCATGCACCTTCTGCTGCCTGCTGCTCTTCGTGCCAATTGGCGTGCAGATCCTGCGGCACGAAGGACAACAGTCGTAATCTGTGGCCCTGTCTTCACCTCTCTTTTTTCTTCTCCGTTCTTCATTTTGTTTCTTCTGCGCAGAAACACATACAGAACAAGTAGTAAGTGGCAAATGTCACAAGGTCACATCAACTTACAGCTATATATACTGCACATACCACATGCACACGTAAATTTATTTGCACTTGTCCGTTCCGCTTGATCTTTTCTACGCATAAGAGAAATATTTAACGAACTTTTAATTTCCATACTTTAAGTTGTATGGAAATATTGTCATACGTTTAAATAAATTAGGTACTAGGCTACGGATAAGTTAGGTAATTACCTAGCGGTTTTCTTCCTTTGGCCACTGCAACCGGGCCACGACTATCATGACAATGTGAGTGACAGCTGGATGGTGTTAGATGCATATAGATGCCATCAATTTCGTGTGCTTTAAGTCGCCACACGAACAAAGTAAGTATTTTGTGTATTATTCTAAAGTGCCTGTAGGTACACTCGAGGAACATATGGACATCAGCAGATGTATACATATGCATATAAATGGCACTTGCATTCAACCAAAAATGCTAGTAAAAGTGTAGTAGCTGTAGTGATGCATCAAGAAAACAGTGGCATCGTCTCCACATGTGCGAACGTGCTGAGCAGTAGTTAAATAGAATGAATAATTTTGACTAGGAGACTCGTTCAGCTATTCGTTTCGTACTACAACGTTACCTAATGAGACAGTGCATCACCTGACCCACAAGCGAGGTAGCAATTGAGCAAGGTTGATACTTCTGATCCGACGTGTGCGCCGAGAGCCGCTGTCGTTTGCAAGTTGAGGAGGTTTTTACGTCGGTGGTGCAGACTGCCGAGACCCTGCCCTCGGAAGAACCTCGGCCTGTATCCTCTGGCTCACAGGCATGAGGGCTTGGCGGAAATCATCACTGACAGATCAAATTCTACCCGTCGCTTGGGCGACTTCAGATGGGCGCATGTCATCTATCCTTGAGAACAAGGCACGTGGCCTTTGTATTCCCATTAGGCAGTTGCTACTACGCAGAAGATAATTCGCCGCTCAATTCTGTCGCAAAATTTAATCGACAGGTTTAGAAAATCATCTGTGTTTGTAGGGACACACACTTACACTTATACAGTTATACGCATACATTTTTTTAGCGCTCTGACAACCACAGTTTAGACGCTCAGCGTAATGGGCTAAGTTGTCTGTGGCACGATATCGTCTAAATGCATCTATCGTCATCGCGTGCTCGTAACTGAGTTTACAAAGGCTTTCTCCAGAAGCAGATGTATGTAGCAGCAGCAGGGCAATGACAACCACGTCCAGCAAATACAACCTGCGTGGCCGGGGCTCGAACTTGCGACTGTTTTGCCAATCATGGTTGCCATGGTAATCCCGTTCCGTTTCGAGCGGCGTGCATTGGCCGCCTAAGCCACCACCGCTACGAAAATGAAAAGGTATGAAACGTTGTACAACCGTAGTATGAGATTTCTGACTGCGGAAGGTGTTCAATCTTCTGCATTTTCCGCTCCTTTAAAATCGTCGAACATCGTTTTCTTCACTTCTTTGAACCAAACTCATTTAGTTGAAAACGCAGTCACCGATTGGCGCTAAATTTGGCCAATAAAGGCTAAGCAAAACAAACTGAAAGACATTGGCACTTCGATGTGGCGACAAAATTCAGAGTACTAGAACTACTGGATCCGTATATATATATATGTTCTAACTAAGCCTCTTGAACATCTATCAATAGTTCAGATTTAAATAATCTGGACTAATATTTCTACATTATTAGTACTATATATATATATATATAGATATATATATTATATATATATATATATACTATATTTCTACATTATTAGAATATATATATATATATATATATATATATTATATATATATATATATATATATTAGACATATTTCAAGCTGATTTAGACGCATAGGTAGAAGCCTTAACATTTCGACAGGAGACTCGAGAGGATCATTTGCGTCATAGGCTGTCGCTCGACAATTAACGACGCAAGAATTTGCGTCATAGGCTGTCGCTCGACACTTAACGACGAAATGCAGCGTCTGTTCGGGGCACATTGTTGAACTGGGCTAACCCGGGGTTAGAGAACCCGTGATCACACGTTCGCGCGGAGGCAATGGTCTACTCCAAAGCGCTAACATAGCGAAGTTATAAAATGAAAATTTCTACATTATTAAGCGTGATTCTAACAAATTCGACATAACAACATAGAACTACTCACTGCCTCCAGTCAGCAGACATTTGCAAATTTTGATTGGCAAGATGCTCTAAGCAGTTCAGGTGTCACATTAAATCGGTGATTCACGCAAAGGGCTTAACGTTGAATGAGCACGTCGCTTAGGAATGTCGGCAATATCAATCGGCAATTGCAAACAAAAAAATGGTTATGGTCATTTGGATGGAGCATTGAAATCAGGCGACACCAGCTATTATGTATATAAACATATGCATATAAAATCAGACGCATTATTGTATATATAATATGTTGCGCTGCTGTATGTTTTTCTGTTCATCGAATTTTTGTTTCGCGAGTTTGCTTCTGTTACTGGGCTTAACTGGAGTCTACTTACTGGGCTACTACACAGAAACAAAAAACAACAGCGACATTTGGTCCACTTACCAAATGAAGTCCTTGCAGTGCGAACAAAATGTTGGCTGTTTAAAGAAGCGCGGTAAGAACTTGTGGTCTTTGACGACGAATACATTCTTCTTCTTGAGGGCGCCCTTGCGTGCGCGTAGCCGTAAGCCGGCGCCCTCGACGATTCCGCTGCCCATGGCGTGGTTCAGCGTGGGCGCGCCGTCGCCGCCCCCACCACCGGCATCTCCGCCGCCACCGCCACCTCCTCCGCTCGAGTTTGTGTCCGTCTCGCTCATCCTGCAACCAAATACCAACAATACGGTATAGTTTTAAATTTGATTTAAAACGCATTCGTTTTTTTAATTGAAATTACTCGGTTACGCAATAAACAATTCATTGGCATCCACTTAGTAGGCGTCGCTGCGGGATCGTCTCCACGACGAATCATAATATCCGCGTCGCAGGACATCTCTACCACACCGTCCCGCTGACGGTGTTCGTATTATTATTATTATTATTTTTCCGACGGGCTTACAATATTTCATGATAAAGGGAGAACAGGAGCGAATTGTCTCGGCATACCGCGAGAGAAAGTTACTATCTCAGATATTCATCTTTCGATCTTCTCCCGTGAGTTCTCTCGTTCGCTTCGCTTGTTGACGTTGACTAATGTTTCTGCTACTATTATTACCATCATCAGCATCTCTATTGCTGTTGTACTAAACAGGCGTATCGGTCGTCACGCGTCATTAAAAGCTTGACTATCCTTTCTATGTTGGCTTCTGTTAACACTGTAAAGCAGGGAAAATGATTTTGAACGATGCCGATGATTGCGATAATTGGCTCAATCTAGAGTTGCTGATGGTAGCGTTAAATAAACAGAAATCACAGCAGTTTCCCAGCCTACAACTAAATATGCGTACAACGAGCCACATAAAAACAAATATATAGATCGACAACAACGAAGTATAGTCAAGTATACTGTTCAAGCAGTGATTGCAACGGTAGTCAAAAACTTCTATATATATATATATATATATATATATATATATATATAAACGCTAAAGCACAAGAATTGGCAAGCATTTTATTTTTTAAAAATTTGTTTCAATTTAACATTTGTTCTGCTTTGTGCTAACTTAGAATGCAATTTAACATATGCAAATTTTCCCTCCAAACATATAGTTGGTTTGTCGTATGGTTGGTTGGTTTGTCGATAGAATGAAGTAGGCTCTCGCAATCGCAGCTTTAGTAAAAGCTTGATACAACCATTTTTGGAAATTTTGCCCTCACCCCAAAATAATACATTTCCGCTCCCTTGTTCAATTGGGAAAAGCATTTTTTCGCAAGTTGCACAAAAAGTTTGTTGGACAAATTCTTAGAGACCATTTTATATATATATATATATATATATATTAATATATATATATATATATATATATATATATATATATATATATATATATATATATATATATATATATTTATTCCCTTGTTCAATTGGGAAAAGCATTTTTTCGCCGAGTTGCACAAAAAGTTTGTTGGACAAATTCTTAGAGACCATTTATATATATAAATATATATATATATATATATATATATATATATGGTCTCTAAGAATTTGTCCAACAAACTTTTTGTGCAACTCGGCGAAAAAATGCTTTTCCCAATTGAACAAGGGAGCGGAAATGTATTATTTTGGGGTGAGGGCAAAATTTCCAAAAATTGCTGTATCAAGCTTTTTACTAAAGCTGCGATTGCGAGAGCCTATTTCATCCTATCGACAAACCAACCAACCATACGACAAACCAACCATATGTTTGGAGGGAAAATTTGCATATGTTAATTGCATTCTAAGTTAGCACAAAGCAGAACAAATGTTAAATTGAAACAAATTTTTAAAAAATAAAATGCTTGCCAATTCTTGTGCTTTAGCGTTCGCGCTCAAGTACCCATTTATACAAGACATTTCCGCCCCTTGTTCCATTAGAAAAAGAAATTTTTTTCGCCGAGTTGTGCTAAATTCCAATTCCGTTAGTTGGTCGAACTCTGGGAGACCCTGTATATATAATGATCGCACAATTCCGCGTACCTGTACAGTGCCCAGGTATTAATTTTCTTTCTGTCTCCATGTCCCTAACTTAGTTAACTGAATTCTTTTAGCGCCTTCTTTTATGCCAGTAGTGCACATAGAGAAAAAAAATTGCTAGGCAAATTATTGCTCCCTGTTTCTATCGTCCTCATAGAGTCTTGGACAAAGCATGTCAGATGCCAGGTAGCTGTGCGTGTCGAGTTTAATGAAGATGATTGCCCGTCTCACAACAGACTCGACCTACACCCACTTAACTAGACAGATAGAGATACCGCCTTCGCCTCTCCTCCCTCGCCTCCCTACGCTAATTATGGCCATCTGAGAGACGTCAGACATCAGGCGATGACAGGTAATGCTGTCCGCGGCTGATATTAAAAATGACTCTTGTCATTGTTGCTGTTGTTGCTATTGTTGTTGTTGTTGTTGCTGTCGTCGTTGCTCTTGTTGTTGTTGATGCCCTTGTTGCTGTGTTATTGCCTCGTCTCGAATCTACTCTAAACGTGTTAAGAGTGTCTTCTACGCGGTAGCCGGCAATACTGTATTTGAACCAACATACAGCACGCAGTATGCTATGCGTATAACAACTTAGATAGCTGAACCGGTCCGAATGCCGCCCAAATAGCTTAAGCGAGACGCTGACCTAGCCGTACCAAATCACCGGCAAGCCTGTTGCCTTGTAGATTTGTTAAAGTTTAATGTCCAGTGTGAATCAACCATCAATTGTCCTTGATCGCGACGGCGCTCTCACCTCAATCGCCAGATAGCCATTACCGCACGGTGGGTGCACCACAACACAATAAAGCAAACACTTCGCGGCTGGACAGCTGCGATATAATAATAGCATGCGAGTTATATAGGTACATGCAGTGTGCATAGCATGTGTCGCTACACCTGCTACTGATTCAGTTTTGCTTCGGTGCAGTGTTACCAGTTACTACGAAGACAAGAAACAAGTTGGCAACTAAGAACGAGGTAGGGGCAAAGCAGATGGTGCCATGAGATGCGTACTCGATCCGGGTCCTTTAGAGGAACGACTAATTTAGCCCACAATTAAAGTTGCATATAAACAGACGTAAAGTATGTGGAGAGGTTGTGGGCTTTAATGGCCTACACCCATGGAAGCCTTGCTAAAGCATTGCTATCCTCACCAAAAACGTAGAACTCAATACTGTCTGATCTGAAGAGTTTAGTGCTTTCTTGTGCGAAGGATAACGTCAAAAATATCAACATTTGGTGGAGCGCTATCTCTCAATATATATATATATATATATATATATATATATATATATATATATATATATATATATATGCAATAGGAAAGCCCGTAGTGACAAGCGTAAAGCAACGATGTCTGCTCCATTGCTTTTGAACGTTTTAACTAGCCATAGTCGTCAAAGAAACGCCACGCAAATCCGAGCCTGTGGGTTGGGGGGGGGGGGGGGGGGAAGATACGCGTTTATTGGGTTTGCGAGTCCCACACGAATTGCTGATAGCTGCCAGCGATGCGTGTGTACCACACATTCCGAAACTTCCTAAAAAATAACAGTGGTAATCATATACCTGATGTATACGTGGAGGCTGTCACACGTAGGACCAGATGAAAAGTGCAAGGCATTGCATACATCAAAATCCCCGACCTCCCGTCTAGCCAGTTCGGCTTTAGCTTTCGTTCCAAAATAAGACATTCATAGGGTACTGTGCGCAACCCTGTCTTCGACCCTGGTCAGGTGTTTCACTAGCGAATGGACAGTCCCTCTCACATGGGGTACGCAAAGCTGCTTCTCGCTCATATCCATCAACAGAGCACTCGTTTCGTATAGAATGAAAAAACTCCTTGAGCTGGCTGACATTCGCCTATGTAAGGCGGTTCCATACCCCGTCAGGACCTTGCATCAGCCTCGGAACAATCTTAAGCATGAAGAGCCTCATTGCTGAAAAAACGGACAGTTTTTGAAATTACCTACCTTGCTGTCAAGAGATAACAGCAGACCGCTATATTTTGCTACATGCACAGTAAGCGTCGACCTCGTGTAATGCAGACAGCCCTCAGACTCGGAAGCCAGAATACACATAATTTAACTTTTGTCTTTCTGATGTTTATTTTAGGTCTCTTCGAGACAAGGAATGTATTTCCTATAAAGGAAATTATTCTTGCTCTTCGCTTGATTGCACCTAGCTCGCAATGTGCGAGCACAATATCATCTGCATCCATCACCACCACGGTGTTTTTGGTACTCCTGTCGAACGTAGCCAACAAGGTCAGCAAAGCGTAAACGAGTCGCATCTTAGAGGGTCCCCATGCGGAGTTCTCTCATTTGGCTTAATTCCCAGCATACCACGCACCAGTAAGGTGTTTTCATCAAAGAAACCTGCTATTACACTCAGATGAGAGCCACCCACACTAAAGACTGCATAAAGATCACCTCTGCGTTGTACCACAGCTTGCTTGATTTCTGACTAAATTGCATACAGGTTTTCCTAACTTTCCTAAATGGGGGTTGTTCCGATAGAAGGGCCTGTCTGTATGGTGGATCTAATTCGCTGAATAGCCAACTTGCGACAACTCCAGGATAAAGTTTTGGAGTTTTTTTGTCATTACCATGCCTCACCTTGAACAGGTGAAAAAGCCTGGCGACATGCCAGCCATTAGACATCCGCTTCGTCTATATAATTCTAAAGAAATCTCAAAGAGTTCCAAAAGTGGACTAGATCCAGTGTTGACGGTGGCGCTGTGCATTCGCGTGCGCCTTGCAACCGGAGGCAACACACCGGTTCACAGGTCCGATCCCCACCGGCACACATTTGTATTCACTGAGATCCGGCTTACAGTGACAATAGTGCTTTTGGTCTCACTCAGCGCAAAAGCCCGGGCACTTCACTGTAGGTAGCAGGTTCAAGAAAACCACTGACATAATCTCCTCTGCCAGTATTCTTGCTGGTTCGGCAACAAACGGTCGATGGTCGTCTACGACTTTCCGTAGGTAAGACAGCCTGCAGCTTGAACCTCCGCATATCATTGATGCAGTTCGTCCCTCTAAAATGTCTCTGTAGTGAGTACAATGTTAACCAAATTAGACATCAGTTACCCTAGGCTACGCTTTAACTCGCTTAACATGGAGCTTAAGCCCACTGTACTTGAAAGGGGTGCGACAAACAGTTCCAGCGGAACTCTGGCAACTCGCCCTTGCAGTTCCATGTGTGCTAACCACAGTTTCACAACGGCGTCCCCTGGCTTAGTTTCTGAGGGTCACAGGCTCTACACGTAACAGGATGCGCATTTTGGCTGCACACCACCAGTTGGCCATTCGTCTTAAGCTGGAGCGAGCACTTGGAACAACCAAACCACTTGCAGACAACAACGGCTATTTCTCCAGTTAACCAAAAACGCTGCTGGAACGCTGCATATATGTTGCTCATCTGCAGTTAACCATCATGATTGATCGGGACCAATTTTACTCTTCAAACAGAAATTCCCAGCGCAAGCAAATACTTCAACAGCTGGCGAGTTGAACAAGAGCTGTGAACTATCCGATCCTATCTCACTTTGGGCACACCTGCGGCAATAACCTCACGGATAAAAACGCAAGTTGTGTTCGCCGGAAGTAGAGGGCTGCTGCCGAACGCACCCAACTTCAGAGAAGAGACCAGAACTGCTGCTCTATTGCAAATACCTTTATCATCATTGCGCCATCCAGTGGATATCGATATTAGATACGGGAACTAATTATACATCTGATTATACAACAATATTAGATCATCGAACAGAGAGGTATGCGGTAATAACGCAACGATTGTCACCTCTGCATACCTCTGCTCGTACGATTAGCACTGTCGTTGTTGAGACGACAACGACGCCAACGACATGTTTATCGTAACGTGGCCGAACTACAACGTACAACTGAGTACTACACAAAAAATCCCTCTATGTACAAGTTAAAAGAAGTGTCTTGTGCGTCTACGTGCGTTGTGACGTATCTATGTTTGTGGTGAGAAAAACACAAACATGGTTTTGTGGTATTTTTCTACGTACAATAAAGTACCCACCATCTATGCTTATTATACGTCTGTTCTTTCGTTGCCGCCAGTACGAATAATTGATTCCTATGGACGTCATTGCCGCTGAGCTCATTATTGTTGTTGTTGCTGCTGCTGTTGCTCTTGTTGTTGCTGCTGCTGCTGCTGCTGCTGTTGGTGTCATCGTTTCGTTGTGCTTCGTAAAGTGCTAAGGTTGGGAAAAACGGAGCTATACGATTATTCCACGTATTTCTTTTTGGCCACGCAGTCTCCGTCCAGTAAGTGCCTGGAGCTTCCGCCACGACGCGATCATCAGCTGGTCCCGCAGAGATCGGTCGGAAATACACCTCATTGCCAGCTGGGCTGCATTCGGCATCCCGTCAGGCCTGTCTGTTTGGTGTGCGAGGCACGTAGAACCAAAGTGCCGACGATAAGCGTCAGAAAACGAAGTCAGCCAGATAGTTAGTTGATAAGCGTACAGGGTACGCAAAGTCACTACACATGTGGCGTCCAAATTGGAGCCAATTTGTTATATATATATATATATAAATATATATATATATATATATATATATATATATATATAAATATATATATATATATAAATATATATATATATATATATATATATATATATATATATATATATATATATATATATATATATATATATATATACGCCTCTACATAATAGACATAATGCGAGACCGAAACGTCGTTGTGGTAGAGCTTATGTGGTCAACAGAGGTTATCTGCTATTGTACTAGTTTGTGCCTTAACGAATCGATTCCTACCTTCCACCCCAATTCGACAGCATTGTGCTTTACATCGTGTTAAAAAAAGAGAAGAATGCCACTAACAAAAATCGCCGAAAAGTAGACTTCGTCACGACTACAAAAGCACAATCGTAACACGAATAGCATACGACTACCTTGAAGGATTTCGGGGAGAGGACGAGGGGATTGACGCTGTCTGTCTGTCTGTCCACAGGTCGGACACTGTGCCGGACTATACCGCAATGCGGTAGTTCGCGTTCTTTTGTAGAGAGAATGATGGTGCAACTGGTGGACTACAAACGGAGCGTTTTCCACGGCGAATACTGGCTCAAATCATTTATCTCGTAGACTGTAGTAGACATTTGCCAGTCAGTGAAATCGTGCACACGGTGAACAAAAACGCAGCAGGCCAATAGTTTACAATGAGCCGCCATTGTTAAAAAGCGCCCCCAACAATCTAGTCGTAGATACGTTGTATTCCATTATCATAACGCCGGTCCGCATAACTTTGTGGCAACCTGCTGCAAATTGCTGCAGTTCCCATGAGAGATGGGTCTACTGCATCCACCATATGGGCCTGACATCCTGCTCCTTCGGATCCTACCATCTGTTCCGCTTACGTTCTTTGTGAAGAACGAAAAACTTTGCTTGGCGCTTGTAGTGTAACAAATACCACTTTGAGCTCTTCTTGCATCTGAAAACACAAAATTGTGAGGAAATTGAATTTTCTCACTGAGATAACGTCGAACGAAGGTTATAGATAAAGACCCTGTATATACCGCTGACTGCTTTTCTTAAAACACCAGTACATACGAGTACGAACTAAGGCCCCATTAACGGTCTTGGTGTTCCCGTAAACACTACGAATATTTAGCGGTATTATCTATAAAGGCAGAAAGTTTACCAAAACAGGGACAACCTTCATCTTTCTTCGCGGTGTGACCGGTTCAAACGCAATTGGGCCTAATGAGGCGGTTGTCGCCTGGTGGGCATCTACGGATAAGCTACACGAACCGGCGGCTAAGTAAAACAGAGCCAAAATAATCTATAAGAGCTCCGTAACTTCACTCGACGGTGGAACGGCAATCGTCCTCGTAACTCGAACTCACTCTATAGACGTCATTTTTATCCACACAATAGCGATCAATATAACAACTGCCAAATGGCAACTCACCGCCATACGTGTAAAAGGTTCAGGAAACCACATACCCACACAAAAATCACCAATGTGGAGCGCGTACTGTAACATGGGGCCGCGGGGACGAACCTGGCCATCGGGGAATTCGTTGACTGCTCCCAAGCCTACGTCCATGTATCACTCCATACATATGCACAAGCGTACTAGGCCCTTTCTCCCGGGCCTCCTTCACTCATGCCAAGAACAGGCCCTGCACCCTATTCATGGTCGGACACAAGTTCCACGAGCTCAACGGCTGGCCCACTTCGGCAATTTGGCCCTCCAACTAGCCTTGCTTTTCTAGCCGGCTTTTTTCTATTCCTCTCTCTCTCTCCCTTTTCCTGTTGTTGTTGTTGTTGTTATTCTTCTTCTTCTTCTTAGTCATTAAATGCGCCCCTCGGTCGCTGCCATCCAAACCGCAGCTGCTGCTGCTGCTGTTGCTGCAGAAGCTGCCCCCTTAGTGCAGAAGGTTCGTTAGAGAGGACAGTTAGAGTGGGGCGCCGGTTCAGGCTTGGCATGCTTCAAACTATTTCGAGAAAGACTGACTGACTGAGTCCAGGAGCAGAGAGTGACACCAATTTAGCAGAGCGTAGCAGGCCATGCAGAACGCACGGCGGCCTTAGATGCATGGATGTTTGAGATGAAGACGCATACGTGGACAGTTGGCAGTAGCAGAGGGTTCGAAACAAGCTTGCGCAGTTCGGGCCGCAGAAGAGAAAGGCTATAGAGGCGGAAGGGCTGAAGAAGATCGCTGTTAGCCCGGGCACGCCGCTGTCAGCAGCAGACTAACAGGCGCCGCCCTCCCCTTAAAGAAAAATCATGACCACCCAGTGCCTCTGCTATTAGCGGCGACGGCGGCCACAAGGTTCTCGGTCACGAACGGGACCTCATGGGACAGATAATAACACCGCAAACGCAGCTGTACAGCTATAACATGACAGCTGGCAGCAGAACAGAGAAAAACAAACAGCGCACATAGAAAAAAAGCACGTGTAAGAGTAAACAAAAATCGATATATCGAACAGAAATCCTTAACACGTTGCATGCGTATCTATGTAATTTGCTAGTTATTCAGGTGCACCACCAGTTCGCTATTTCACCTCACTTGTTCGACATATATATATATATATATATATATATATATATACGAAATAGTCTGCGCGCTAGTTTTCTGTTCCTACTCTAGGTCTGTCAAAAGCTGGTCTTGCCTGCAAGAACCCTTGTTGCGTTTAAAATAGCTATATGCTCTATCTGCTTGACGTGTGCCGTTAATTTCAAGGCATTTTAATTAACGGCACACTTCACGCAGATAGAACTATTCCCGGCTCAGAACGCAGTCCACTTCTTGCTTATCTGCTTGGCGTAGAAACATGAAACTCGAGCCTCAGATATTGCTAGATGGATTAATTTATTTTAACTAAATACACATGTTGCTCTTTTATATCAGGGCCGCTTAGAACGGCAGCATAAGCGGAGATTTTGAGGTGTCAAAGGTTGTCCAACAGCCCTTGTGGCAGCATGGTGGCTGACGCTCAGCACTATAGTTTATCATCTGTTTTCGATGAGCATTGCTAAAAGAAACTGCAATAAACAACAGGGGTTAAACCGGTTCCTTTTTATGGCCTTGGCATCGGATAAAATAGTCTCCGCGTCTATCGACGTTGATCAATTCTGTCTCCGCATCTTGCGTTATTTAGGTAGTCGTTTTACAAACGTTAATACTCCACCCGAGCAGTTATTACTTTATGTCCTCCATGGCGTATATCTTGACTTAATTCTCCTCCTGTACATATATACGCGGCTTTGCTTTTATTGTACTGATTATTTCGAGAATGATCTTTGGCCGCCGACGTTTGTCCATGGAGCTGGCTCTGGCGAAGTAGAGAATCTTATATTAGGCCTTCGTGGATTTAATGCGAGATTAGTCCATGTAGTTTTCGATGAACTTCAGGTGACCATTGTTAATAGGTGTGTTTGGCACCCGTCATTACTTTTCATGGACACCCAAAATCAATCCACCACTATGTGATGTCACAAATATTTTTTCATTCCACACCGACATATGAAAGGCTAATAAAACCCATCATGTTTGTTTCTTTATTGTAACGCAGATCTGCCAACATAGACCAAACATTTCGTAACAAAATGGTTGTGAAAAGAATTCCGCATACGCAGGACCGACAGGGGCCAAAGGAGAACACAGGAAGCGAAGGGCCTGAAGCTCTTGGATTTTGTAAAGGAGACGACGCAAACGTTTATTATCTCCTTGGTTTGGCATTTGCTTGAAAACGAGGACGCTTACCTCATAACGGAATGGGAAAGAAAGGTGACGGAAGGGAGATAGAGAGAGCGAGAGACAGGGGGCAAGGTCCACTGGGACGTGAGCAGAAGCGACGGAAATACGCGACGGATGTCCGAGCTTAGCTCTGCAATCAATTGCCCGCTTGCAATTAGCTTTACCTGAACCCCATCTTCAACACCTGAGCTCCGCCAGCCAGCGAGCCAGCTAATACGTGACCCATACGTATCTGCAACACGGTTCTTTTGCATCTCACTGAACGTGCCGTGCCGAACGCACGGTGCTCCGGCAACTATTAGAGTCGCTGGAACAGAAACATGGCCAGTCACCAGCAGCGGCTGAATAATTTGAAGACTGAATTCGCCTGTTCCCCTGTGCCTCAGTTTTTTTTAGCAACAACAGTCCTGTTCCACGGACTGTTGTTGCTGGCATGACTACCTGAAGACTGACTGTTTCTATGACAATTGTCGTAACAACAGCAATAACATAAAAATTAAAAAAAAAAACTGTATAGTGCAGTTTTTTTTGGAACACTTGGAAAATATGGTGTCGTGTTGTACGGTACCTCATTCGAATGTCGAATGTCGAACCAATAGCAGTAACTCTGCAGAACAGATGCATACGAAATATACAGTTGGATTGGTCTATAGGGCAACCCCTTGAAGCATATGGAGAGATAAAAACACTGCACATTGCACTTCTATGAAATATACATATACAGCATTCTGACGCATTATAGCAAGAACCGTGCACCTTTTGAAGCTACTTCTAATTAGACTTACCCTTTAATATCAGGGGTTTACCTGGGGAAGACAGTCTTATTTAAAAAAAAAAATATAGTATCACCGCAGCAACAACAGTAACATCAACAACAAGTCTAACAGCAGAAACAACCGTAACTTCTACAGGTTTTTTCGTGTAGAGAAAAATACAGTTTTGTTACGTATTGTCTCCGTTTGTAAGACCGACTGTCTATCTAGTGTTAGTGTGAGATTCGATCCCGGTGGTTCATTTTGGTTTCATGACTTGAAAGATCCATGCCCACTGAACGAACCTTGTCACTATTTCAAATCTCACTCTTGGCAACGACGGGCTAAGTGGATAATTTTTTTTTCTTGGAGTAGATAAATTAACCTACCATGACTGCTAACACTATAGTGGTCAACTACCACCTCGACATAGTGCAGCAGTAGCAGCGGTACACCAGTTATCGCGCAACCAGAGAGAGATAGAGAGAGAGAGAGCAGTTCAATTGGCGCTTAATAAAAACAGACCGTCGACGAATGCAACGAAAATTTAAGATTGCAACCATCGCAGTCTTAGCCATCGTCGATGCATGTTCGACTGCTGCGTCTATTGCCAACGTTAACGTGGTAGACGCGTCTAAGACATTGCCAGGCAAAAACACAGTGGATCCAATGACAATCGTCAAAACAGATGAATGACCCCGAGAGGTAGCCGAAAGTCTGTGTCCTTAGTGACCACCAGCGAGCTTTGGGATACATAAGGGCGCCTCAGCAATGCGATCACCACCACCACCACCACCACAGCATTATCACTCAGGTCGCGGAAATTGGGGACGGAGGAGGACTCTACAACCGATTTACTCGAACCCATTTCGTCTCTGGTCGATCAGAACGTCGAAAGAACGAACGAAATACGCACAAATGACTACGTATGAACAGTCTGGATTGCGCCAGTAGCACCAGCATCCAACCTGTACCTTGATTAGCTTGGAGGAAGTTTGAAGGGAGCGGCAAAAGATAGAAGCAGCGGCTAATAAGCCTAGAATAGGCTGACGCCATTCGAGACGGGCACAACGTAGGCCATCAGTCAGCGAACGGGCGCAGAATAGTGCGGAAGCCCCGGTGACGGCGACGGCAGCCTAAAGGGCTACTAGGGACTGGGACTACAAGAGGCTGGGGCTTGTATTAACTGGGGCTATTAGGGACTGGGGCTACCAGGAACTAGTGTCCTTATGGATTGAGGCCACCAGGAACTAGTGCCTTTAGGGACCGGGGCTACTTAGGATAGCTAACTAGAGACAGGGGCTGCTAGCGACAGGGGCTATCATGGACTGGGACTACCATGGACTGGGACTACTAGGCGCTGCAGCTACTAGGTGCTGGGGGTCTTAGGGTCTGGGGCTACTAGAAAATAGAAATACTAGAAACAGGGGCTACCAGGGACTGGGGCTACTAGGGACTGGGGCTACTAAAGACTGGGGCTACTAGGGACTGGGGCTACTGGGGACGGGTGCTACTAGGGACTGGGGCTTCTGAAAACTGGGGCTACTGGAGTCTGGGGCTACTGGAGTTTGGGGCTACTGGAGACTGGGGCTACTGGAGACTGGGGCTACTGGGGACTGGGGCTACTGGGGAGTGCGGCTACTAGGGACTAGGGCTACTGGGGACTGCGGCTACTAGGGACTAGGGCTACTGGGGACTGCGGCTACTAGAACTACTAGCATCCAGTAGTACGCAGATGAAGATGAAAACTACGCAATAGATGACGAGAAAGACTACATAGCCCTTCGTCTGGTCAGACGCTGCTAGCCTGGACGCGGATGTTAGGTGGCTGCTGCTCCTGTCGGCCGATGGGCAGCGCCCATGCAAGAGAGGGCAGGGTGTGTACTGTGGCCTAAATTTAGTTTTTTCCTATTTACTTATCATATATATATATATATATATATATATATATATATATATATATATATATATATATATATATATATATAGAGAGAGAGAGAGAGATAAAGAAAGAGTGCATACACATATGGCTATTTCCCTAGTGCCCTCTCTGTTCCCCTTATACTCAACTAGCCTCGCTAGGCTAATTTAAAACTCTTGCAGAGCACTTGACTTGTTTCTACATTTCGTAGACCGTCCAGTTCATTCACAGAAGGAGCCCACTCGTTGTAAGCCGCGTGCTGGCGGTTAATCAACGCTGGTCTAACGACGTGGCGACGCGTCGCCCCGCCGCCGGAAAGTCCTAGGTCGTAGGCTCATTGAATAGTTCATTGCTTGATCGTGGCGGCCATTGATCGTGGTGAGTACTCGCTAAAGAGGTCTACCGAGAACCTCCTCGTCCGCCTTTCCCCATTATCCGTCGTTAGGCCAAAGACGAGGACGACGAGATAGACCTGATGGTAGGCAATTGTCATGTTGACATTGTATAACGTATAACCCCACCCAGTTTGTGCACACACAGATGCCTGTATGTACACCCAACCCCGTACACATACAGCTGTCTATGTACACCCAGTTTCGCGCACATACATGCACTGCATGTGCACACCCAATCTTATTTACACCGACACACTTACACAAGCATACAGTTGGTTGAAATTCCTGTTGTCATCGTTGTTGAATTGGATCTCGTCGTCGTCGAGAAAATATTTATCAAAAAAATTGGGCTATTTGCTTGTTATTTGTGTAGCTAGCAGTACCAGGTAAGAACAACCACGGTTAGACTAGACGTAATCTGTGGTTGTCTGTTGACTAGGTGAGTCTTTTTTGGCTAAACCGCAGTGCTAGGTGATTTTCTCTCGTTGTGCCAGCTAAGCGTAACCTTACCGCCGTTTACATACGAATAACATAACTCGTGTCGACATATAAAAACGTATATATATATCTAGAAGCTGGCTACAACCACTTTTAGTAATTTTGTAAAAACATACTTAGTTTGCTGAGTCGTAGTAGACCCCAAAGTTCGTTGGACGAATTCTGGAAGAATATATATGTATGTATATATATATATATATATATATATATACATATATATATATATATATATATATATATATATATATATATATATATATATATATATATATATATATATATATATATATATATATATATACATATATATATATATATATATATATATACATATATATATATATATACATACGTACTTGATTTTTTAATGCTCATAGCGAACTTCAGATATATCCTGTCACAACTAATTTTGCATAAAATCACCCTCTCATTTAATGCAGAGACTAGCAACTTAGTTAGAAGTCATGGCGTACTTAACCAGCGGCATGTGATTGGTATCGACAACTAAGGAGCATATATGGACACGTTGAACAAGAAACAACGGCGTTAATTCGCTATTCCAAAACATAAGTAAGACAATGTATGGCGTCAGCGTACTATATCCACCCACTAAGATCAGAAAAATAAACGCCGATAAGAAATCACAATGTGCAGCCAGCACAACCAATCAACAAACGCACATCATTGATCAACAAGGAGCAAGGACGAACAAACGAACACCTCTAGTGATATTTGGCATTTGTCGAAACTTGTGAGCGGTGGATGAGCACATACTCAATACGACGCCAACACTCACCAGCAGAGCCAGTTGCAGCACAGTTTCAATAGGCATTTCAAAACAGTCTCGTGTCAGACCGGATGTGGACGCGCGGCTCACAAGAGATTTACATCGTGTCCACTGACCGAACTCAAAGTCGTGGGCGGTGACTAAATCGCGCCGACTACAGTTTTTTTCTTCTTCTTCTTATTCGATACTTACGGCCAGTAAAAGCAACAACAGCAACCTCTGATGAAAACTGATGGGAATCTCCGGGCGAAGCACTAGTTTAGTAGCAGGGACACTGGTGGTTAACACCACGACTCACGCTGGTATTGCAGCAACAACATTACGAAATTACGAACAGTACAGTGTTGTACGGAGTACCCAGTAGGCAAACATCGACTCATCTATTACATATGTCCAATTTTGGCGCCATGTATTATTTAGAGGGGCAAGGAAAAGGCTATTGCGACTAACAATAGTATGTATAGTGCCAAGAGGTTTTAAAAATATCTTCTCGAAATTGACAGCACCCTCTAGTAGGTATTTCTAGAGTAGAGCATATCGTAGTGTTGCACGGCCCAATATAGAAGGCCTATGTCGTTATGTAATCTTAACTTCTATCTCGTAACCTTTCTTGCCTACACGGCAATAAAACAAGATTGTAAATTTATTATGCGCCAGTAGATACTAGAGCCAATCCTCATCATGGGTTTTCTCAGACAGGGTTAATTGTTGAATATTTCTAAGCTGTAAAATAGGTTTTTTCGAATATTATGAAGCAGTAAACAAATTTGGACGTTTTCATGCATGCATTTTACAGTTCGCCCGCGACCGTCTGTCTCTGATCCCGGATCGTTTGGTTACCTATGCGCAAGCGCGAATCCCCTTGGAGAATGTGGGAAAACAATTACAACACCTATTCAGACAATTACCATAATCACCCAAGCAATACATACGCTCAACGAATATTATGCCGTGCTAATGACAGGGTATTAGAGCCGTCTTGGACACGTCAAAGTTCTGTGAATAAATACGAGGATCAGTAAAATTAGATGCGTTTACTGCAAGAAACTTTGGCGTGTTAAATAAACTTTAGTCAAACTGCCTCCATAAGTCATAAAAAAGAGAGCGTTGTTCATCAGAACAACGACAATGCCGCCTCATATGCGTTGTATGTAAGAAAAAACGCTTTAAAATGTTCGAATTAATGTAAGAATATACTGAATACACATAGCACGTCCACTAAATGCGGAACTTCTTTGCTTCTAAGAATGAAGGCCCCCATCAAACACGCTATTAGGACATTTATTGACGATTGGCAAGGACCGTCTAAAAACGAAGAGGTGTCAATTTCGATGATTGCATAAATTCACGTGCTCTTGCAAGTCTTCGATTAAGCAGTTGGAAGCCGACGGGAAAAGTTTTCATCATCCTAATAAATATAAATATAGTATATGTAACGTTGCTTGCTCTGTAATCAAAAACAAAATTAGAAGCAATCAAGGCATTTTGGCGACTAATGTGGGGCTAAACCCCATATTAGCTGCCAAAATGCGGCTTGGCCGACGTTAGAACGTTCGCGACGTGTCAACCATCCGAGACCGTGCTTTGGCGTACCTTGCCTCACCATTGTTGTTGTTCCTGATTATTGTTGCTGTTCTTGCTTGTTGTTGTTGTTGTTGCTGCTGCTGCTGTTTTTTGGTGTTGTTGTTGTCATTATTTATCTTTCTCTCTCTCCCGTCGTTAATAATTAATACTGAGAACTCGTCATCTAGCGGTCACCCCCAGTTGCCGAGTGGCGTTTGTTTACCTTTCTGGAGCGGTGAGGGCGCGTCGTACGTGGAGTCTTTTGGCGAGTTGCAGCACGCTGCCGTGCATTTGCCTCATCTGGCGAAGAACCGCGCTGCGGTCAACAGCTATTTGAACAGGAATCATGGTAGCGTATCAAAATCGAACGCGCAATAACCAAGATGTGGTCGGTGTGTGTGTACGTATGTACGTAGTATGTATGTATGAAGGTATGTACGAAGGTATGTATGAAGGTATGTACGAAGGAATGTATGTGGATGGTCAAGAACGAGATGCGCCCGAGGATGCGTCAAGACAATCCCATCGACCCACCGCATACACGAGCGGTACTTCGGTACACGACACAGGTGGTCGCCCAGTAAGCTCGATACAATGCTGCAAGCTGTAACTTGCTGCTTGTCCGAATGAGGAACGGTGGTTGTCCAACGCCCACTGTACGTTGGAATTTGAGGCAACTTCGCGCGGCAATTACGTGCGTGTTCGATTCGCGTTTCTTTGCGCCAGCTTCGCGTACGCAGATGAGATCTAAGCGACGCAAAGCGTATTCCAAAGCTTTTACTCCGTTAGTTCAGGCGGCACCAGCGACGGTGGTAGCAGCAGCAGCAGCAGTGGAGGCAGTATTGAAGCCAACATGGACAGATGCAGACGGATCGTCATAGCCACCACGGTCACACTTCAGCTTTAGCACTACTGCACCTCATAGTACGGAATGCTATCAACAACACCAGCAGCAGCACAATTACCGCTACCCCACGTCGTCATCAACTCGCTTCTGACATGACGTGAAGCCAGCTCGGTACTCACCGGCACTCACTATACTAATCATTTTATTTGTAATGTTACTACGAGAAATATGTTTGCAGGGGCGCGCTGTGTCTGGGCTGTGTCTGCCATACTTGCGGCACTAACTGTCGAGTCGGAGTAGCAGTTTTAACATCACACATCATCCGACGGCGGATAGCACAGAGATCCGCCACCGTAGATAGCGAAACGGCCACCGTTTAGTGGATGAACGCAACCACACGCTTACTTGACGCGCTGACAGACTCTCATGAAGGGCCGATTTTTTGCGACAATGATGATGATGACGATGATAATATCTGCACCAACACTGCACGATGGCTGACAGAGGAACGAAGAACAACACACCTCGATAACTCGACGCAAGTATTCGAATCGCAAACGAGATTACGCTTGAGGACCTTTCAGACGTGGGAACACGTGAGAAGACGATTAGAGAGGAAGAAAAACCGATTGATGAAGAAGAAGAGGAGACAGCCCAGTTGTGTTAATTGTTCTCGCCTTCCGTCGTACGCTATATATATATATATATATATATATATATATATATATAAAGCGAGGAAAATAAATAAATAACTAAAGAGGTATAGATATTCCAGGTCTGTCCAAATGAGCTGGTAACTATTTTTCTCTGTTTAAATCAGATAAGAGAAAGTCGTTACTTGATGAAGCAAACAATGGCAATCTATCCATCTTCCATATGCGCGTTCAAAGTGCCCGCGCGCAGATGAGTTCTCGTACTACGGAGCGCCTTTGTTTACATCTGGCTACTGGCACTCAACTTAATCATCATCATTCTCATCATAGACGTCGACATAGTTGCATCCGGCTGTCAACAACAATTCTTCCGGTTGTTCTCGCTGGCAGGCCAACTATCACCATCACTGTCATCAACGTCTTCGTTGGAAGCAAGTCGGCACAAAGATGTTGCAAAAGTGTCCAGTCGGTGGTGGTCGGTGAAGCCAACCGCGTGTGCCCTGACTTTGGCACTACAATCGCTAAGACACAATTTTGTTTGTGGGTCCGTCTGGCGTTGTGTGATGCCTCCATCGGTCTTCATGCCTTCAGTCACTTGCCTACATTCACCGTATAGCTAACAGCAGCACTGAGTTTGGCAGAGTGTAGTGTAGAGGACGATGCTCCTGGACAGCGTTCATTTTCGTCGTTTGCCATATTGTGGGTTTAGGAAGATGACAGTGTGTTGTATCCTCGTTAAGACACGTTCTATTAAGTCGCGGCATCACCTCATGCCAATCTGCATCTCATGCATACTTTGGCATGCTTTGTGCAGCACAAGGCATACTGTTTCACTTGCCCAATACAAGCAACAACTGACTTCGCTGCGATGGTTGTTGTTGCGATTGTTATCGCCGTCGTTAGTGGGACAATGACCTCACTACTACTACGAGGCAAAGACTCAACTGCGGTTATGCTGACCAGCTGATCACTTCCAGAGAGTGTCTGAAATCGTGTCGGACCCCTCACCAACTCGTCCTACCCTTCAAGCACACATCCGCCGATACGTACGAACGAGTGATTGTTACGCGGATACGCACATCACAACCTCAACCTTGATAATGATGATGATGATGACGATGAATATAGAAGATATGTCCGCACACAAACAAACAGAGCTCAAACCGGAACAGCTTTTTTTTCGATTACATTCCCCGGCAAACGGCCCGCAGGGTCACAACCAAGTACCAACCAATAATGGGCACATTACACGTACGGTTATTCAAGGCCATTGCGTTTGCGTGTAGTTGTGTGTGTGTGTGTGTGTGTGTGTGTGTTTGCGTCTCTGTGCGTGTCTTTATCAATGAAGTGTCCAGGTATGTTCAAAAACTTCACAACCATCTGTGGGTTTGGGCGGGCGGCGACACACTAGAGGTGAAGACAACACACAGCGACCGAAGGGACAGCGGCAGCAAGATGCATGCGCCTCTGTGCGCCTACACAGACTCACGTTGTCGCTTACAGTCACGCCGAGAACGATGGCCGTCAAGAGTATCAAATCCGCCCGAGCTGCGACAGCAGAGACTGCGTAGTGGACGACAGACACATTAGGGCCCTCGGTGGAGTGACTTCGATGTCCGTCCGCTGTGGTCGGCCTCCCTGTCCCTGTCCGCTGACAAACACTGACGAGATTTCATTGCAACTACCCCCGCTCTACCCCCGTCCGACGTCCCACGTCCATGCTGCCCTTCTCGCTGCAGCCCCTGTAGTCGATGCCTGATGACCGCCCTGGGGTCTTGGCTTAGGGCGGGCGTCGACGACCACGACCACAACGACCAACCAACCAACCACAGTGGCAGCAGCAGCAGAAAGAGGAAGCTGCTGGGGCCCAGGCCTCCACCTCGATGGGGTTAAGCAAGCTTTAAGCTGAGATCAATAGAGCGCACCTGTCCTGAAGAAATGTGTTAATTCCATCTCTATTTATATCATCACCCGCAGCCTCCTGGGGCGGCGGCGGCCCGCCGGGCTTTCGCCGCCAGAGCAGGCGATTCTCTCTCGATCGGTTGATTCGGCCAGCCAGCCACACAGGTTGCTCCGTGGTCGACTCGAAGGAACGAGCGGCCCAACGCTTGGCTCGGTCAGATAGACAGCCAGACGGACAGACAGACAGATAGACAGCCATAATACAGACAAGCGAGTGAGAAAGATAAGAGGCTTGACTAGCACTACTACGACTTCTGCTACTATACAGCCTCCTATGAAGTCGATGACGACGACGACGACGGCGACGAGAATACTGATGGCTAGGCGCTACAATGGGAAACAGAGCAGGGCCCTCGACGACGACAACAACAACAACAACAACATCGGGACGAGCGAGCGAGCTAGCGAACAACAACAACATCGGGACGAGCGACCGAGCTAGCGAACAACAACAAGAACGCAAGGACAACAACGACAACAACCGCAACAACAACAATAACAACAGCAACAACAACATGACGACGCTCCTCCAAGCAAGTAAACGAACGGAGCACGCCGGGCTCAGGCTGTCAACATCCATCTATACATACACTTGGGGGCAAGAGGGAAGGACGTAGGTTAAAGTACAGGCAGCACCAGCAGGGCGCCAGCACCCGACTACAGCACTGGCCACTATTACAATATCGAGCTTTTTCAAGTTTCAATCAGCTCAGGCAAACTCAACTCGATGACGTTTGCTGCTTCGTCTCTAGTCGTTCGTCGAAGGCGAAGCAGATATGGCGGACTTCGTCGCCGTCGATGAAGCCCTCGTTGTTCCCCTCAGCCTCACTTTCCTATTCATATCTATCCAGCTGGCTATCTATCCCTCTATTCTTCTATTCAGTCTATCGCGCCTCTAGTTCGCTGATTTGCTCATCATAATGAGTTGACGCAGCCCGTTACCGGCCAGACGAGTAATGACGAACGCAGGCAGTATACACGACCACAATGCCGGCGAGCACAAAGGGAATGGCCGCGGCGTGTCTTACACTGCCTCCCCCGACGCATGCTCTGCATTGTAAGAGGTATGTAGGCGGGCACAGGGCAAATGTATTCTGTTCTCTGACAACTGGAATGAGGCCAGTTATCAACGAACGTGCCCACGCAACGTTCATCAATCGCCGAAATTCACTGAATCGCATTCAATACGTATGTATATACAAACATAGAAGACTGATCCACTTGATTTAACTCATAATCGGGTGAAAACAATTGTCCCCAGGTGAACGTGACGACAAACTAAGTCAGCCCTAGCTTCAAGCCTGGGGTCGACCACCTGGACAAGGTGCTAAGCACCGCCGTGGCATTACCACGTTGTATATCCAGTGACAGCCTTTAAAGTATAATTTTAAAGTATCATTCAATGTAGCGTGTCTTGTCCTACGGCCTTAGCTGCGGATGCAGGATGAACCATGGTAACCTAGGGATAAGATTTTCTTGCCACAGCTGAGCACTCATGTTGCTCGACTGTGGGATCCCAAGGTGAAGACCAACGCCGATCCAGAACAAGAATGTCCTCTAAGAGGTTTCCAACGGAAGCACTTGGTAGAGCATCGATCCATGCACCAACACCGCTAATTGAAACAGCTCGAAGTCGTGCTTTGTCGATCTCGTCATCTGCTGGATTGAGAAGATTGGCTAGTCGTATATCCTCCAACAGCGCTGTCCAGCTTGTCTGACAAATCGCGTCCTCAAAAGGGTGTTCTCCAGTGCATGCTAAGAGACATTCCTTGGAATTCTCTAGTACAGCACATAACCGTTCGACAGCTGAGGAATCTATGACAGCGTTTAGAAGGCTCAGGCCTCCTCTTGCCACGGGCAGAAGGGCGTGCCTGCAAGCTGCCTCTGGTAAACTTAGGTTAAGTAAGGAAGACAAGGACTTCTACGTGTGAGCGCGTGAAGTTTAATTGTTCTAAAAGATTTTATCTTCCGTTAAGTCAATCCGACGGAGCAGATGGTTTACCTGTGCTACCGAGAAGTAGGATCTTAATCAGGACAATCCCTTGTGTGCAACCATGAGACCCAAGCGACTTGAAGAAAATTTTAACTTCTCCAGCGGCGCAGATATCTGACCTTTCTTCCCGTCCCAAGAAGTGGCATGCCCAGTAAGATAAAGTTGGTCTCCTGATACAATCTGGAAGAAGGTCGGTTACCAGTCTGACCAGGAAGTCGAATATTGATAGTCCCGACATAAAGAGTTTGCATTTTTGTGGGTTAAGGCATAACCCGCTCTTCGTCGCAAAATCCAATACCTTCTGAATAGCACGGGCTATCGTTACAGGGTCACCACGCGCCATCATCTAAGTACCATATATTAAGAGAGTCTGTTAGCTCCTTATTGCAAGACAAAACCGTGAAGGGCCTAATGGGTCCCCCTGCTGCAGGCCCGACTGTTAATGTATGACGTGGTTCATCACCAGCTGTTGAGTTGGATTTCTGTCTGCTTGCATAATGTAATGGTATAGGTCAGGCGCATGGGAGACAGTAACCCTTAGAAGATGGTCACATCGAATGCTGTCCAAAGCATTTTGAAGGTGTAGTTTGACCATGACTTCAGACCTAGATTGAAAATAGGCTCATGCGGCATGGATCGCTGCCCCACTTCTTGTAGCAAAGCCGAGCTGGTGTTCACCTATTGCTTCACCAGTTTGTGACGCAGTCTTCCAGCAGGCAATCTTCGCTGCTAACCTACGGAGTGTAGATAGACATGCGATAAGGTGGGTTGTGCCATCCTTCTTTTTTAAAGCAAATAACCTTGCTCCAAATATGACTGGCAAGAGATCTGTTGGCGGCTTTCCTCGTTGTAAAACGCCGATGAGTTTAGCAAATGCATCGGCCAAAGCCTCCGCTCATTTACCCATTGCTCGATCAAAAATAAATCTTAAAAAAGCCTTAATCGAATAAGGTCAGGCCCGCAGCAGAGCTTCTGTATATATATATATATATATATATGGACCGACATAGCCCGCCGGCAAATTTATTTGTCCATGTTGTCTGTTATCACAATGTGTCACGTAACGCACTGAAAACTAACGACTCAAGGCTCTAGGTCCAAGATGGGGCTGGTCCACCTGGCCAAAGTTCCTCTCACCGACGCGGCGTTCCCCCTCTGAACGTCTAACGACAAGCGCTGCAGTAAGTACTCCCCCGCTCTTCTGTCTCCTGTAGCAACCACCAATCTTCTCCCGACGTCTCTGAGTAATTTTTTGGTAAGCAACCCTGGTCCCCCTAACGTCTCAAAAGCTAGAGGTGAGAACAAGTGGGGATAGTCCAGGCTTGAGTACTTCCTGCACTTGGCTGTTTCCGCTAAGGCAACCGCATGCCCAGGGCGGGCTGCGCCAGTACCGACCATTGAAGGGGCTAAAGAGTCGGTAACAGTCGCGTCCCACACCAGCATCTGGCCCCGATCGAATGGGGTCAGAGTCATTCCGTCAGGCCTTTTTCCGTCATCTCTGACTAAGCCGGGGGGCTCCAGCACACATGGGTAGCCTGCCAACCGTAATCCTCTGCAGAACGTCTCGTTCAGGGCCGAGTGGCGTGTGATCCTGCCTGAACTCTGGGCGCAAGAAAGACCGTGGTGGCCTAAGGAGTCGACTTCGTCACCACAACCACAGCGATGGGGGGAAACCAGTTCTGCTCCCACTCTCAAACCGACTAATATTCGTGTAGATTCATCGTCTAAAAGGGTACCCAGTTGAGGACTCGGGAGGGCGTGTAGCCATACCCTTGCACCCGGCGAGGAGACGGCTTGTAACCTCGCTTTGGCCGCGTCGGAAGTTGCTCGGCTCCACAGGTCGCTCCATCGACGATCGTGTGTCAAATCTGACCACGCAGACTGAAGAGAAGGGGTCTCCGGGAGAGCCCCGCAGAATGCGATGGCTTCATTTTGGGTCTTTTCCAACGTAGATCGGAAATGCGCCACAGCGTGGGGGTCTAGGATAGCCTCGATGTCGCTGATCGCTGAATGCAGGGAGGCAATATGCGCCGCAACTGAGAGGGAAACTGCCTCGGGGAGTCCCAACCCGCCTCTTGCGACCGGTAGTGATGCTTGGGTTAAGGGGTCGCCCCGTAGCCGCAGATTAAGTAGAGATTCCAACGCGTCGCCTTGCTTCACATTTAGTTCTTCCAAGTGAGATGAAAAGGCTATACAGTTGACACCTCTGAACAGGTAGTTCAGATTCGAAGCGGAGAAACACGAACGTAGAAGGTACAATCCCCTATGAGCGCCAAGCTGAGGGAGGCGGTTGAGACCGACCTGGAGTTTTTCTCTCCATCGCTCAATCGTCGAGGTGAGGTTGTCGGGGGATAAAGGCACCCCAAGAAGGTCTAGGTCGTCGCCAACTACACGGCACCCCGGAAGTAAATCCAGGATGACAGGGGTGTCATTTGCGCCCATTCCTTTTATATGGACTTCACACTTGGTCGGGTTTAGTTCAAGGCCGCTGCATGTAGCGAAGCTTAGTATTTTCTTTATGTCCTCACATACTGTACTGGCGCTACCTCCTATGATACCATCGTCCAAATACCACAGGTTAAGTGGACTTTCGAGAGAGTTGACCAGATCTTTCACGGCAAGGCAGAACAAAGGGGGAGCGAGGGGATCTCCCTGCTGGACACCCACTGCCGAGGTAAGCAATGCCGAGGGTAAGATCAGGTGTGATGGATCACCGTAGGCCAGTTTGACTTGATGGTAGATGGCGGGGGCTTCTTCTGCAACTGTTTTTAGCAAGTGATCTCTCTTCACGGTGTTGAACGCGTTTTTAAAATCCAGTTTGACTAGTACGGAGGACTCCTGCCGAGAGTCGATGAATGCCCTGGTAGCGTGCACCATTATTTCTGCACCCCGCTTGGTAGAGAAACCCAACTGGTGACGCCCTATAACCCGGCGGATGACATCTCTGGAGTCCCTCACTGCCAGTTTTGCCGCGACTCTGCGTATCACCGATGAACAGGCGATGGGTCTGTATGAGTCGTCGTTCTTCTTCAGTGCGAACAGCCTTGCCCCAAAAATGAGAGGACGCCACCCAGGATGTGGGGCTCCCCAACGCAATACGTCAATCAGCTTTGCCAGCGCTTTGCCAAGTCTCTCGGACGAGCTGCCAAGACTCGGTGAAAGAAGGTCTTGCAGCAGACGAGGCCGGATGAAATCTAGGCCGGCACTCGAGCTCTTTGAAAATGAACCAATCGCGTAGCGCACATCCTCAGCCGAGGTGGAAGAAGCCATAAGCTGTTGAGAGGGGGAGGACGGCCAAACCGGGTCCGACTGTCCGACGGGGTGCTTCGCCCGTAACGATGCTATAGCAGCTGGCTCATCAACCATAACGTCATCCGATAGAAGGAGGCGGGCTGCCCCTGCAGCGTCCCCGTCGGATAGTTTGGCCAGCACGGCTCGCGCGTTTGGACGAATCCGCTCAACACTAGGGCCTGACTCGTCTGTACCAGACGAGGAACCCAAGTGAGTCAGCCGGACTCCACGTTGAAATTCCACCAGGTTCTTTCTGATAATAACTGTCAGGGAGCGTGTATCCCTGCGGCCTACAGGTAACCTCAACACGACTGGGGCGAACGAGAACAGCCCAAGCCAGGCAGCGTCGTCGTTGTCCAGGGCTGCTCTTGAGCACACCTCCGATAAGGCGTCAGCCACCGATTTCCTTACTGCTTTCGGTAGGATTCGTACCAGCTTCCCGCTTTTCATGAAGGATTGAATGAGCTCCGTGAGGTCTGGGTTGGACTCGTTCATGGATTCGTCACGGATATGTGTAGTGTCCGCGCCCCCATGTTTGACGGTGACGTGTCTACGGAGACCTCGCCTGGTAAAGGTCTGGCGACAAAAATTACAAGTAACCCTGTTGGTCCCCTGTAAATTTGGTACTCTCGCAGAGCCGGACTCGGGTATTGCGCTTGGGCCAGGGCGCTCTGGGGGACCCGGCTCAGTTGCTCGTGTAGTCTCTGCCGCCGTTGTGTGATTATTGTGATCATTCATCATTCTGTTTGTTTAAGGCTGTTGGCAACCGACAACAACGCCAGTAAGGGTTGTAATGCGTTTGTTATTGATTTCACCATTTTTGACAGCTCCGTCTTAAGAGAGAGCAAGTCCCGGACCAACCCAACCGACCCGAGAGTCGCTGCCTTATGAGATCCCCGGGGACGAGAAGATGTGGCCTTCGTTCGTTTCTTAACTGGTAGACGCTTTCTAGGTGCTGTTCTTGGCCGGGGCAGTAAGAGCTGCGGAGTGACGTCACCCCCAACTGCAATGCCGCGCACCACCGAGGCATATGTCGGCCCTTCTGGGGGGCCTGAACTTTGACCGACAGCATTTGAGCCTTGTGAATAAGGTGTAGGCGTCGTCAGGGTCTCGTTAATGGATGCGTCTGGGTGGGTAGCACGAACTTGGTGGAGAGTCCTGGCTTCCATCAGGATCCTGTTCCTTTCTCTTAGATAGAAAAGTCGCGGGCAACTAGGTGATTTGGCGTCGTGAGGTCCCCCGCAGTTGACACACTTGGACGCATTCGGACAGTCAGTAGCTAGGTGGCCTTCTTTGCCGCAGTTGCGACAGGCTTTGGGGAGGGAACAGTTTGCCGCTATATGACCAACCCTGGAACAATTGAAGCATATTCTGGGCTGATCGGGTTCCAGAACTACCGCGTGGGAGCGGTATCCCAAGAATATTGACGCCGGTGGTTGACGGTTAAACGTCAGAATGACTTTAGGCAACGGCTTCTTTTGGTCCCCAGACGATACGAACAGTCTTCGAGCGTCTGTGACGCCCAGGTTTGCGAGCTCTGTCACAATCTCCTCTTCCGTGATCGAGGTGCAAACACCTTGGATTCTAGCTTTAAACGATGCTAGGCCCGGGCAGGAAACGGTGACCGGAATTTCGTCAATGTTCGTTAAGCGTGAGAGCCTCTGAGCTACGTCCATGGAAAAGATGTTCACGAAAATGCTGCTCCTATTGCCCGAGATTCGACCCTCCGGCACCAAGGTGTGAATTGCCTTAAATAGGCGCATCATCGAACCCTCCTTGAATTCAGCCAGACTCCCGTCCGAATTCTCTCGGTGCCTGATCCGGACCCTGAATGCTCCGAGTGCTCCCGAATTGACCTCGTCTTTCAACCTGTCTAGCTGTTTCTGCTCTCGTATCACTGTTTTTTTCACTTTCGCGTTCGTGACGACAGTGAAACCGTCTTTTTGCAGCTCATCGACAGCCGAGTCGACGTCAGCGCCCTCTCTTCTCCGTTTGACACCAACGGATGCATTGCTCATAGCACTCGCCGGCCTCGACATATCGTCATTAGCTGCGGGTTCACCCGTGCGTAGGTTCGCTATGTTGAGGCTCGCCGGAGGTAACCCTCCCCCGTCAGGGGCGCTTGAAATCATGGCCGCTATCACATTCACTTGCAAAACCGCTTACTTTTGTTTCGCCAAATATATATATATATATATATATATATATATAATAAGTGTCACCTATGCTCTATATGTATGTACATACACACGTATATATATGTCACCCCCAACCGATCGTTGTTTACAAACAGTCAACCGACGCCAGATATAGACGAGTTGGCACAGCTGTTCCCAAGTGTTCCACCGTTTGGATCAACGGAGTCAGTGTTCTTAACCGACGGGACAAATGCACGTAATCGACGGATGTGTACCGTGTCACAGCGTGACTGTTATGAGACGAAAATGAAGCGACTGAAACCGCACAACACCAACGCACCGAACAAACACCTCACCGCTCGCACATGGGACACCTCTCGGACTCAAATGAAGCGCAGGCCGACCGCAGTCCAACCAGGGCACCGCCACGTCAAGCTGTGGCTCCACAGCTGAGTACCGTCACACTCTTCACAAGCAATCGAAAACACGTCCGCTCGCTTCGACGTTCGAAACGTCTATATATATATATATATATATATATATATATATATATATATATATATATATATATATATATACATATTGACATTTCTTTGCAAGCGTATCATTGAGTAGCCACTCGCACCTTTCGTTTACAATGGTTTGCATGTACGAGGTGTGTTCAAAAAGTATCGCGGCTTTTGAATTTTCGCGGGTTACGTATATTCGAATTTCGATTTTTTGTGGCGTTATGTTGGTACTCATGTCTCTCACTTATGCCGACAAACTCGGCCATTTTGAATGTTCACTTAATTGTTGACAGCTGCTTTGCTTGCACGTGTTTTGGATCGTCTTCGATTTTTACCTATTCAAAAAAATGGATCAAAGAACCTGTATCAAATTTTGTGTGAAAAACGAAATTAAGTGCGCGGATGCATTCCGAATGTTGACTGTGGCATACGGAGAAGCTACCTTGAACCGAAGCAACGTTTATCGGTGGTACAAAATGTTCTCAGAAGGCCGAGAAGATGTGAACGACGAAGAGCGTGCCGGACGCCCGAGCACTTCAACAACAGACGAAAAAATTAATGAAGTGGAGAAAATGGTATTGGCCAATCGTCGAATCACCGTTAGAGAAGTTGCTGAGGACCTAAACATATCGATTGGCTCGTGCCATTCGATTTTTATCAATGGTTTGGGCATGAGACGGGTCGCCGCGAAATTCGTACCAAAATTGCTCAATTGCGACCAAAAACAGCATCGCATGAACATTGCTAATGAGATGTTGGACTCTGTCCGCGACGACCCAAATTTGCTCTAGAGGGTCATAACTGGTGACGAATCGTGGGTTTATGGTTATGACGTGGAAACCAAAGCTCAATCATCTCAATGGAAGCTGCCGCACGAACCAAGACCGAAAAAAGCGCGCCAAGTTCGGTCGAATGTGAAAGTTTTGCTGACAGTTTTCTTCGATTGCAGGGGCGTGGTGCATCATGAGTTCTTGCCACAGGGTAGAACGGTCAATAAGGAATATTACCTGCAATTTATGCGCAATTTGCGCGAAGCAATATGCCAGAAACGCCCGGATTTGCGGAAGAACAAAAATTGGCTTTTGCACCACGATAACGCCCCTGCTCACACATCGTTGCTTGTGCGCGATTTTTTGGCCAAAAACAACACACTAATGATGCCGCAGCCACCGTATTCCCCAGATCTGGCCCCCTGTGACTTTTTCTGGTTCCCTAAACTGAAGAGGCCCATGAAAGGACGACGTTACGCTACGCTTGACGAGATAAAGACGGCATCGAAGGAGGAGCTGAACAAGCTAAAAAAAATGGTTTTTTGAAGTGCTTCGAAGATTGGAAAAACCGTTAGCACAAGTGTATAATATCTCATGGGGATTACTTTGAAGGGGACAAAATAGATATTCATGAATAAATGAATAATTTTTGAAAAAACACAAAAGTCGCGATACTTTTTGAACACGCCTCGTATAGCGTATATACGTATAGCAGTATAGGGTTTCACCATTGAACAAACAATAAAACACACAAGTATATCATTGCTGCAGCTGTACTCTTTCTCTATCTTTCTCTATCCTTCTCTCTGTCTGTCTCGACGTCTCGATGTGCATCGGACATATGCGTCTAGAATCGAAAGACATGTACGTACCGTGTGCTACTGTACTGCCCCGTATTCAGGAACCCGCCCACCCAGGACGAGCTGCCTCTATTTCTGCATGAATGCATCAGAAAGCGTACACCTGCAAACCTTACTGAACTGGTGGTTTCGTATTTGTGACATCATATGTAGCCTGAATATGCACTAGAACGATTGAACGCAATCCCTGCGACATGAAGGCAACATCGATATATATATATATATATATATAAAGGCGAGCAGTGCCGAGTGTGTAAACGTATTGTAAATGCTTAATAAATCATCACAATATATATAATGCCTCAGCCGCGTCTAATACTGCATCTAGCGTCGCTTTAATATATATTCATATTCCTATTTATTCACTTAGATTGAGTACCAATTAAATCGTGCACCTTGCGTCGGGTTTTAACGCGCTAGTTCGCGCGAGTTAACCTGGAGGAGGGCGGGGGGAGGGGGGTTGACTGAATAAACTAGGTTTGGTTAGTCCTGCAATGAGACGGCTGCCCGTGCGTCTCTCGTGAAGATATAACTTCAGATCAATCAGCTATCGAACTTGCGTTAGCCATCAGTTTGCTTCTGTTTGCGGCCAACATGGAAGATCAGTGTTCACCTGAACGGAGGCAGAGCTCGCGAGACCGCTAGAGCAATGGCGTCCACTCGGAATTCAGCAGCAGCACCACCAGCCGCAGCAGTATTAGCATCAGGAGTGACAGTGGCAGATAGCGTTTTATACACGACAGAAACCACACAGCAAAAGGCATTTCCACTCTTGGCAGCAAACATTAACCGATAAGTAGACCGGTACACCCGTTGTTGGTTGTTGGTGTATGTGTCGTTGTTGCTGTTGCTGTAATAGTAGTGGTAGTAGTAGAAGTAGTCAATTTTGTCCCTATTGTTTTTAATTATGCCGTTGCTGCTTCTGCTGCATTTGTCGTTAACGGAATCATAATCAATGATACGTTGACATCGTCGGACAATTGAAGACCGCCAGCGCCTAATGAGCGCCCGCCGACAAGGACGTGGTCAACAATGAATATCACGACGACAACTACGACATTCACCAAAACAACAACAACAACAACAACAACAACAACAACAACCAACAACAACAACACCAACAACAACAACAACAACACCAACACCAACAACAACAACAACAAGGACGACTCGACATGCTGTCAATGCAGAGCAATCGAATTGATCAGATTCGAATGTGACGACTTCGACGACGAGATCGGCCCTGATGATTACTATGGTCGCGTTTGCATAGCTGGCGGTGGCTGCAGATATTGTCGAGCCCGGTGGCGTGATGGCATCCTGGCGCCTGCGCCTCGCGACCGGAGGAGACACATAGGTAGGTGCGCGGGTTCGAGCCCCACCGTTGCACAGATTTGTATTTTTGGGGCATGTCCGTCTGTGAAGCAATGCGCAAAGCAGTCTCATGGACGTTAAATCTTGGCTGAGAGTCAGCCCCGAATAGCTGTAGCTATCATCTACGTCGTGGTAATCAATGCGGACAATCATTGGGGGAACTAGAATTCGGCTGAGATATTCGGCCGCCTGCAAAAACCTGCTAAAGGAAAGCCAGGCAGTCAACCAGTCAGCCAGCAAACCAACCAGCCGACTTCAATGCGTCGTCACATCTTACAAATCTTCATCGCGACCCATGAAAGCGACGAAACGCGACGTTTCCGGCCGATAAAATCGAAGACAATCGGAGGGCGGGGGGGGGGGGGGGGTGGGGGGTGGAGGTGAGTGGTGAATGAAAGCGAAGGACAGACCGGAGATCTTTTGAGGTCGTCGACAAAATTTGTGCACTACTGCGCAAAGAACGTGACAGCGCGAGTGTGAAACGAGTCACACAACAGTCGAGGAATGTTCAAATGTCTTCTTCGAATATCTTCTGGCCATTCGCACACTCGGAGGCACGTACGCATGCACCTGTCTCTAAGTGTGTGTGGATACGTGTGTGGGGTCTACATCAAAATCTACAGCTACATGTATATGTATATATATATATATATATATACATATATATATATATATACGGGGCGACAAGTATGCACTATTGTAATCTCTATCATTGCCACTATTGTGTCATTACGGTTATGATTCATCGTATTATTACCTCTTATTCATCACTATCATCTAGCATGTTTACCGAGATTATGAATGACAACTGCAACTCCTTTTACAGTGGCGGTACTTTGTCCAGCCGGTGGGCCGCGAGAGGGCGGCCGCCGTACAGATGGCGTCGCTGTTGGAAGACCTGTACTCGCTGTACACGAGTCCTGAAGGCCACGGAAATGCGTGAAGGTTGAACACAGCGAAAGATAGAGACGCTCTTATTTTCCCCTCTCTCGCCTTCTAGCCCATCCCGGGAACGAATACGCAGATACGCTGAGGTCGGGACGGCAAATGAAGAACGCCAATGCGAGAGCAAACAGCGACCGACGTGCTGGCGGGCCAGCGCTGGCGGCTTGTTAGCAAGCTTCACGAAGCCAAAGCCGTCCGCGTTCTCTTCTCTAATAGCGAACCCTACGAGCGACCCTAGTTCGTGTGGATCCCTTTCGGAACGGCTGGCAAACGGGTGCGCAGTTTTCCGTTCCAAAACGCCCTAGAAGTGAGCCACCATGGTGGAATACAAACCCAAAATTATCGTTGTTTTACGTATAAATATATATATATATATATATATATATATATATATATATATATATATATATATATATATATGTACACAACACACGGTACTAACCACTATACGATCACGGCGCCTGGAAAATGTTCTCGAAATGCAAGGCTTCATACCCGAACAACAGCATGGGTTTAGACGCTGCAAATCGACACATACAGCTTGGGCAATATTCCTCGAGGATATTAAGAACAGTGAGCCGCCGCGGGCGTTCAGTGTCTGCAATATTTGTTGATTTCAAATCTGCCTTTGACACTTTACCTCGCAAAGTTGCCCTTTAAAAGATCGCAGCTTTGGGTGTGCCACCTCGCTTTCTCAAACTATTGGCAACTATTCTCCAGGAGAATTATGTGATATTGGACGACGGCGTTGCCGAACATCTCAAATTTGGACAGACAACAGGTGTTCCTCAGGGCGATAACCTTAGTCCAATCCTATTTTCTGTAATTGTCAGTGAGCTGCCGGCGATTGTGAAGAAGAAGCATCCGTCAGTGCAACTCATTCAATACGCTGACGATATTGCAATCTACTCTGAAAGTCACTTCCATTTACAGCAAGCGTTGGTCACTCTTGCAAAGTTTGCGGCAGCTACTTTACAGGAGATAAATATTCCAAAGACAAAAGCAATAAAGTTCCGTCGTGGAGGACGGCTCGCAACAGCTGATATCATAAAGCATCACGACCAACCTATTAAATTTTTAACAATTTTGCATATTTGGGCTTGGAATTTACGCCAAGCGGCACCTCATTCTCCAGCCATAAAGAGGAAAGAGTCCGTAAGGCGCTGATTGCCATTCACTCAACTAAACATCTGTAACTCCTTTCACTAAAGACGGGTTTCAAATTTTTGACCTGAGAGTTGCCCCAACAACAAGCTATGCGATCGAACTTATTTGGGAACATCTCAGAGCTTCAAGTTTTGACACACTCGACCGCCTGAAAGCAACGTATATTAAACGGGTTATGGGAGTTCACCGAAGCAGCCGCAACCGATTGGTGTATCTGGCTGCGGGTACCCCACTTTTCACAGAAGACCTTCAGCGCCGCTTTAATCTGCGGTTAACTCGCGAGTATCAAGAGCACTTACTAAAGTGGGAAGCTAAGATGTTTCAAGTGGACATGGATTTCTATCGGACGCAAGCTATGATGAACAACTCGTGCAAGAATGCCCAATTCGAAACTCGCCACCTGCGCCATGCGTCATGCAATGCACCATTTCCATCATGCGGTGTGCACGAAAGTGGGTTTCCATGAGGCAGACGAGCAGTGCACCTGTCGGCACTGTGAAACAACTTGCTCAACCTATTATTTATTGCATTGCTGGAATCCACCAATCCTCCGGCAAATGAATATGTAACATACACTCAACTTGAGTAATAAATGATTGTTTTGTATATATATACACATAAAGACGAGAATATCGCTGACCGCTATCGTCGTTCAAAACCGATGGCATGAAACGTGAGCTAACTCTAATTCTCGTAAGCAAAGACAGTGGGGCCAAAAGCTCGAAGCAAGTAAACTTGATGCTGAGCCCGAACATAACTGGAGCAGCGCAGGCCTCCCGCGACTAACCAGTGACAAACCCGCGAGCGAAAGCTGCAACTGCCCTCGTAGTACTGCAGCCTTTCTTGCGCGAGTTCGCACAGGCGCAAGTACCACTCCGCCAAATAGCCATCCCAGTGGCACTAACGGAACAAAAAGAGCTGCAAAGAACAGAGACGCAGATACGGAGCGCCGCGAGTACTCACCCGGATAAAAATATAGAACCGGCTTGGACCAGCGAAAGCAGCTGACCAAACAGCACCTGAACTGATTGGTACCCGGAGAGCGTATCTAGATGCTATACGGATAGCAACCATCCAACTGACTGACGAAAGAAGTGTTGAGGGCATAAACCAAGGGGCCAGGGCGCAGTAAAGCGGTCAGGCCGGTGAAAGGGAAGCGGCTCTGCTACCGATATGCTGGTGGGGACTTGGCACAATTGCTATGGAGAGTTTGATTAACACTCCTCATAGAACATTCCATCAGGCCATCATAGTGCCGAACCGCTGACGAACAGCAACCGGCGCAACAATTCGGCGCAGTGTGGAACTGTCGAGTGTGCACAAGGCAAAGTTAGGCCGGCCCATTATAGCAGCAGAGAATAATGTGAACGCTGACGCTGATTTCTGCAACACTATGGGTGGTATTCAATTGAGCTCTAGAACCCGTGAGTTCAGAATGGACGACTTTCTCAAAGAAGTGGCGGCCTTCGTTGAGGTTGTGGTGGTGTTAGGCATGCAGTACACGCGAGTCGCGACTAACCATCGTTAGTCGCCTTAGTCCCTTAGTTCAGCGCCAGCTACAGCGCGAGCAGGAAGCAAACGACACCCTAATTACCCGGCAGGAATAATTAAACGTGGATATCATCCCCGTGCAATTTGTGCACCCTTCTATGGTCCTCACAGGAGCGCCTACTCCCGAAGGCAACTGAGGAAGTTACGAACGCGACCTGCTGGCGAGTTGCATTGTGTTTTTATTAATATGGGCGTCTCGAAAGTGTATCGGCAGGAACAGGGATGGGCTAAGTCCTACAGCTGCAGCGAGCAGCGGACCGCTGCTGCCACCATCGAGATCCAGGGCGAGTTCACCCGGTCTGCAGACGAATAGAGAACTACCCCCGTTCCCTGCCCGCTACCTCCCCCCCCCCCCCCCCGCCCCCGCCCGTCCACGGACATGGAGCCAAAGTCTCACACAGCGTACTCACCACCGGACTTATAGCAGGAACAGCCACTATAGCCCGCAGACATGTACGAGCCTTTGCCTCGCCCGCAAGGGAGAGGCAAAGGCAACCGAAGATCCGTGGAGAAGAACGACATGCACCAATACTCTCGTCTACTACAGAGGGCCAACCCGTACGAAATGGCTGATCTGCTGAATTTAGTCGAACGCCAAAGGCGAAACTGAAAATAGTTCTGATTCTTCCGGAAATACTTCGGCCCACACTAGCGCTGAATGAGGTCGAATTTATAATGCTCACGGAGACTTGGCTCCTGACACCGCATCGGCAAACAAGGCACTCGGTTTATATGTAACAAAAAACACTTCCCAAACAGGTTGAAATTCGCCAGTATGAGGTGGTGTCATACTCTGCCAAGACCCTGCATCAACCGCCCCGGACCTATTGTTTGCATGAAGAGCCTCACTGCTGAGAAAACGGACAGCCTTCAGACAATGCTTATGTCACTGCTATGAGAAACACAAATTGTCCGTACAGTTTTGTCTATATGCGCTGTGAACGTTGTTCTCGTGTAATATGCCCGAAGATCAAATTGCAGAAAAGAGTCAATAAATTCCATCAGTTGTCTATAGCAACGTATAACGTGACTAGCAGCCCATCGAACTCCACGTTTGAATTTAACGCTTTGATCTTATTGGTTATTATCTTAGGTCCTTTCAAGACAGAAAAGGCGTCTACCATAGCGGTAATGCGCTTGAAGGCACCTAGGTCACTACGATGTGTGACCACGACATCATCTGGATGCATAGCCACTACAGCTTCTTGGTACTCCTGTCGGACGTAAACAACAAGCTCAACAAGGAGAAGGGTAAACAGGACGCAGCTTACCGGATCCCCTTGCGGAGTTCCCACATGTTGCTTAATCTTCAATCCGCCATGCACACCGTCTACAGTACAATAAGGTGCCCTCACCAAAGAAGCTTGCTATCACACTCGGGAAAGCGAGAGAATGTCTAATATATGAGAGAGAGAGAGAGAGAGACAGAGAAAAGGAAATTGGCATACGGAACGATCGCACGAGATACCGCATACGACGAGTGAGCACGCCGTCGATTTTCAGCCGAATCGACGGCGTTACCGGGCGGGCAGTCGCGCAAGAAACCCACATTGCAACGACACTTGCAAACACCCCGGGCAAACACAGAGGAAGGACGCATAGAGGGATAGACTTGCGACTCGAAGGGTTTGCTCCTAGTTTGATCTCGAGAGGCGAGTCGATGGGCGAATCGACGCCGTATTTGTTGGCAACTAAAATTGCAACTCGTTGCGCCTCAACACCTTGTCGACCAACGAACGCAGCGCGCGCTGCCCGCGCCTCCGTGTTTGCTGGCCCGCCCCGCTTGCCGGTTTGCCTGGCTGGCGGGAAGTCGCTGCCACGACGAAAACAAATTCATTCTCGACGCGGAGAATCGAGGACGGAGGAAGACGGTATTATGGCAATATCATCTCCCTCCACCACCGACCCAGATTCAGATTCAACATCAGTTGCGATTAATCGACATGTGTAGAATACTTCTACAGCCTATGCAATGACTAGTTATTTATTTGTCGATATCTTGATGTATTTATCTATTTTTCTCGCCGCCTCTTTTTCAAGCACAAACACACGTCTACATTATATTTCTCTCTCTCCCTCTTTAACTTGCAAAATAAATACACACGCCAATGGTAGTTACGGTACAACAACAACGACAACGACGACAACAACAACAATGCGTCAATCGCCGAGGAAGGGAAAACCATCGTAACGTATCTCCGACGACGGTAATGGCCTCGACTGTTATCACTGGGTGACACTAGACGTCTTCCGATCTATCGTAAGAGATAAAGGAAGTAAAGATGGGTAACGAATAAAACGTGAATATGTACATGTCCACATATTCACGCACGCGCTCACCTACATTGCCAGATACGTTTTCGGTTGATCAGTACTCGTACGAACTACGACGGATTGATTGCTCAAAAAAATGTCACGAGCACTTTACGTAGCTTTAAATACGTCGATGTAGGCAATAAAAATATATAAATGTATACTGCAATATTGAAATAATAAGACAGGAGTATGGTTGTGCATGGCAGCTAAACAGGCTACTATATATATATATATAAAATATTCCGATGAATTATTAATCATTTACAATACATTTGCACACTCGGCAGTGCTCGCCTTCTCATATATATATACCGTAGAATACATTACGTATATGTTATGCATATCACGAATAATTAGGTTAGTCAATGTGCCTAGCGAATATATATACATATATATATATATTATATATATATATATATATATATATATATATATATATATATATATATATATATATATATATATATATATATATATATATATATATATATATATAATTTTTTTTAAGATTGTCCGTAAGGCAATTGCCCGTGTACGTTTTTTATGTCATTGCTAATTTTAATCCACCCGGCATTTACCTTGTCTAAATTGGAAACCATGCAAGCCAATTTAAGAGTGGCCGGTCTGGGTCTCGAACCCAGTCGTCCTGAATGCAAGGCAAAGGCTTTGCCACTAAGCCATCTTGCTCGGTTTATATATATAATGTTATTATTGGTATTTTTAACCAATGCAAGATCTATGTCAATTTTAATCAACCCAAGATCTATGTTTTTAAAGCAAGGAAATCCAAAAATGAAGATCGAGTCCATAGAGCAGAACATTTTACCAACAACTTTAGCTCAAACTCAATTCGCAACGGAACGTCTCTGCTTTTTTAATAATAATTTTCTAATCACGTACAGATTACTTAAAATGCAAATCGTTCAATGGAACATTGATTAAAAATTACATTTGGAATGCCGTAGGGAATGAATTCACCCTACTTTAGACTTATGTAAGTTTATTACCTATTGTGAGTTCTCTTTTTGTGGCGATATGTCATTCATAGGTCCAGCAAGACAGCAGGGCTCTGTTTCAATGATATTCGCCATTGTAGTTACAAACTGAGCGCACGTTTGTTGTCGGCGAGGCAACGACACACTATCTGTCAAGAAGACGTCGATTTTAGCAATATCCTGTATTCGTCATCATCCGATATTCCGCAATTCCCACAAAGCCGCTTCCTTCTCTCGGTCTTCCGGCGTAGTTCCACACAGACCGCAGACCACACCGCGTAGCAGGTTCATGTTTTGTGGTTCAGCGCGAGCATCTACTTAGTAAAGTAAATGCGTGTCGCTATACCGTCGTTGTAAACACGCTTGTTGTTTAGGACTCATCGAGATTCGATGAGAGCTAGAAAGGCAATCCATATTGCACTCGTGTGTGCCGTATACCAAAGACGCACTTATTGCGAGGACCTTCCTACGCGCACACACAGATGCGGCATGTACATTTAGACAGTCACCGGCTCCGTTGTTCCGGTAGTGCACTGCCGCTCATTTGCTTTCGGGATTGAGTGTGTTTCATTTGCCTCAGCTGAGCTTTGGCAAACATATCGGGTGTGCTACTTTCCTTTCTTCGCAAACAAGCACATAATGTACTTTTTGTACATTGCCTGTTCCCGAGGCATATTTGCGTGACACCTTGGCGCTAGAAGTATAGGTCATCGGCTATTATGCTGGAAACGTTCTAAAACCCCTTAATTAACCTTGTGGCGTTGGTCTGGTGCTTTGTTTGTGTTGGGATCATCAATTCATCGCGGGCCGGACGTGAACTGCATTCTAGTAAATCATATAGCAGACCTTGCTCGAGACTTTTTCTCAACTCAAACAGAGCCCTCGGCATGGCAGTGGTCGTCGTGGCTAAAACATTAGGCCCTGCCATGGTGCTCAAGTTCTTAGCTGCAGTCGGAATCGTCTTCATCTCTGGTCTATTGGATCTGTTGACTCGTCATTGCCTGCTGCTCATTACTCTGTTAACGGCCACACAATTTTCTATATCGGAACGTATAAGGCATATATCAGAACGCTATCGTCTGGCTAAGAGTAAACCGACTAAGTAATGATATAAAGTAGTCTCTGATCTGCCACCAGTATTAAGAAAAAGTCAGTTTTATACGGCGGAACTTCTCCCTCGACGAACCTTGACGTAATGGCCACCCACCTGTCTTTTCAAGCAGAAGCCGCACACAAGTTTTGGCTGAGGAGTTTCATTTGTGGATTTGAGAAAAACCTCAATCCGAAAATGAGAAGGGACCGGTTAGCGATTAACTGGTTGGCGACAAATAATCGCGGGTATATCAAAGGCCAACCTTCCTGCAAGGTTTTGACATTTGCTAGACGTTTTCACAGGCTGTGACATCAAAGAGATATCACAGTTACCCTCATCCTGATCTTTCAGTGGAGGCACGGGTAGCAAGAATTCAGTTATACGATAGGGTGCAAATTGATGCCAAGCAATTTGAATCTTAGTAATTAAAAAAAAAATTACCTCACATTAGGACGTTCCTGGCGAGTTTTGCCAAGTGATTCTCCGCGAAATCTGCCATCGTCAATTATTATTCAGAAATAAGTGCCTAATCTGACTTCATTCAAAAGTAGACATTGAATGTGTATATATATATTTTTTTTGCTGCAGTTATTACAAATTGATAAATGCCCTCAGGTGAACGTGTCGGCATCACAGCCTCACAAATGTGTTAATAGTCTGCCATAGATATTTGCTACTATCACAATACCAACAGAGAGTGTGGGTGTCGCAGAGTAACAACATTTTGTTCTACTTAAAAATGTTTAGAGAGTAAATCTAAATAAAGCAGGTCGACTCAAAAGTAGCAGATTTCAGGATGGAAAAATCGGCGCACGGGGGGGTTGAATCGATTAGAGTAAGTGGGTAACTTCTTTAAAGTGATCGATTAAATTGCCCGTCGTGTGCAAGTGGGTTCCACTCCACTATAAATTTCGTTAAGCTCTACGTTCAGAGAGAGAGAGGAGAGGAGAGAGAAAGAAATAATAAACAAAGGAAACTGTGAGGTAAAGTATAGTTTTCGCTCCGTATTATTCCAATTCGTTCGCAAAAGATGCGCGCGTATGGGGCATGCTTATGCCTTTTTGCATATTTTTGCAGATATTCGCAAGAGGTAGCGCAACTGGAGGCAGTAAATTCTAACTAGGAACGCCTTGCTGGCGGCGGCAAATTATTGAAACCGACGCCAAAACTGTTCCCAGCAGTAGCAGCTTCAGTATTATGCCTTGCAGACGGGGAAGTGACGTGTATCAAATTCCTCGTAGCTTGGCATCTTCCTCATTATATATGT
>QVRM01005140.1:0-43500 GCA_003439945.1 Dermanyssus gallinae
ATGACTTAATTAATTTGATTATTTGCTGTTCGCTACGCAAGCCAGTAAAGTGTCTTCCGATAAAAAATATTGTCTTGCCGAGTTCTACCAACCTCGCAATAAGTACATAACGATAAGAATGACCCTGTATATATGTATGTATGTATATGATTATATATATATAGCCATTTATTACTTTATACGTATTGATGTAATACCGGTAAGAATTGTAACAATAATAATACGAGCCCAATTTGTAGAAAAAAGAAAGCAATTTCAGCGAGTAGCAACACCTTAAAACATGTATTGCACCTTTAGGAGTGGGTGGTGCACACCGTGCGAATAAGTAGTGAGTGCACTATATATGCGAAAGCCATTTACAGGCTTCCTTCATACGATGATTATCTCTGACAGGTTCGACTACTTCGACGCTAAGGTCGTTATGGATCCTACGGCAGAGTGCTAAATATAGATCAGTCTCGAGGTCTGCGATCGACACTCATCGTTACAGATTGTAGCTTTTATGAAGTAGCGGCTCCCATACGCGGGCTGGCGCAAAATCCTTGAACACTTGACGTCTTATAGCACAGATGGCGGTGGCAGCAGGTTGAACATCGATTTGTATTAACTTTGACAGGCAAAACAAGTCGAACAGGGACCATGTCTCATATTGCGTTTCGAGGTCACGTTATTGAGTCAGTCACTTTTGTGTTCCCCGTCACCGAGCTGACCGAAGCAAATATACCTGTAAGAAACTGACACGTTTATAGGTGCCGAATTTAAAAAAATCCAGTAAACATATATTGCTGAAATACTGTCTATGGCGCTGGGCTTGCAGACAGGTATATAATGCATAGGGTCTACAATCTACATAATGGCATAGCGCCAAACAAACAGTCCCAATTTCGTGACTCGTCTTGAATAAATTTTTTTAAGAAGATTGTTTTTAATCTAGACCATTATCCGTCCCCAACGAGCTTAAAACTCACCGCGAGGTAAATCTTCAATGCACCGAGGGCCGGACATGTTGAGATATATAGGGTTTCCCCAACAGTCTTTATGGCAGCATGGCCGCTGACTCTCAGCGGTATGATTTATCATCGACTCTCAATGAGTATCGCTCAAAGAAAATTCGATCAACAAACAACAGGGATCGAACCGGCGACACCCCGGTAGATGACAACCATGGACTAGTGCACTAGTCCGCCAGACCACGCCGCCACCATCGTGTCTCGTCTGAGAAAACTTAACTGCTTACGTAAACACTAATCTTTTAGACGCTAAATCGGCGCTGTGCTCAGTGCCCGCGTAAAGTACGGTCAAGTGGCTTAATGCCAGTTATGCTCGAAAACGATCTCCGGGACCAAATCGTCTTTTAAAGTGTGATACTCTACTATAGGAAGGATAGCTTGTTTATGTTCTGCTGGTTTTATGTCTTGGTAAGGTGGTATCTTGGACTACTGTCTCATCGTTAGCATCATACCGTCAAGCCAACGTTTATGTATGTATATATATATATATATATATTGCGCGTTTCCCCAGGTTCTCTCTCTCTCACGCTCTGTTCTATTATCTCTGTAAAACAATTTGCTCAACGCCTACAACACTACAATCTTGTGTTTGTGTTCTTCAGCGGGACCTCCCTGGGCACTTGCTATGTCGCCGTCTGTAGCACGCTGTGTTTGTACGTGAGCAGACGACAATGTAGCTAACGATGCGCCCAAAGCTAACAAACGACATCGTAGCCGTGTTGAGGCTGGCGAAACAGTGAAAACTTCCAACCCCCAATAGACCCCCCCCCCCGACACCCTCCCGCGCCCAGCTTGAAGCCCACGACGGACGGCAATGGGAATCTTCGATCGCCTCTGCCCGGCTGTGAGCTCCTTTATGCATGCGCACAAGCCTGGTGCAACTGTCGACGACAAATGGCTCAGTACGGACAGTCATCACGGGCCTTACGCTTTCGGGCCATTCGGTGCTCGAAGGAGGTTTGAGCGTTGGGCCCAGAGGAAGTTGCGTCCCGCTGTTCACCTTGTCAAGCAGTGTGTGCAAATTGTCCAGAATTGCCAATAACTCTACTGAGGGTACAGTCCAAAGCTGCGCACGTTGCGATATTATTATTATTATTCAAAGAAAGATGCACAAACGGCGCCTATACGCGCATCTTCTTGAAGATCACATTGTAATGGCGTTTGGTCTCAAGTTGCCTGGCGCTTGGGGCTAAGATGCACTCAACTTAACAAAAACAGCTAATTAATTAATAATTAATATTATTAATTAATAATGAGTTTGGCCGTTTGCGGAGGGAACGCGGCATCTATTTTGGGCGCCATAGAGTGAAATAATTATTTAAAGAATTTGCAGTAATACTTTCAGATCTCACAACTGTAACATTGTTTAACGTGTAATAATAATAATAATAATAATAACATTAATAATAAAAAAACACGGCACCTGTATGTCAGCTGGCTGACCCCTAAACATGGCACAAACATCGACATAAACAGCAACAAGCATTGACATAGAGCCTGGTTATTGTGACTTTTACGAGCAGTTGACTACACGTTGGTCTTCGATTGAGAGCCTTCGCGAGGAATGTTTGCTGCTGATTTAGGGGGTATTTGCTAGTGTCACGAATCTATGTATGCGTGATTTTTCGGAGAATCACGCGTGACATTAAAAGAAAATGTGAAGTAATGTTTACTATGACTAGTACTTTGAGTCTCACTCTTAGGCATGACGGTTTCCGATTCTACTACAGACATTTTTTTCACAAATTCTACCACCACTTAGAATAAGTACTTAATTTAGAAATCTTCTGTATATATATAATTTTTTTTGAAAATTTCTTTAAATGTACCGGAAACAACTACGCTTTTATAGTTCATTAAGGGCCATCCTTAGAACGGAATCCGCGACGTTTCCTTGACGGACATTTCTTTGCTTCATATATTTCTGACATCAACCTAGTTTCGTAAAAAGATTTTCATAAATATCTGCTTCTATGTAAGTATGTCTATATGTCTGCTTCCGGCTGCCGCAGCTATTACCTTGAGCGGCCTTTGATACGTCTACGAGCTATTTCCTTGATACGTCATTTTTCCAAAGTAACTATGTCTCATTGAGCTGCAACCATAAGAAGCGAAAGTGGCGGATGGTGTAGGTGGAGACCGGGGGACCCACTGAAGGCAAGTGGGGAGTTAGAACACGTATTTTCTCTCATACACGTCGGTGGACTGCGTATATTTGCCCATAACCCGGAATTGAACGTAGGCCAGTGGTGTTCATCGGTAGCTACTGCATTCCTACCTAGGGAGGCTATGTCGGCCGCTATGTCAATAAAATTCACCTGTCACTTTATCTCTCGTGCCAAACGGCTTCACCCTATATATATATAAAGAAATATGCTATGCATTCCATCTAGTGTCTACGGAATCGCTTTCGCATTACTTCGTAAGACGAACCCTATAAATAGAAATGTGCAACGGTAGGAATCAAACCAGTGCACATATGTAAATCCTTCGGTCGCTAGGCGCACGCAAATTAACCTAGCCGCCGGGCTTGACTAGACCAGAGCCAAATTCTCCCAGTAGAGCCTCCAAGGCCTCCAAAAAGAAAATATATCAAAAAAATTAGGACCGAGCAGATTCAACACCGATCATCTCTTGATTGTTTTTTTTCTATTAGGAAATCACCTTTCACGAATTTTTACCATCTGCGGTCAAGAGAGAACATTACCGCGAAAATTTAAGAAGATGGCGCGGGCACGTCCGACGCGAGAGTCCTGAACTCTAGGCAAAAACTCTTGGATCCTTATCACGATAACGCACCGTCCCTCATATCTTTGCTGATTTTTGATTATTTGATTTTAAAAAAAACACTCTCAATTGTACTCTTCTAACTTTCCTATTTTTGGTGCAGTTTCCTGTACCTACAGAAAACAAACATTTAAAGGAACCACGAGATACAAGACTAGAAGAGATAGATAAAGACGTGCAGGATTAACTCAACTCAATTCGGAAAGAATATGAAAAATGTTTTGACGAAGAATGGGAAAGAAGGTGGCACAAGCGCATTCCAGCAAGTGGAAACTATTTTAAAGGAAACAAAAACACCTTAGAAGATTAAATAAACATTATTTTGTTTTTAAATATGTATTAAGACTAAAGTATTCAATCCGTCCTCGTATGTGTGGGTTAGGAAAGTAATTATCGGTGACAAACAATTGTCCCCCTGCTATGTCAGGTTACGGTTGACACTACGCTGCCACTGTGGTATGCACAGCCACGGTACCCAGCCACAGTTAGTGATTTTTCACTCATACGTTAATTCAACTACAGCTGGTATCGCTATCCGAAGCACAAGCTACCGTTAGTATCGGCGCGGTTCTCCGCCAGCATAAGTCGATCCTTTCGGAGCTGACTCTCAGCCAAGATCTAACGTACATGGGACTGCTTTTCGCAGTGCTTCATAGGCGGACCCCCATAAATACAAATCGGTGCAACGGTGAGGCTCGAACCCGCGCACCTATCTAGTGTCTCCTCCGGTCGCGAGGCGCAGACGCATGCCACCAGGCCACCGGGCTCGACGGGTCGATCTAGATGATGATAGCGTTGGCTAAAGTACCATCTCGCTGGCCACTACGGGCCACCGAAGAACTAGAGTGTATCGCAGGCCGTCAGCCAACGGCTTGGCCAAGAAGCATTGCAAGCTTTTTAACTTAGTGTCGCGTTTTCTTCTTCATCCTCTTTCGCCGCGTAGCATGCCGGCCGCATTTTCTACGACAGCAGCCATGCAGCCGGTACGTACCATGGATGGCGTCGTGAGCGAGCGTTCAAGCTCTCTCTCTCTCTCCTTTCAGGCCCGCCTGCCAACCTCAGATCGTCCATCTTGACGTGCGTCGAGATTACTGCTGTTGCGTCAACGGATCTTAGCAACGCGACAGGATCCCTTCGCTGACAGAACAGCTCGGAGCGCTTGGATCTTTCGCGAGGATTATACCCGACGCACAACGGGCGTGCGTGAAATTGTTAGCAGGAATCCGGCGGCGGCGCCGACCTTTTAAAGTTCGCGGTTTAAAGGCGGCATCAGAACGCTTCTATTGTTGTTGTTTTTATTACTGCTTCTCTCTCCTATCCACATATTGTTGTTGTTGTTACTGTTGCGTCTTTTATGTATATGTGAACTATGTTTGCGGTCGTTTACGTGTAGCAAGCCAGGTATCTACTTGTTTAAAATGAGTTTACAAGTGGCCGTGGAGGTTAGTTGCCACACATTGCTTAATTTTGGTGCGCCGAGGTGCAGATGGGTAGAAGAACATAAATCTTATCCGCATCCAATGAAAAACATGTGGCTTAGTAAGCAATATCTAATCAGTCACACTCCGTGCCGGCTTAACAGGTTCATTTTACAACATTCCCCAATGTGTGCCTGTTTGCAGTGGTCTGTAATGACGCTGCTTTCCGCTACTTTGGCTTTTTAAGTGAGAAATTTCAAATAAATGATCATGCCGCGAATCTTACAGTAGGGATGGATTCCGTGATTCCAAAATATGGTAGAATTCTCGTACGAATTGCTCCTACTACGGAGCTACAGAGTAGAAAGTTAAAAACATACATGGCCACTGCGTAACCTTAATTGTTGCTTTACTTAGGACATCAAAACTGACCAATTTTTTTAATAAATTGAATATAACCCTAAGGATGCTTAGAAAAGTCCTCGCGCGTGACTTTTCTGCGTACGTCGTAAATACCCTGGAAAACATTATTGAATTATCTGATAATGTAAAATGGGCTAATAGTATTGTTTTCAATATTCTAGCTCTAGCAATATTCTGTCTGGCAGTCGAACTGTGCGGACGTGTCTAGCCGAGCTCCGTGGTACATACCGGAGAAACTCGCGTTACTCCGGGGTGCCCGGTGCCGGACCTGTAGCGTTGGTGCGTGGAGGCCTGCAACAGAGTTTTGTTGTGTTCTGGTGGTTTTTCGAGTTTTATTGCTCACTTTTCGAGAATAATTGGTTCACACTCAGTATCGGCGATCCCAACGACGACGAAAAGAGAACCACCTGGTCGGCGAAACGGTACACTCTCGCCTCCAAAGGTACTGTACTTAGTAGCCCTCTCTTCCAGATACTAGTTGGGGCCGCGTTTGTTGAGGACAGACGGACCAAGTTGGAATTTTTCATATTTCTACTTCTCGATCACTAGGCTGATACACGTGGGGCCGCCAGTCTCGGTTTCCGGCCACTGGGGGCCGCCATATTGGTTTCTCGGTGAGAGTTGGTCAGTAAGGAGTGGAAAGAGTAGGAGGCGAGGGGATGGAGAGGGAAGCGGCGAGGGGTGGAGAGAAATCGGCGTAGAGGGAAGAAAGCCGGCCCAAGAGGCGCGACGGGGAAAGAGGTGATTATTTACTGCTCAACAACGGGTGAAGAAGAATCACCAGCCAGGAAACAGCTGGGAGGGTATCAGTCCGGGAGACACATATATATGTGTGTATGTGTATGCACATATATATATATATGCGCATATCTGCGTATGCATTTAGGGGTGTGTGTGTGTAATAGGATACATTAATATATATTGTATGGTATGCTATAGTATAGTATATTATATGGTAAGAATATTGTATATATGATATATTACGGTATGTTATATGTATGATATATTATATAGAGATATACTAATTATTTAGATTAAACAGTAAGGGGATGGACGAGGAGGACAGAACGGAGACGCAGGGCGTCGAAGGGAATAGGAAGAGGGTGGCTATTGAATCTCCAAAAAGGGGAGAAGCCGCCAAGTGTGCCAGGGATGGGGAGGCTGTGAGAGAAAAGCAGCTCCAAGAGGTCCTTCAAGTGATGCGGCAACAAATCGGGCAAACGCCTAATCTGTGTAAGGCCAGTAACACGAAGATCGAGCTCAAGGAGCTGTCTCAAAAGCTCCCCAGGACCCTGGAACGTCTAGAAAAGGTCTTGGAGGACAGAGGGAAGGCCTACCGAGAAGTTAGGTCAGCTGATGAGGAAGAGATAGAACAGCTTAGAGGGGAAGTCGAAACTCTACGAACAAACGAGAGCAGACTGAGGGTAGAGCTCGAGGGTCTAAGAGAAAACGGGGTACAGGAGAATAGGGAAGACATCCAACGAGACAAGATAAGCGAGCGGGTAAAAGGCCTCGAACTCCTATGCGCACGTTGTCACGGGGAGCTAGATAAAGATAGGGCCAAGGAGCTGGAACTAGAAACAGAGGCCACGGAGATAGAAAATAGTATAGAAAGGGCAAGCACTCCGGAAGAGCTGGTGAGAGCCGTCAAGGGACACTGGCCTGAGAGGGTGATTAAACGCTTAAAGGTCACCACTGACGCCCTCACCACTCAGAGGGAGGTTAGGGTAGCGGTTATCACTAAAGGGTCAGATTCGGATAAGGGTTTAATAGAGGGGCTGGCGGCACAGTTTCCCACGCTAGCAGCGGTGGCTGACATGAGCGCAGGGACGGCTGCTGTTCTTAAAAATAGCGACGCCGTCGAATTCTTAGAGGGTTCAGGAAACCAAGCGGCCTCTCAACGGTACTTGGTAGTGGGAGTGACAAACCCGGAAGAAGAACTAGGGACCACGACCCTGGGGGTGCTCCAAGCTGTCGTGGGAAAAGCGCTGGGGCTGGCTGGCGGGGAGAAACCCCCGTTGATGCACGTCACAAGGGAGCGCCGTACACAGACGCTTCTACAGGCTCTGGAAATCTGCTGCCGTAAGACCGGCGACGGCAGTGGCCTCCTAGAGGTTTGTTCGAGACAAACAAGGAAGACCGGAGCCAAACCGGAGACTACCCGGGCGGAGCAGGGAGCAAGGAGCACCCTCAGGGTTAAGGTCGAAGAGGGAAAAACCTTCGCCGACACTCTCCGGGGTGTTAGAGAACAAGTCAGGCAGCAAGAAGGCGCCGGGATAACGGTTAGGGGGGTAGTTAAAAGCAAGGAGGGTGACCTTATAATTAGAATAGAGGAGAGTGAAAAGGGCGCAGGAGAAAAAATGGCGGCGGCCATTCGGGAATCTGCGAAGATGCAGGCCGACTGCCGAGAGCTTAACCAGGGGCAGACCATCGCCCTGTGGGGGATTGACCCACTCTTGGACGGGGAGCAGGTCGAAAGCGAACTGCAAAAGGCCTTGCAGCTTCCGGCCGGCGCCAAGATCACAGCTACCGAGCCAAGGCTCGGAAGAGCTGAAGTTTGGTACGCACTGGTCACGGCGTCCCCGGCGGCGGCACGAGCCATATGCTCCCGCAAGACCCTTAAGCTGGGCTCGAGGTGGTGCAGACCTGAGGAGTGGATTAGGCTCCCCAACTGCTACAAGTGTCATAGGCCGGGCCATAAGGCCCAAGACTGCAAAGCAGAGAGCCAGGTGCCTCGGGTATGCCACAAATGTGGTGAACCTGACCACCTGGTAGCCAATTGCAAAGCAACGACACCAAAGTGTCTGGTCTGCGGAATAGAGGGGCACCGAGCGGATAGGATGTCTTGCCCGGCCTATAGGGAGCAAGTCGAGCAGCGGCGGGAGGCCCGAAGGGGCGTCGCCAAGGGACAGGTAGATGGCAAGGAGACCCAAGTAGAAGCCCAAATAACCAAGAAGAGCAATAAAAAGGGGAATAAAGACAAGGGGGCTAAAAATAAGAAGAAAACCGTTATCCCAGCAGAGGACGGAAAGGGTGATTGGAACTTAGTAGGTAGGGGTCCTTTATCCGACCAATGTTAAAGATACTTCAGGTAAACCTTAACCGCTGCAGGGCGGCGCATGACATGCTCGATGAGATAGTACGCAGAGAGTCTATAGGCCTCTGCCTGCTTTCCGAGCCAAACATAGCGATCACCAAGCGGAAGGCAGACTGGGTATCTGACGCAGAGGCGGATACCGCAATCTGGTGGACGGGTTCCGAGAGAAACCTCGCGATTAGGGGCGGGGGGTCGGGGAGGGGGTTCTCCTGGCTGGAGATTGACCGGGTAGGGGTCATCTATAGCTGCTACTTCTCTCCCAACAGGGAGGAGGAGGAATTCGAGGAATTCCTCGAGGAACTTGCCCAGAGCGCGGGGGCACATGCAGGTAAGAGGGTAGTGATCACCGGGGATTTTAACGCAGCCAGCATAGCATGGGGTAGCCGAACCACAACTAGACGGGCCCAAACCTTACAGGAGTGGATGGCTGAAAAAAGTCTAATGGTTCTTAATGACGGAAGGGTCCCCACCTTTTCCAGAGGGAGCCAGACGGCCTTCATTGACCTAACAATGGTCAATGAGGCGGCCTTTCCACTGGTGGTAGAGTGGAGGGTGAGGGAGACGGAGGAGACCATGAGTGACCACAGATACATCTGTTTCACCATCAGTACCCCCGAGGTGGCCCTCGCCCCGCCCCCTAGTAAGAGATGGCAGATGCGGAAACTTGACGCCAGGATTCTAGTGGCTGAAATAGACGAGGGTTGCAAACAACTGGGAGACACGGTGGGGGATGAATATCAAATAATTAGCATCCTCTCTACAGCATGCGAGAAAGCTGCTCCCTCACAACACCATGGGAGCCGCCACCCTCCTAATTACTGGTGGAACAAAGGGATCGCAGCTGCCCGCAGGGCTTGCATTAGGCTAAATAGGATTTTCACGAGAACACGCAGCTGGTTAACGCAAAGAAAACGACGGGTGGGATTTTACGGGGAGCGAGAGACCGCAAGAGCTGAATCCCAATTGACGGAGTACAAGGCTGCTCGATTGAGACTCCGAGGACTCATCGCCAAAAGTAAAGCCCGAGCGGAGAAAGAGCTGATAGACGCGGTGGAGAGCGACGTATGGGGCCTGCCGTACCGAATAGTTATGGCCAAACTCCGGAGACCTCCCCCGAAACTACCCCCGGATGTGCTGCGGGAGACTGTAACCGGTCTTTTTCCGGCACAGCCGCGGAGAGAAAACGAGGAGTTCTCGGTCACCCCGGAAAACATTCCGGAGGTGACGCTGGAGGAGGTCGAACAAGCCCGGAATCGGTTGGCAACCGGTAAAGCGCCCGGCCTAGACGGAATTCCCCCAGAGGTAGCGAGGCTACTGGTCAAAAGGTGGCCTAAGGTCTTCCAAGACCTTGCCAACAAGCTTTTGAGAGAGGGGAGATTCCCGAGGCTGTGGAAAAGGGCAAGCCTGGTTCTAATCCCCAAACCCGGGAGGAAGACGGGGCCTTCGGCTTACCGGCCCATATGCCTCATTGACGCCATGGGTAAGCTCCTGGAGAACGTTATAGTCAAGAGACTAAACGACGAGATTCAGGAAAAGAACGCCCTATCAGATGCCCAGTACGGCTTCCGGAAGGGCAGATCCGCATTAGGGGCTCTAAAGAAGGTTCTGAAACGGGCGGGTGAGGAGACTATGAAGACCCCTAAAACAAGGGGATTCGTGCTCCTGATCCTCCTGGATGTCAAAAATGCCTTCAACACAATGAACTGGAAAGTAATTGTGGAGGCGATGAAGAGGAAGGGCTTTTCCCTCTACCTCCGTCGAATGATTTCATCCTACCTGGATGACAGAGGCTTGGTTGCAGGGGGGCAGGAGTACGAGGTTACTGCCGGAGTCCCACAGGGCTCGATTCTAGGACCCGTGCTCTGGAACATAGCTTACGACGGGGTGCTCGAGATCCCAGGTCTCCCGTATGGGGTGGAGACGTTGGCGTACGCCGATGACCTTGCACTCATGATAACGGCCAGGACCGAAAGAGCCCTGGAGAGCGCCGCCAATGAGGCCTTGTCAATGGTGTCCGAGTGGATGGAGTCCCATCACTTGAAACTGGCACCCGACAAGACGGAGGCGATGTACCTAACAGGCAGAAAGAGGACGACCGGCATTAACCTCGTGATGGCGGGCCACCCGATAGAAATCAGAAAGAAGGTAAAGTACCTTGGGGTCATGCTAGACACCGGACTGACCGGATCGGCACACGTTAAGTACGTGGCCGAAAAGGCCCAAAGGGTCTCCCTGAACCTGGCGCGGATCATGCCTAGGGTCGGTGGGGTGGCTGAGGTGAAAAGAAGGCTCCTGGCCTCGGTGGCCGAATCAACGGCGCTATACGCAGCCCCAGTCTGGGGGGACATGGCAATGCGGACGGCGAAAAATAGGGGGGCACTAAGGTCGACCCAACGAACGCTGGCAATCAGGGTAAGCCGGGCGTATCGAACAGTCTCGACCGAAGCTCTCCTGGTCCTAGCCAAAATGCTGCCATGGGACCTCCTAGTGGCTGAACGAAGTAAAATGTATCTAGACGAAGGTCTGGATCTCACCAGGGCCAGGAGTGCCACCATATCGGCCTGGCATGAGGAATGGGCGCAGGTAAGACCCGGTGTGACCACAGGGAGCTGGACCAAGAGTCTGATACCGGACCTCAGGGTATGGTATGACCGCCGACACGGGGAGCTTTCCTACTGGACGACTCAGGTTCTGACCGGACACGGCCAGTTCCAGAGCTACCTGTCAAGGATCAAGAAGGCCATCAGCGATATCTGCGTACTGTGCGACTCTGGAGAAACGGACAACGTAGAGCATACTGTTCTGCGGTGTGATGCTCTCAGGGAAGCACGGGACGCAGCACCAACCGCTGTGAGGGGCCGACCCATCAAGGAGGTGGTCTCCCATATGATGACTTCGGCGGAGGCATGGAGGGAGGCGACGAACTTGTTCGACGCTGTTTTGACACTCAAGACAGCCAAGGAAACGGCCAGGCGGGAGAGGTTTGAGCGGGTCTCTCGGGAGAGTGGTCGAGACGAGGAGCCGAGGGAGGGGGGAGGGGGTGGGGAGCAGCCAGGCCCTCATGGTCTCGACGCACCCTCACAGGACGGATTACAAAATGGCATCCCCCTATCCAACCGCAGGTAGACATGCGGGATGATAGTAAGGGATAGAGCTGATTGAAGGAGAACGGCAGGGACGCCTCTCCCACGGTTTCGATGTAATGCCAAAGTAATACCGAGCCTGGGGGGGTGGGGAGGAATCCGGGTTTAGTGGGTTTGCGAGTCTCACACTAGTCACGCAGGCTGCTAGTGGCGCATGTGCATCATGCATTACCGAAACCTCCCAGAACAAAAAAAAAAAAAAAAAAAAAAAAAAAAAAAAAAAAAAAAAGCTCTAGCAATATTCATTTCAATAAGCTTACTTACAAATTGGGGTGCATCTCGAGATGGGCTTTCTTAGGAATGCCGACTTGGATGTACTTGGTTTGTGTTCGAAGTGTTTGAAACTCTTCTAGATTAAAACTACGTGTGCCCTGAAAATGTTAATTTATGCACGTGTATACATGATACGATATATATCATCGAACAAAAACTACGTGTTATGTTAGAGCCGCCGCCTGCTTGATAAAGACCCTGTTTCATCGGTATACTATTATCAAAGTACAAACGTAATATCGTATATATTTTAGACGTTTCAGGTACACGGCCGCGGCTCGCCTAGGACAGGGCATGCAACTCCTCTAGCAGCTTGCACTAATTAAGTCTGCGAGGTCCATCTTAGCATCCTCTGTAAGTGTATACGGATGATGATAATGAACTACTACGGTATAACCTACTGAGTTAGGTAGTAATTGTTAGCTGAATAGTGAAACAATTGAATATGGCGTACTGATAGGACAGAAATGGCGCGATGGCGACCAGATGGTCTCGTTCAGTAGTGAGAATGAGAGCACTGAAGTGTGTTAGATTGATATTGCAGGCCGAACACTGCTTTACAAACTGTGCGAGTTGATGCAAGACTAATGCAAGAGAACCAGTTATTCTATAGCAGAGACTAAGCATATCGTCGTGTTCATAGAAAAAAAATGCTGCCTCGTCGTAAAAAAATAAGCAAAATAGTCGTAACGAAGAGCATCCGCAAAATTCCTGTTATTTATCAGATTAATTAGTTTCCAGCCGTTGCACGCATTCAAATATACTACACAGTGCCCTAACTGCCCCAGCAGCGTCGAATATTCGGCCATCGCCACGCGACAGCACAAGGATCTCGCAGATAATTGATTGATTAATTTGCTTGATAATTGTGTGTGCATATATCACCACTCTATATCAGATGCACATAACGCTGCAGCTATTAATTACCTATATCGCACTCCCTCGCTTTGCTCGCTTATAGGTTGAACACCTTCCATCGGGATAGACTCTGCTTCGTTATTTCGACCTATGCATTTTCTGCATCCTGGCGTAATACTCCTCGCCTCTTCTAATTCTAAATCGCTAGTTCCTCCCAATCGCTCACAGTCCCTAGCCAGATGATCTACGGCCAGATGATAAGGTAAAACGTGAATCTATTATATAATCCTAGTTAATAGTATTCAAAACATGTAACTGGCTTTTAGTGAATAATATTAGCTCCGTATAAGCAAAATATAACAAATAAAGTTTTTGCATATTTTTTTCAGAGCTATACATGCTTTTCAACCAAGTATACATTTCAGTGATATGTTCGTGATACGCACATTCAATAGTTTAATCACGTTGTTTTTTTTTCTTTTCAACTAATCTCTCTGGCCACAATAAGGTGTTCATAAGCGCGGTATGCTAGACGACCGGTATCAGCACGCCAAGTGCGATCGCAATAGGTCAAGGTCTAAGAGTGGCTGGCGTAGATCTCAACGTTAAACGAAACTTATACATTTTATTTAAAGAAGTTCTGCCCCTCTGGCCAGATAGGTGCGTATATCGCTGTAAGGTACTCGATAGTCGTGATCAGTTGGCCAATAGGCCAATAATATGCCAACAGTTGCCGTAGACTTCAATGTTAAGAAATATTAATACAAGTTTTCTCTAGTAAAACCATATATAATTCTCAATTTAACAACCCTTTTGCGTAGTGGCAATCTGAGGCCGACTTTTTAGCAGACGGTCGCTGTTTGTTTGCTCAGTTTTTGTCGTCTGCTCGGTTTAACCCACAGTCGGTTCCCGTGAAGCGACGCGTCGTCTGCTAGCATTAACTGACAATTGCCGGGAAGCTTCCGGCGGAAGGGCCTAGCGACAGTCCAGTACCCCAATTACTGTCGAGCCCGGTGGCGTGGTGGCTTAAGTCTGCGCCTCGCAACCGGAGGAGACATATAGGTACGCGGGTTCGAATCCCACCGTTGCACATTTGTATTTATGGGGGTCCGTCTATGAAGCAATGTGAAAAACAGTTCCGTGGACGTTAAATCTTGGCTGAGGGTCAGCCCGAAAACTTTACTTTACCCCAATTACTATTCACTACAGTAACTATGACCACTACTGCAACTACTACTACTACTATTATATGTGGTAGTATTTAGTAGTAATAGTAACATTACTACTGGTTGAGTAGTACAACTTGTACGCCTACTGTCGCTGCTTAGGCAGAGCATCGCAGACGCCGAGTGGCGTAGTGGCAGTAAGAATTGTGGCGGACCCTATTCCCGGAAATAATGATAAGGACGACGACGCCGCCGCCGCCCGATGATGGTGATAACCTTTCCTTCTGCCTACAATCCTAAATATGGGGCTATTTAGCTACCACCGAAATAGAAAAGAGACCCGGCTGACATGATTTGTAAGCCAAGCGGGCGCCGGGGGCGGCCACAGAGGCATTACCCGTAGTAGTAGTAATAGTAGTTGTAAAAGTCATACTCTCGTAATATTAATAGTAGTTGTGCAACTATTGAGAGTAGTCGTAACGGCAGCAGCAGCAGCAGTAGTAGTTGTAGTAATAATAATAGTTGTTATAATAGAGCAGCAGGAGTTAGCCGCCGCCGTCGGGAGAGTCCGTGGTCTTGCTTTCTGTCAAAGTGCTCTCTGGTCCTCTGGCCTTTACGGCAGGGACTATGAGTCTTCCAGAGTGTCTCCCCGTGATGCGTGTGCTTTATCATCGTCGTCATCATCATCAGTTGTTTTAGTGACATACTCTTTTACAGGCAACCTGTCACAATTTATGTCAAAGTCATATTTCGTTAAAAATACTGATCGTTGTAACGCCTGCGTCTGTGAAGTGTAACCACAATATTGTAACGAAGTTACTGTGTACGCATCATAGCGCAATTCAAATAAGTTCTAACCGACCACGTCCAACGGCTACAACGCCCGCGCCAGAATCTCAACGTTCACCGAATGATGCATGTCTCAACCGAACAAGACATGTCTCAACCAACCACAGCCTTTCGCGCCGAAACGCCAACATCATCCGCCGTCCAAACGATCATCGGCCGACACCTGGAGAGGGTCGACCTGTGATCGGCAATCATTAAGTCAAACAGTCACTTAACCTGTATTCCTATACGAAACAAACACATCCTGCTGTACATTTCGACCGATTTGAGAGCGGGTTCTGACACCCTTTGGGGTGTCAGCACACCGCGGTGCCTCGTGAACCAATAAATAGACCGAGCAGCATGGCTTAATAACCATCCGTTGCTCGGCCGTGCTTTGCATTAGACTGTATGCTTCGTGTCGTCATTCATCGTTCCTGAGTCCCTCGGGCTGCAGTACCCGTCTGGATGAGTCTACATCCCCAAGCTGACTCAGCGTAACACAACAACGTTACATTTGGTGGAGATGCCTCGATCTTTCTCTACCACCGGATGGCGAACCAACCGAGGCGACAACGGACGATGTCAGTGAGCAACGCTACATTTGGTGGAGATACTTCGATCTCTCAACCAACGGACGGCGAACCAACCGAAGCGACAATGGACGACGACGAAACAGCACACAGAACGCGACGAAGAGAATCAATACCAGTCCACAAACCTAGACCCCCGTCCAGCCACGTCAATCGTTCCAGACTCACGTCCAGCCATGTCAACCGTTCCAGACCCACGTTCAGCCACGTTAATCGCTCCAGACCCACGTTCAGCCACGTCAATCGTTCCAGACTCACGTCCAGCCATGTCAACCGTTCCAGACCCACGTTCAGCCATGTCAACCGTTCCAGACCCACGTTCAGCCACGTCAATTGCTCCAGACCCACGTTCAGCCACGTCAATTGCTCCAGACCCACGTTCAGCTACGTCAGCCGTTCCAGACTCCCGTCCAGTCACGCCAATCGTTCCAGACTCCCGTCCAGCCACGTCTACCGTTTCAGGCTCCCATCGAGCCAGCTCAACAGACCCAGACTCGCATCCAGCTATCTCTACCGCCGACCGCCACTTCAGCCATCATGGACAATCAAAGGTTTCCGGACGAACGACAGTTCTATCTGCCCAGCCAGGACATGACGACACGGCGCACAGACCGCATCAAACGACAACCGAGCACGGCCGAACCACGACCGACCACTAACATCGACCAAACAGCGAACGCCAGTCCACCGCCTTCCGCCAACACGACCACGACGAGAGCGCCAACGGCAGCTACGACCACGACAACAATGCTGACCACGACTTCGACAACAACCATGACCGCAGTGCCGACTACAGCCACATCCACGACGACGCTTCCCGACCACGGCCACCGAAGCCGACGACGCTCCCCGACCACGGCCACCGAAGCCGACGACGCTCCCCAACCACGGGCACCGAAGCCGACGACAGCGCCAACGACAGCCACATCCACGACGACGCTCCCCGATCACGGCCACCGAAGCCGACGACGCTCCTCGATCACGGCCACCGACGCCGACGACGCACCCCGACCACGGCCACCGAAGCCGACGACGCTCCCCGACCACGGCCACCGACGCCGATTACGCCCCCCGACCACGACACCGTCCATACTCGACGAGATCCGATAAGCGATCAACCCCGACCACGAACGACAGAGTTTAAGACATAGTGCCATCGTTCGTCCTTACCCGGTTTAAAAGCGTACAAGCCGCCCGGGTAAGTTGCGCAGAACAAGACCGAAATACGACCATGACCAGCGTTCATCCTTGCCCAGGTTAAAAGCGTACAATTCGCCCTGGTAAGTTGCGCAAAACAAGACCGAAATACGACCATGACCAGCGTTCATTCTTGCCCGGTTTAAAAGCGTATAGATAAAAGCCCGGGTAAGTTGCGCAGAGATAGACACAGTTGAACCATTTGCCCTCCGTCCAGCGCCATTTGCTTGTGAAACTACTTGAGACATCGCCTGGAGGAGTGTAAAGACTGAAAGCGAGAGTTCTACCGCGCGGGAGTGCACGCCCGTGCCGACTCTGCTCCGCACCACTACTCCGCTCAGGCGAGAGATGTCTCAAGTGACAGCAAGCCTGCATTCAACCCAAACTGTCCGAGCGACACATCGGACGACAGTGACCTTCCGGCGATCAACAACATGTATGAATTGCCGATTTTTACAGACCAATCTTCAACCTCAACAAACCGACCTGTCAACTAACACACGCCATACCTCCACTGTTGGCTCGGGACGAGCCAATTCAGAGGGGGGGCAGTGTAACGAAGTTACTGTGTACGCATCATAGCGCAATTCAAATAAGTTCTAACCGACCACGTCCAACGGCTACAACGCCCGCGCCAGAATCTCAACGTTCACCGAATGATGCATGTCTCAACCGAACAAGACATGTCTCAACCAACCACAGCCTTTCGCGCCGAAACGCCAACATCATCCGCCGTCCAAACGATCATCGGCCGACATCTGGAGAGGGTCGACCTATGATCGGCAATCATTAAGTCAAACAGTCACTTAACCTGTATTCCTATACGAAACAAACACAAACTGCTGTACATTTCGACCGATTTGAGAGCGGGTTCTGACACCCTTTGGGGTGTCAGCACACCGCGGTGCCTCGTGAACCAATAAATAGACCGAGCAGCATGGCTTAATAACCATCCGTTGCTCGGCCGTGCTTTGCATTAGACTGTATGCTTCGTGTCGTCATTCATCGTTCCTGAGTCCCTCGGGCTGCAGTACCCGTCCGGATGAGTCTACATCCCCAAGCTGACTCAGCGTAACACAACAACGTTACAATATTATACACCTACACACAAACATATATAACATTTTTTTGCTGTCTACCCATTGTATACCCATATCATAGGGTAATTTCATCTTAAAAAGTGTGAACAATTTACAGATTTGAAACTAAGAACAATTGTTTTCTGCGTTTAGTTCCATGGTTTCCACACATACAAACGCCGACTCGCTCCGTATTTCGGAGGTCTTGCGATAGCTCGTTTCGTACTTTTGGCAGCATGCAGGCTAGAGAGTGTTGCGTTAAGGTTAACTTGAAACCTCATATCGCTGATACCTGAAGGGGGTCAATTGGATTTTGAATTCGCAATCTGGAGGTAGTTTGCGTTTAACCATCCTATGAACAAGCACGGGTAAATTTAATCGTGCCGGCTGGTCGTTTTTGAGTAGTCCGAGTCTGCCGTACCATGCCGCGACTCGTTATCTCGACGAGACCAGTAATGGCTTCTCGCAACGCATTTTCTGGATCGCCGATAACGCCGGTAACGAGTGCAGGGTTCCCGAATAGGTTGCGCCCCATATAGTGATCCCGTAAGTGAGAATCGATTCCAGAAGCGCCCTGTAAACAAGGACCAGAATGACGCTGGAGACCTTGGCTCTCCTCAGACAAGCCATCGATGCCACCACAGCACAGCAGAGCCTGACGCTCGACCGAGCGTGCCTTTTCCATTTCATGTTGTCATGAAGCGTAATACCAAGACATTTTACTTTTCGACTGAGAGGAACAGCTACATTGCCCACTTGGAGAGATATATTACCCGTGTTCAGTTTCAGCTTCGATGCCCGCTGGGGCTTATCATGCGTGCTGCGTGCACCTTTCTGGTCAGAACCTGTTGCGTACTAGAGAGAGGTCACCACACCAACCCTATGCATACGATTAGAAGCCGGTCACCTCACAATTCCGCGTTACATCTCAGCATATACGTACTCACCCTTTCAGGTGGCTAGACCCACACCAGGACAGGCGGCAATACGGCTTCGAAAGGCAGCAGCAGCAGTAGCAGCCGATAAGGACGGTTCTCTCGCAGGGAGGTCTGCTTTGAGTATCGTGTTCTCTTTATTTTATTATATGTCGTGTTCTCTTCATGATGCCTATTAAGCAGTTAGGCAGCAGGCATGCCGACCGGGACCGGGCCAACGGTCGCAACAGCAATGGAACGTAGCAAGGCTTGGCGAATGCTTTGCCTCAAGCTCGAAGGGCAACAAGCAATCTCTAGGTAGACTAGCCTGGCAGAGAAATCGACACGCACACGCGCACCTCGACTAATCCCGTTCTTGTTGGCTCGTCTCTAGTCTCGAGACGGACACGTAGGCAGACAGTGGGTTCCATGAATGAAGCCTCTTGCGTCTTAGCCCGCTAGTCGAGCATTAGCGTACGGCTACGATAACGATTACGTCAGCGGGGCCGCCAGAAATCGTCCGTCACGGTCGTTGGTCTCTACGCCACGATGAATGCTCGTAATGGTGGTACTCATATGGATATCGGTGAAGGTCTTCATTATCTCTAACAGAGCCGTCACTAGTACTACTAGTCTGTCGACCAGTACAATAAAAACAACGACGACAACAACGACAACGGTAATAACAATAACGACGACAACGAAGGCGCCCGCAGCACGCATGATAGACCACGCGAATCACGGGGAGACACGCTGGGAGGAGACTCATAGTCTCTGCCGTAAAGGCCAGACGACCAGGGGGCACTTTGACACGAAGCAAGACCACGGACTTTCCCAGCGGCGGCGGCGGCGCCGGCTACTACTGCTGCTCTAGTATAACTATTATTAGTATTAATATTATTACTACAACTACTACTACTGCTGTTGCTACGATTACTCTAAGAGTAGCACACTATTAATATTACGAGAATACGATTTTACTACCACTACGAAAAATACCTTTGTTGCCGCCACAACAACGACAACAACAACAACAACAACAACAACTTTGTGATTGTGACAACTTTGTGTTATACAAATAAAATAATTTAGACATCATTTTGTCATTTATGGTAGCATATTGCTACCACCATCCTCCACATTACCTATCCTTTAGACTTCTTCGAAAAACTAAATCCAGCAAACGCATTTCTCCTATTCGCAGTGGTTGCAAAAAAATTGTTGGTCAGGGGTAGTGCTCCTCTTAGCTTTTATTGGCAAGAGGAGTTTCAGTAAATTCATCGGATAGAACTCCGCCTGCTAGACGAGTTCCGTAAAATCCTACAGCAAATCGAGTTTTGTTGCACGTCGTTTTTTGGCTGCCACAGCATTGCTGAACCGATTTTCTGCTTGGTGTCATTTACTTTTGTTGCGGTTATTGTTGTCGTTGTTGTTATTGTCGCCAACTGCCGCTTAGCTTAAATCGAAGCGACCAAATACCAGTTCAGACATGAACTGTAAACTTACGACCACACGAACCGTTCACGGAGTACAGTAGAAAATGTGCGCACATTTCAGCTAGAATCTATGTTGAAAATCTTTTTAATCAATCGAACTGCAGATCCTATACGGAATTTCTATTGTTTTCACCCGTAAGTTAACAGGCGAAACGCGAAACTCTAGTTAGGGACTTCTTCCCTACAGCCTGATTTTCTATATACCGGTGTTTATACGATTATAGAGCATGTTTGCTCTAAAATCGTATAAACACCAGTAATAAATACAATTTAAAAAAATAAATAAAACAAAAATAAACACCGGTAATAAATAAAAAATAAATAAATAAAAAAATAAAAATAACATGATTAAAATTAAAATAAACTATTGCATTCGATAGCTCAAAAACACGCTGGCACTACTTTTTTTTATTTAAATAACCCATTATAGGGCAGTAGTGCCGCGTTGGGCTTCAAGTAATCGCGCTCGGTTTCGCAAGCTTGTAGCGACAATGAAGATAGTGGTTTTTATAGGGTATGCTGATAGATAGTGGTTTTTATAGGGTATGCTGAATATCATCGCCTGGATTGCTTGATCTGCATTTTTTCAGCATCTGTTGAACGATGGTAGCCTCCTAGCACAAAGCTACTTTGTCCGCGAATAATTCAATCTACTTTACGTCAGCTTTTCCTGTCCTTCCGGACTCCATGAATACGAATGTGCAACGGTGGGGATCGAACCCGTGCTGCACCGGTCGCGAGACGCACGCAAATGCACCCACCACGCCACTGGGTTCGACACTGTGGGAGACTAACGATTTTGATTCATACACCGACGATGTCCGGTTCGACTAATTAAAAATACAATTTTAAAAGTACTTAACGCTGATTGTTCTTTTGACGAGAAAAATTGCAACACATTGGCAGGCCTCTTGAACAATTAAGTTTGAGTCTAATTCAATATTCGCGATTATTTTGTGATGCAGCGAAGTGCAATTCCTGCTGGCTGTTGTATGAGAAGCGGCTCTGTTTGGGACGCGAAGCGACGAAGCGCTGGAGGGATCTGGACTGTGTAAGTTGGTGGTAAGTCTGTCTCGCTGACCAGCGGACCGTACGCAGCACGGGTCGAGAGATCGCGCATCTAAACGCTTCTCCGTGCTTTACAGACACGCCCCCCTCTATGCTCCCCCACCTGCCCAACATGTGCGAACTTCGGTCAACGTCCCCTTCAGGGGGGGGGGGGGGGTGAAGACGACGCCCGCGAGTCTCGACGAGCTTACATGAATTACGAAGCAAATATCCATCTCCTATTATTTTGTGGAGAGTGTTCTCTCGAATAGCTGGGCCAAAGGAACAAAGAACAGGGGACGGAGTGGAATGAGGAAACCAGGCTTCAGGCTCTGCAACTTCTTGACCTCTGGCGCAACGCCTCGTACTTCGTAAACGGCGGGGGGGGGGGGGGGGTTGCGGCTATCGGTCATCGGGACTGCTAGCGCCACCACTTCAAGCAAGCGCTGCTAGCCCGACTGCGCTGGATGGACCGTTCGCCGTTTGTTGTGCTGCAATACGCTGCGCGCTGAACAAAAAATGTACGCAGATAAGACTGTAAGGGTGCAGGAGAGAAGGAAATCTTAGAACTACGCGTTTATTATATGCGTCACCACAATACCCCAGTCCCAGTTCCCCACGTATTCCGGCTAGCTCAGTCGGTAGAGCATGAGACTCTTTAGTTCCCACGTATTGGATAAATGTGCAATTTATAAAAGTTTTTTTTCAATTATAAGTGATTACTGATTACTATATGAATTTATTGAAGCTAATATTTCTCATACTGTATGAGGTGCACTATAGCTCTGTCCTAGCCTTATCTAGAACCAACAATACTATTTAGACTTCCTCTACTCACTCTATCTATTCACTTTTTTTGTATGTTCGCTTCTAAAGCAAAAACAATTGTATCATCCATCTCATTTGACTTTAAACATATTTTTTACTCATAATAATGCCATATTAAAAAAGACTACTTCGATCGACAGATGATTTATCTTTAAAACATGACAATCTGGCGGACGGTTCCAGCCGTGGCGGATTTTCTGGCGGTCCATTCCGACGGAATAGAATTTTCTTCCAAATGCGCCCATCTGTTCAGTTTCTCTATAAACAAATTCTTTAACTATATTAATTAAACAATTTTGAAACGCGCTGTAGAGGCGGCTATATCGGTAAGTTTTACCTTTTTAGTATTTCACTGTTACTCCCGAACAAGATGTGTTGCCACTCACTACATGAAATGCTTATTTTTATCTGTGCACCAAATTTCCAGACCCTTATATATATATATATATATATATATATATTTAAGTCACAATCGAAGCAGCACCGTTGTCCCGTTGTTTCATAACCTTGTCAACCGTAAAGTTAAAAGCTTCGATGTTCTCGATGAACGGTCTGAAAACACCAACCAGTGTTGGCCGTGGTCAATCTACCCGGTACTTGGGGAAGCAGAACCCGCCGCGCTGGTTGCAATGAGACATATTGATCTTCTCCGTTAGACAAATCGATAGGTGATCTTGGGGTAAGCCTAGGCATCGATATCATCTGTAACCTGCTGCAGGACCCGATGAGATGTGCAGTGTAGTATAAAGGGTTATGGCAGAAGAGGGAAATACGAAAGGGCAGAACGATAGCTCTCAGCTTATATCGTGCAACCTCGTAGGGTGGTAAAACCGCTTAGTGACGGTCAGTCACATCTTTTTTTTCGTATTCAATCGTAACGCCGCGTCCCGATTGTACAACATTCGCTTACACTGGAGCACAGCACAGCATGAACCAGCCTTTGGGTGGTGGCCAGGTACGTTGCCAAGTACGTTGCTGCGGCAAAGCGTTGCGGTTTGTTAACTTTTTTGGGATTTTGATTTTCGGTCTCACTAAACGGGAATAAACTTCACACTCAGCGCATATAAACGAAACAGTACGGATGGCTCTCTTTGCGTAAACGTAGGCAATGTCCGGACACTGTCCGTTTTCTCAGCACTCAGGCTCTTCGTGCTTAAGACTGTCTCGAGCCTGACGTACGGTCTTGACAGTCTATGGAACCACCTCACGCTGACAAATTTCAACCAGCATGAGAGGTGTCTTTTATTAGATATGAAGCGAGTGCTTTGTTTGTCGATGCGAGAAAGAAGCCGCTTTGTGCATCGAATGTCTGGCGACCACGAACACCGGTCACCAACAAGTAATCCTACTAAGGCTTGAGATGCCGCGTACAGTGCCTTACGAATGTTTTATTTCATAGTGAGAACCTAAAGTCAAACAGACCAGACGAGAGGTCAGGGGGCTGGACTTACTCCATGCTTGCACACTCTGTCTGGTCCTGCATGTGACAGTTGTCACGTATACACCAGGTACATAGTGCATGGTTACCACTACCTGGTATGTTCAAACGCCGCATTTCACAAAGAGTACGAGTTGTGCACCTGCCGGTTCTACCTGCAGAAGTGTGCCAAGTACCATGCAGTGGAACGCGCAGCAGTAAAGCATGAATTGTTGCCCTACTTATCTCGCTAGAAGCTTGAAGAAGTTAAACGATTATGAAGACAACTTAATGAAGTTTATATTATTCTTACTTTGAGTATACATTTATATATATATATATATATATATATATATATGTGTCTGTATTGGTGTGAGCATTTAGCGCAGGCCTAGCTTAAATGCACTACAAAGACATGGCTGATTTCAATACCTCATTAATCTTACCGACTACACACGACGCACCTAAGTACTCAATTAATTTCGAACAGGCACAGATGATTGGGAAGGTACGCGAGGTGGCACCTGACTAAACGCATAGTGAAGACAGAATGGTAGATAGAGGGCCGGAGAGAGAGGGAGAAATATGAGAAAAGAGAAATTGCGAATCGAAATTTTTGTGGACAAGTCCAAGGAGAGTTATGGCACACTCGACATAAACTGAATGAACACTTCGTGTTTGCTTTTTGTCGTCCTCTCTCTCTCTCGGTCGCTCTCTCGCTACACCTCATCTCCTCCCCTGCGTCCCAACCCCCGCTTTACGTTACGTACTTCCGCGTAGTATCAGCGTACACGAACGAGATCGATAGCCGGCCATTAGGTGCACCACGACCACCAATGCCACTGCCAGCGCCCCCGCCAGCGCCCCCGGGAACGCCCCCGCCAACGCTAACACCTGAGCGCGCCCCAGCGATACAACGACGACGATGACGACGCCCGTTCGACCGCCCAAATCACTCAAACGCCACCACCACCGTCGCACAGCGCAGCACAGCGGCGCTTGCCGTAAGCAGGACATTTTCTCATTTGCCCACTCACACACTTACTACCCTCCTCGCAAACGTGATATGTAGCAAAAGTATACCACTACTACTACTACTACGACATAGTGTCGGCAGTTTACGACGGCTACCGAGTATCGACTAGGCACTGACAGGCACCACCATGTGATGTGGTTTGCGTCAAGGACTTCTGCGCGCCACATTCAAAAAATCTGCGCACGTTCCGAATTCCGGCTGCGTGTACTCTGTGCACTTCGGACGCGCTAACGCCATGCCACGTTAGGCCCGCCGCTTGAGTCGTGCGAAACTTGTCGCACGTGTCTTTTTCTTGTTGTTCTTCTTCGAACCGCTCGCTTTGCAAGTTCGAGACGACATACACAATGCTTCAGTTTCTGGGTAAAGCGACAAAAATTAAACGATCAAACAGTTAAAACCAGTGTAACTAAATTAAAAACGAGAGAATGAAAGGCGGCGAGGAATAGAGAGAGAGAGACAGTGTTAGCTTGGTATTGTTTGTGTTGATCATGAGTGCTAACGCAATAGATAGGTGAGCGAAATACACGTCGTTACTGAGTGAAGCCTGCTACTCACGGCCCGCCAGGCCATCTCTGTTGACTGAGGAGACCTGACTGCTATATCGGTAGTGTGGTGGTAGAGCGAAGTTTCGGCACCATGGCTATGAACGCTAGCCTGCGCTAGGCCAGGCCCATAAAACGCTGCGTGCAGTACGCCGACAAGGGGCGACCTAAGTAGGCCGTCACAAACGGACCGTACCGGTCGACGTGACTGCCAGAAGCAACACGGAAAACAGCGGCTTCAGAGGCCTAGCAGCGTCCCTCGGGGGTCTCTCTACGACAATAATCTATCATTCCAACAATTACAATATACAACAACGAAATGGCGAAACACGTAATATTGTATCTCTATTGACGTTGGACAGTACACCTAGCAAATCGCCGAAAACATAATCACTGTTGCCCTTCGTTGGGATTATATATATATATATATATATATATGGAGAACAACGTATATAAATAAAGTCAAATGTAACGGGTAATGCAATGTTTTGTCTCGTATATACGTTCGGGCATACCATTGCATCACCCATCACATTTGGCTGTATTTACATACTTTGTACTCATATTACGCCAAATAAAGTGCCTACACAAAGTCAATTAATGATTGATGTCACATAGGTCTAATGCTGTATCAATATGAAACAAAATATTTAAACATTTTTTTGCAAGTATTTTTCAAAACCGGCCTGTAAAGATTTGCAATCGTGTGCTGAAAGAAGGCAGTGAGCGTGTCTGGTTTGTTATGTTTAATTTTCTTAGACGCTCGCCCTATGACACTTCACACATAGTAACCAACGAGATTACTATTTAATACGGATTGCTTAGCGGCCACGAGAGCGTATCCCAAATAATGCTCATTTATTCCGCCGGCCACTCCTGCACCAACCGGCTGGAATGGAACAGTTTCATATTTATGAGATAAAATTAGACACTGTGTCGCTGTTGGGTCTTTTTTAACATATAACGCCATTACGTCTCCTTTTACTAGACACCGCACTCGAGACGTGCATTTACGCTGAAAATTTGCTCTATCCCACAAGAGGTACATCTTCAGGATCGTTAGGTTAGCCAACACTGAATTTGTTTGAAATTTATTGCGTTAATGGTGAACATATTCTCATCTTAGGAGAATCTAACATGCTCTGCTGCTTTGTGCTTGAGGGAGCCCAGGAGCACCTGATGTCAAGCAATTATCGACCTTACACTCTGTCTGACTTTTATGGTATGAGACTGATACCTGAGGTGGTCGTGAACAATCGACGAATGGTTCACGATGGCACATAATTTAGGCCGTAAAGGCGTATTGAAGTACGAGGGCAGTTTAAAATGCACTTTTGCACTGCCCCACTTAGTTCTGGAGCCCTTCAGCAGATTCAGCTTCTTCTGCAGCCGCGAACTTAGCCGCAATCTTGTAAACTGTCGTTTTCGGAAAACGATGGAATTTTATAATCTCATTAGGGGTCCGTCTGGCGCAAAAATCGAGCACAGTATCTGGCCTTTGCTGAAACTCCATAGAGTCGGCTGCCGATCGGCCATGTCTGATGTTCGCTTACAATCAATCTCTACTTAAAACGGGCTTTCCTTGAATACTAGACATGACGCATGAACGCATGCCGGATATGTTCAGACAGCCCGCCAAACTTTGGCCCGATTTAACCGTCCTACGTATATACATACAAACTTTGAACAGCGAAAACGATCCGCGACACGACAACTTTTTAATTGCCAACTGCTTACCGCATACTTCTTTGATATTCGCTCCAGTGCCCTACGAAACTAATAATACGTTATACTAAACAGCAGTGGCTACGTTTGATCGCATGAACGGACTGTTTGTTTGATGTGTGACTAGACGGCTGCACGCAAAGCCTGATGGCATTCACCAAACGGATCGCAATATATGGCCCCGTATAACTTATGCAATGACATGTAATAAATGTGACTTTATTCTATATACACTAAGGCAGTTATAGTTTAAACAATATGGAACGCTAGAGACGAAACAAACTAGGATGATGGCTTTATTGCTTCTACTACTTTAGCTAAAGAATATGCTACAATTTTTTTTATTAATTTTATAAAGGGCGCACAGTGTTAGGGATACACGTCATGTCACTTGACTAAACTCAAAAACAAAGAAACATAGGGAGGAAGAGGAACGGAGAACAAGCGGCAGACTCAACACGCGTATGCTGCGTCCTTTTTCAACGCACGACTGGATTACAATTTATGATCCTCTTCTCTAACATGGTCTCCCCCTTCGATCTCTCGTTTTCGAATTCTATATATGTATGTATATACGTATATATATTTATATATATATAGCTTTCTCTCCCTCTCTTCTGTTGCGTGTTTGCGGATCTGCGTACAGCAAAAGACAGATGGCCCGCCATTAAGTGCACACTACCAGCCACGACCAGTGAATTCATTCAAGGGCCAAGTAGCGCCACCTCGGAGCCCCGGTGGCGCTAGCTACAGGGGCAGGCACACGTACGCTAACGAAATTTGCGCGGGCGTTGCCGTCACGAATGTTTTATGGAATCGGCCGCTTATGCTACATACAGGTGCCGTTTGAGTACCGCATACTGTGTACGCGAAAACACTGCTCTCGTCGCCCTGAAGGACTTTCTCCTCCGCTCTCTCATTCTGCACGCTAATACCGTGTACACACGTCCGACGCGAATAATCTTTAAAATACGCTCTAAATGTATCACAATGTCGAATATATTGTAGAGTCAACTCGTGGAATGAATCAGCTGGGGCAATGAGGGTAATATATAGTCATACGTATGTTGATGTCAGCAATTATTGATATGGCAAAGCCAATTATCTCTAGTAGTAGTATATCATGATAAAATACAGTAGACACATTATAATCAGGCCACCACTAACTAGTACAGCCTTGTAGTAAGCTTCAGTGTGTACCAGGGATTCATGTATGAACGGGCCGTACTTAAGAAGGAATTTGTAGAATTCGTAAAAATAAGCTTTTTTATTGAATGGGAGAATGGGCAGAAATGTTCTGGCTAAACGCGACAGTAAAATGAATCAGTTCAATAGAAAAAGTGACACACAAAGAAAATCTAACGTTGTCCAGCCAAGAAGAATAGGTTCACAAAAAATGTCTAGCCAAGAAGAATAGGTTCACAAAAAGTTTCTAGATCCTGTTATGTCTAACTTTTTTGTATTCAAATTCAATAGCTCAAATTGTTGTAATTACGCTCATAAGACACACACAACCAGAAAAATGCACATTTTATGGGAATAACTTTGGTAGCCAATCAATAGTAATTTGATTCGCAATATAAATAAAATTAAACCATAAGGCGTTTTTCATGGCCATAGAATAGAAACCCATGTTAACAGATGGGGTCTATTATATGCAGATTATACACCAGCCAGAATTTTTTTTCAAACAGCTGGTTTATTTAGTTTGTTATTTTACAATCGGGGGTTTTGTGATGCCATGGCTAGCCTCTTTGGTATAACAAATCGTAGTAATTTCACGGTTCCCCTCATTCCCTTAGAAAAAATGCTTATACTTCTTTACGAAACTGGAACTTTTCACTAGAAGAAGCGGCCGCGTTCGGAGCACTGCTTTTTGGTAGTCCATTGGCGTAGCCCTGCGCGTCGCGTCAGAACACAGCGGCTTCTTGTTCCATTTATAGCAGCCCAGAGTAAGTGGAAAGACCACTTTCTTCAACTATAATACATCACCGCACGATCGCGGATTTTTTCAAGCCAGCTTTTCTGATCCAATTCTAGGCCATTCCTTTGCCTTTTTTGTGCAAATTTCTTCCTAGCAGTAATCATTTTCGTGCCCGGCGGCGGCTGTTGTTCCCGTATGGAACGGTAGCGCGTTTAACAACGCTAGTCAACACCTACCAAACATTACATGGCCTAGTTTGATTCCAGTTTTGGTGAGTTGCAGGTCTCAGCCCTGTCGAACCTGGTGGCGTGGTGGCTTAAGTCTGCGCCTCGCGACCGGAGGAGACACATAGGTGCGCGGGTTCGAGCCCCACCGTTGCACATTTGTATTTATGGGGGCCCGTCTATGAAGCAATGCGAAAAGCAGTCCCATGGACGTTAAATCTTGGCTGAGAGTCAGCCCCAAAAGGATTTTTTTTAGGTCTCAGCCCTGCCGAACTGAATGGCAAGGCCTTCTGCTGGGATCTTTGCTTTCTTGATCTTGGAGGTGGAGATTCTGGCACCAGGTATAAAGGTCAGCAGGGTACGTATTCGGCGGTCTCCACTGCTGCTGCTACTGCCACCACTCTCGACGAACTTAACATGTACATGCGCTAACATGTCAATCGCTTCCTATCCAAACTGGGATGCGTCTTTATCCCAAAAGGCAATGTCATCTACCTAGGCAGACGTCGTCACACAGGCGTCGCATTTGTGACAGCGACGACAACAACAACGCACTAACAGCCTAAAATCATCTTATTTCCTTTTGACATTGCAGGTTAGAGAAGCTTTAAGCAATGTTGTAGTAGTAGTAGTAGTAGTAGTACCGTTGAAGTAATATTAAAGAATGGTTCCAGCTCCTCGCCTCTTCCTGAGGCAATTTAGGTGAGAGGTTTTTAGTGGGTATTATGCCAACAACATCAGCATCGAGTAGTCCCACACTACCCGCTCTGGGTGTGCGTAAACGCATTTTTTCCTCTCACCCAAAAAAAAACAAAAATGTAGTAGCCGCATATTTACGGCGAGCCCGGTGGCCTGGTGGATTAAGTCTGCGCCTCGCAACCGGAGGAGACACATAGGTGCGCGGGTTCGAGCCCCACCGTTGGACATTTGTATTTATGAGATTCCGTCTATGAAGCAATGTGAAAAACAATTCCGTGGACGTTAAATCTTGGCTGAGGGTCAGCCCGAAAGCTTTACTTTAGTAGTAGTAGTAGTAGTTGTTGTTGGTGTTGTTGTTGTTGTTGTTGCTACTACTACCACTACTGCTTGTCGTCAGCATTGCCGGTGTTATTGTTGTGCAATCCGAAGCGTGACCGGGCTTCAGACGAAACAGTTATGATTAACGACACAAACTCTCTTCTACCGACGTGAGTTTGTAACACGCAGCGGATTGGGCTCACACGCTCACAGGGCGCCCGTGAGCTTGAAGTCATGTGACACCTCTTAGACCGGACCACCTCGGGCATTCGAGTGCCCGTTCATTATGGTGAGATGCGTCACTTTTTAAGGCGTAGTCCGGCTAGTTGGGCCAGTTTGCTCAAACTAATCAAGACGTTGCAACCATCCCACTCAGGCTAGGAACCTTCTTTGCTATAATATCGTCATTACTATCATCCCTCGTCTATCCGTCAGACGACCAAGAGATTCAGACCAACGCACGGTAGGACAGCAGAAACAGTGGTGGGTAGTCGTAAGAGATTTACAACGCGACTGGTAGGCATATTATTAATTATTATTATTGTTGTTGTTGTCGTCGTCGTCCTTCGATTGAGCGCAAGTAATTCGCTTGTTTGGTGTCTACATACCGATTAGCTGTCACCAACTCAGACCATGTCTGACCTCATTGCCGCTTTTTTGTATTCTCTCCGTGTCTGCTTCATTTGCCTATCTGGCGCATCTGCCCACTTCGCACTTATTTCTTAGTTCTTCTAAAATAGATGCTATTTTAATAGAAACAAATCTCTTTATAGAAGATGGTGTTGTTTTACATCATATATACCACTTATTCACGTACTTTTTAACGTTACGTGGTGATAAGGTGGGCCAGGTGGTGTACGCAAGCAAGACCGATAGCATCCAGCGACAAACGAAATACAATATTTGCACCCCGCAATTTTCGGTCGCCAGTGTCGTGAGGCAAGACACGCAGCTAGCTGCCTGGGCAATCGTCAATGCCGTTGGCGCACTAAGTGCTTGCTTACTGGGACTGGTTCTTTCGATGAGCTCCATTGCGAACTCGACCCCGTTTTGAAATGTCGCTTGCGGAATAGATGCAGCGCCTCATAGAGATGGCGCACCAGGATGGCCGTACCCTCCGGGGCCCTCTATCCGGGAGCTCAGAACCGTGCCTCGATCGTGCCATCAGCATTCGTCATTCACCTTGCTCAACAGAGACACCGCAGAAACGCGACGACGCAACATTATGGCTCGTGCCAACATGTGCAGGGCCGCACTCCCGGCATATACATGTATGTATAGACACCACCGTCCAGCGTCATGTCGATTACAATCCAGGCTCTGCTATTGCCACCGCGGTGGCGTTAGTCAATTATTAATGATGCGAGGTCAACAGCGACCCGTAACCGCGTATTTCTGCGGTTGGTGGCGTCTTGACCTTGCAACATCCATTTCCTCCGCCACCTTCACTATTTGACCATATAGCTTTCGCCAGTAGCAATGGGTACTGGTTACCGTGCAGGGCTTGCTACAGTTAGAACAACTAGGCTGGATGAGGCTACACGTTGTATCGTAAGCAAAAAACAAAACTTTTGCCTGTTCTCGTATATTCGGTTTGTGCTCTGTCTATACGCACGTTATGAGCGTGCTGAATGTATGCAAATGTATGAATAGGTATCTGTGTATCTATCAACGCGTGAGTCAGGTCGCAAAATTTGAGCAAAATGCCGAAAATGCCCAATCGACGCGATAAGTAAGCGTAACAAAATCACCCGAGAGCTAAACAGCGTCTTGATAGCAAACCGCCACGAACAAAACGCGTCTGTCAAAGAACAAAAAAAGGGACCTCTTTGGAGGCCAATCTACGGTGGTGGTGGTGGTGGTGGTGGAAGTGGCTACAACAACAACACAATACAGCAAGCGGAACCACACTTGCTTGGGTGACTACGCCAACAAACCCTCAATGGACATCGTTTGTCCGATAAAGCCACCTGGCTGACTAACAACTCCTGCCAATTCAGCGATCTGTAATGTATGTTCGTATTGCCCGTCAGATCGGAAACGCCTTTGCTGGCTGCTTGTAGTGGTGGCGGTGAATAAGTGCCTGCTTCTACTACTAAGTCCCAGACATGACTAAGCCTAACTTCGCTTAGAACTAGGACGTACTTTAGGTCAAGATGGTGTGACGTGCGTGAGTGTACTACTGCGCACTTCACGTGGTAGTAGATTGTAGCTAGAATTTAACCTAGAAGTACACCCAGACGGACACGTAGAACATAACTTACCTAGCAATCCACTTAAGATATACGACGTAAGTAGATTCGACTACATTCGACGATCACGATGAAAGCAATGACCCAGCTTCAGTCAGCTGCACCTGCTTCCGTCGTCCGCTCGAAAAGCAGCTATGCGGCGAGAGACGGAGCTGCGAAGCTCGATAGTGGGCGTCGAGGAATCCCTCCCCGAATCGAGGTCGCGCGTGGCTTCCCTATGAACAACGGCTATGCACGTTCATGCGTCCGCCAATAACCTGGATGAAGCGATCGAATGAATAACATATGTATACATCTATCTATCTATCTATCCATCTGTGTATCTATCTTAGCGCGACCGTCCACCTGGCATCGTCCCAGTATTATTCGGTGTAGCCTTCCTCATTTTCTTCCCGCTGCTGGTTCTGCTTGTTTATTATGTTGAGATAACGATATCTCATGAAGCGTCGCTGGTGTTCATTTCTAGCTCGGCATTCACTCTGGTCCTGAAACTCGGTTCCAGTTTGGCAGGAATCGACAAAATAAAAACAATTTTTATTAAACATTGAAACACAGCAACAACAGCAACAGCAACAACAGCAACAACAGCAACACCAACACACAACAACAGCAACACCAACAAGAACAACAACAACAACAATCATCGACACTTGATCGACATAGCACCATGGCAAAGGAGACGAAGCGTGCTTACCGACTGTCGAGTCGACGCTATTCTAGGCAAGATCGGGAATCACAAACGCCGATACTGACAACTCAGCCGATACCAAATGCTGGCTGGACGACGATCTATTTGGCTAGACCAAATAATCGATATCAGCTTTCGGATACGTTTCGTATTGGCTTTTCGAGCCATCTTTTTTTGCCGACGGATTGTTCAAACACGCGCTAAAATGCACACGTGAAGCAAACACATGCGTAAATACATTGTAGCTGTGTACATAAAATTGTAGAGACGTTTTAGCCGTCGCATGAACTAATGTAACATATAAAAGATTAATTTCACACGTATATACCATTATAGAAGTACATGCGAAGACAGACATTACGTCTGTACGTCAATCCAAAAACTATGAACAGTTATTCAGCGCGCCTTCTGCTCTGGCTCCGATTGTTTGGCTCCAGTGAGCTTATCTAGCGCTTATCGAGCGCTGCATACGATCGAACCTGTTTATTTATTATATTTCTGTCCTGTTAAATTAGTTCGCTACTTCTTCTAGTAAGTTGGCTGAAAGCGCCGCATTTGGTGACTAGCTTTTACAGAGAGCGGCTCATTAAGTCTTGGGCCGTAAGTGCATACGCGCAACAACTTACGGTCGCAGGATACCACACACACATACCCCGAAACGAAAATGCATGATAATTACTAAGACAACGCAAAATGCGATAGCGATGCAACATACTCTGTAAGTGTTTCTTTAGTTTCTGCACACGGACTACATTTTTCTCGTTGGCAACGATCATCCTCTAAATCAAAATGTTCACGACGGAACTTTTAATACCAGCAACGCACAGCTACCGTAAACGAATGGTTGCTTGAAACGTGTGTTTGCGTTTCGTGCTGAAAATAAGACAGCGTAATGAAACGCGTCGCGTTTATTAAATGCAGCGTTGGCCTCAACTCGCTGTAAGTGTCAATTTCCTTACAGCGCTATTTTCAACGGACTGATTTGAAACCTAATTTTCAGCCGTGGGCTTCCCATCGCCACCAGCTTAGTGTTTTTTGCAGGATTCTATGAATTGCACCAAACATTTATACATACACGACTCGCCGCCAGTCCGAACTACATATTATGAAGTATCTTTTGGGCTGACCCCCAGCCAAGATTCAACGTCCACGGGACTGGTTTGCGCATTGCTTCATAGGCGGACCCCATACATACACATGTGCAACGGTGGGGCTCAAACCCGCGCGCCTATGTGTCTCCTCCGGTCGCGAGGCGCAGGCGGGACAGGGCTAGTCCGAGCTACGTGTTTCCAAACGTCAAGTCGCCATTTTGTTGAGGGCGATAATGAGTGCTCACCTATATACCAAACAACAAGTGAATTTTAGGCTATGCTCAAAATATCCTAGATAGGTGACATGTGCTTGTTCGCATAGAGAAACGGTGTAATTGTATGCCTCGTCGATTAGATATAAAATGCGGTTGTGGGCGTCCGATCAGTACGTGTATTGACGCGGTTGTTTGGAAATGAGTCAAACGGTAGCCACCACACAAATAACAAGTAGTGGGAACACAGACTAGAAGCCAGCTGAATCTCCAGCGGAAAGCCAGTCAGAAATGCCAATAGATCTGCTACTATAAGGAAAAGACTCAAAGGCAGTCAAGTAGCGGAGCCAAGCAAATCGCTACACGAAAAATGACGCTACAACTTCGAACAACCGAAATCGATTACAACAAACGACTGACAAGGCGTGATAGCCAATAAAAATGCGTTCACTCGAGTGTGGGTATATTACAAAGTATGTTAGTTTCATATCTACATAAAGGTCTGTCATTTCAAAACGACCCCATAGGAAACCGTTACGAGGCTACTAAAATAATTTATTTATACAACGATTTGATACAACTATAGCATAAATATATATATATATATATATATATATATATATTGTAATGATTTTTTAAGGACTGTCTTTTCCGGTCGGCTAAATTCATTTTAATTTAGTAATTTCTCATTGAGTTTAAAATTTCCATAATTAAACATTTTAGCAATTGTAACAGTTAAGGGCATTCTGCAAAAAAGGCGATTGCCCGTGTCTCCATACACGCACCTCTTCTTTAGCTCCCGTCCGACGCTCTTTGAATGTCCCCTCCCGAATGTTTTCCTTACAGGAAATTCTGAAGTAAAAACAGCAGAAGATAATCTTAAAGGCCGTGTCAGAACGATAAGCTGAGGGTGAAGTAACATATCTCATGCAGAATTCGACAACCTGCGGCAGGTCGCCACATATGCGGGTGGGCGGGTACCATGGTGAAATACGTTACTTCTAAGATTACACGATCGCTTTTTGACGACGGCTTGCTTCAAACGGTCGAACAACTAGCAGTTAGCATTATTAATAATTGTTTTGTTGTCTGCAGAATCGTATATAATCCGTTCCGATTCCCCCAGAATAATCTTTTTGGAATAAGGGCCTGCTTTCGCATGGCTGGTGGGCCTGGTGCCTTCTTTTGACCGGGACTTGTTGTAGACGATCCACTTTACATCGCCGGCGATCAAACTTCTCAAAAAAGCTTTTCTTGCTCTTTGTCCTTTTTAAGAAACAGAGCGTAGGTGTCTAGGTGGTTCATTAAGTCGTTTTTGATGAGATTGTGCGGTACCCACATATCGCCACGTTTCACGTACTTACGGCTAGTAAGCTGGAAACAAATGAATCTGCGTTCACCCTATATGCAATCTCTTCTGCGTTCACCCTATATGCACTCTCTTCTGCGATCACTAGATTTGCAATCAACTTCGAGTGTCAAATGTCTATTACAATCTACGAGACCAATTATTTCATGTATGTATCCAGAATGATAGGTCGACTCTTCCATGGTTGATCTGTCACTTCAAAGTCTTCACTCCGAATACGAGTGAACCACTGCCTAAAAAAATCATCTAAACACATTGCAATACACCGCTTAGGCAGCAGCACACATTTTTGTTGTCTGTCACCGGGGCATTCGCATTCAGTTTTTCGTAGTAGCAAAGACATCATTCTACTCAAATTTACCTGTGTAAAGTTTTCAATTGTCTGCTTGACTGACCTTGCTAAACGTGGCTGGGTCGATCTATCATCGTCTTCTCTGTTGGCAGGAGCAAACCTCAATCGGCAGAATTTACCAATTAAATTATGTTGTTTGTAACTTTCCCTACCTGTCTTTCCCGCCCGAGGCAGTGTATAGTATTTTAGTGTGTATGCGTTACCGGCAAATAGAAAGACGTGCACATCTTACTGAACATGCATAGGTGGCTGAATTCGGCAATGGTTATATGGCTCGACTCATTCCCGGTCTCTTTCTTTTTTAATGCTATGTAAACGATCTCAGGCTCTCTCTCTCTCTCTCTCTCTCTGTGTCTATTCTTCCTATCCATCCAATTTTATCCTATCCGCCTCAATTGCCCTTTCTCCTCCTACTTTGCAGATTCTTCGATACTAGCTGGCTTCAAAATGCTGCGACACAGTATGTTGCCACGTTTTCCTGCCTGACCGACCTCGATTCTACTTGGCGTCGAACGAAACCGTGACTACAAGCGAGCGAGGAGAGAGAAAGAGAATTATAGATCATGAAAATGAATAGAGAGATAGGCAGAGCGAGCGCGAGTGGAAAGCGACAGAACGAAAAAGGAAGCAAAGATCTATAGGATTACCAAATGAGCTCAACGAGGCATGGCCTTCACCCTCGTCAAGCGTGCTACCGAACAGTATTCGCCTTGTTTCGCCGTTATCGTCCTTCTTGACACTTCGAGGACTTCTCCCTTATTCCCGGTGGGCCGCCAGGCGCAAGCAAGTTGAACAGGTCGGTTAAGCTCTACGATCGGCAATCCATTAATCGATCTTGCGGAACTCGCTTGGCTGGCTGGCTGGCAGGCAAGCATGTTGGTTGGCGAACTCACTGACTCGAGTCGGCTGCTTGGAAGTTTGGAACCTACTCGTGGTTGTGGGGTACAAGGATGCGGGGGGTTGATGATGGTAGCGGTTAAGGTGGTGGTGTGGTGGCGGTGGCGGTTACCGTCTACGCTCGGTGGGGCTAGATCGAACCCCCATGCATGGCATGCCGACGACGACGATGCCAGCCAGCTCCAACCGACCAACTTCTATTCGACGAGCTCTTCTGAACGCCCAGTTAAGCAAACTAGAATTTATCGACTCCCCCCGCGGGCCGATGCGGCGCTGCTTAGAAGAGCCTAGCTTCGGCTAGAAGTGGTGCGAAGGCAGTGCAGCATGCAGCGCGATTCGAGCACGTTATTACTGTGCAACGCAGTGCTTCGACACGTTTGTTAGTGCCAAGCAAACGTGGCCGCTAAAGAGGCCAGCTGCTGTTAAGCTAAATTATTTAGCCGCTTTAACTTCTTGTCCAAAATTATTATTGTTGTTATTATTTACATGATAACGTCTTCTGGATGACCGCTTCCAATATTGCTGCAAATATATATATATATATATATATATATATATATATATATATATATATATATACTTTAGCTCGATAGATTTATACGGCAAACCCAGTGTAACTTGTAACAACTAGAGTTCACAGGTATTAGTTCAGTCAGCGCATGCCAGATATATGATATATGTGATGTTTACAATTAATTACGCGTTTCATGAGGCGGGGGACCCGTGCATTAAAACGCATCTTCAACACAAGTTTTGAAATTGTTTCTATGTTTTTTATCTACTCCGATGACTTCAAGCGCTGATTCCCGCGAATCGGTGTGACTACAGAAAAGGCAAACAAAGCATTAGAGTTTCAGAAGCCTAGTGGAAGAAACGTCGCCTAAAAGACGCTTTAGAGCTTTTTCTAGCAAGTGCAGTGAACATTTTTAGAAGTTTTTCTGCAGTACAGCAATCGCTTGTCGCAGTGCCACTTTCTTACAGTGTGACCATGGCCACAATTTTACCTCTGACGAAGAAGATGAGAACCAACACTTTGCCTTCCACGACCGTTGGCGCTTCGCTTTTGTTAGCGGATCATAGAGGTGTTACAGCTACCAATTGTATGATACTTTAATCAAAAATGAATCAACATTTACGCTGAGCTATAGGAGTATATGTACTCGTTCATTCGATGACGGTATGATTCGTGAGTCATCTTTGACCGCGATTATATGCCCAGTACGCAAAAAAGGAGACAAATGCAATACTGCTAACAAAATACCAGTATCTCGTTTAGTCGCAGTTTGCAAGTTACTGGAGTGGGTAATATCAACGTCTATCTATAACAATGCAAACGTACAAGTGCTGATTGTCGGCGAGCTATTTGCCTATCGATTTGAACACAGTGCTGCTTTGCAGTCAGTGGGGGTGGAATCTGCATAGGCGAAGATGATTAACGAAGCGAATTCTTTCGACGTGGTATATTCGACGTTACGTTGGCACTGGAGGTAATGAAAGCCACATTCAAAGCTGGTGGCAACGCTGTAAGCATTTGAAGTTGGCAGTATGCTTTTCTAAGAGTGATAACACTTTTAGAGTACGCATAAACAGTACCTTGCAGATATAGAGCAAACCCTGTCACGAAAGGGACTGTTTTTATACAGCGTATTTGTGGATTTCCGAGCAGCGTTTGATTCAGGCTCAAGAACTCGAGTCCTGCTTAAACTCGCCGAAATCGGGGTCCCAATACGGATGCTGACATTGATGAAGGACGTGCTACAATCCAATCAGATCATCTTGGACGACGGTGTAGCAGAGCACCCAAGCATGGAACAAACGACAGGCTTTGCCCAAGGCGATAATCTCAGTCCTTTGTTTTTTTGTTTACTGGTAGCCGATTTACCAACACGTTTACAGACCCGACACCCAGCTGTCAAGATAATTATGTATGCCGACGATCTAGTACTCTACAGTAGCAGCAGATACCATCTGCAACAGGCGCTGGCCACTTTGTCGGCATACGTGAACGTAGTAGGCCTTGAATAAATATGCAGAAGACAAAAGCTATGAAGTTCAGGCACGCGGGCAGGCTGGCCGTGACCGATACACTTAGGTTAAATGGACAAGACCTGAACTATGTAAATAAGTTCACATATCTCGGTATCACAGTGACCCCCTCAGCCAAGACCTTCGCTGCACATATAGAGGAGAGGTCTCGAAAACCTTGATTGCGGCGACAACCCTTAAGAAGCCCCAGATGCTCTCAATTAAGGCAGCGCTAGCTCTATTTGATATGAAAATAGCGCCAATTGCATCATACGGGATCCAGCTTGTATGGGCAAAACTAAGCTCAACTCAACTTGGTGCTCTCGATCGTGTGAACCAGCTTATCTGAAGCGGGTGCTAGGTTTACATACGTCAGCATACAACCGCCTCACGTATTTGCTGTGCGATGCTCCACTATTCGTGGAACAGGTCAAAAAACAGTTTGCGCTTCCAGACACCCCTGCATACAACGAGTTCATACGGCGATATGAAGAGAAAATGGCAGAGATCGATCCACATTTTTATATGACAGATGCAATAGGTTAGGTCAGAATGGAAGGGCACGTGCAGGACAAACAGGCACATGACCACCCGCTTTGCTGTGCACGGTTTTCATCACCTTCTATGTCAGAAAGACGCTTGCCATGAACCCTGTGACACATGTGTTTGTAAATATTGTTATGGTATATGCGTAAGATATCATGGCAGTGAGTGTAATGCAATCCCCTCTCTAACAAAGCTGGCACTGAACGATTTTTAATATTAATATCATTACGAGACTGTAGTGATATCAATCGTACTATTGTATATTTTACCCAATCTGGTGTGTAAATAAATCATGTATAAACAGTACAACCTCACAAAGTTACACCTGGATCCTACATGGAATGAGTTCCATTGGGGACAGTAATGTCTATACTGTACTACACAGTCATTACGAGACATCGTGCGTGATAGCGCGTACAAACTATGGATTACGCAGACGACGTAAAATGTATGAGTGGATATTAAAGAATTTTAGGTACATTGCAAAGGCCAGTCAATTAATTCATGACATAGTCAAGTGGCTTTGATTTTAAATTGCCAGTTAACAAATGTGAGATAACGCATGAGCATTGGAAATGTTAGGACAATTTTATGATTGGTAACAAATGTTTGAAACCGAATCAATTCTAAAGATGTAGGCGTTTGAGCCAGTGTAGACAACGTCTTTGCGAATGACGTATTATTGAAAGACGTACTGCCCAAGGTAAAAGAGTATGGCTTTAACCTATCCAGACGTAAACCAAGTAGAGAGCGTTTTAATAAAATGTTTGCTGTACGCAAAACTCAGAGAATGAGAGGCAACAATGTCTTGCCTAAATGGTTGCAAGACCACTAACAGTTAATGACATGCTTCGTTGGGGAGAAAAGCAGATTCCTGTGTTGAATATTGGGAAATAACAAGTAAATAACGTGAATGGATTGAAGTTTCACTACCCGTGACGAGTCTCGACAACAAAGAAGACCATCCTTTGTCCAAATTTGATCAGAAATTCTCGAGCCAGAAAGATTTGTGGCTTTTTTGTCCATTCTGTGACAAATTGCGAGGTTATAAACCGTGCAGATTTTTGTTGTGAGTCCACAATAGTCGTTGTAGTGTCTTATGGAGAGATTTAGCCTTCAAGCCAAACTTAGCCTCCAAGCAATCGCAGCCGTTACACGAGCCACATCTTAGCCATCCGTTGCTGTCTTTTGACGTCCTTCACGAGGCTCGTTGTACCGATTCAAATGCCCAATTCAAAATATTCTGTATCATCCAAACACACTTCCCAGGGATGAACCTTCATCCCCAAAATCAAAGCTTGTCGAAACACTCTGGTGCACTTGATCCCCACTAGAAGTTATTCAAAAACGACTGTACGCGTGCTCTAATATTGGGTACAAGTGTTATAGCGCCGGCACGCTTGAGCTCGCATATTATCTCATACCCCAAGGGGGTTTTGTCTGGTCCCTCTTAAATGTTTTCACTCACGCACGAAATTTCGAAACTTTCCCAGGGTCTCCGTATATATATAATATATATATCTATATAATATGGGTAGCTATAACCTGTTGTAGTTATTGTCCTAGTTGACGCCGTTTGAGCAGGAATATAGCCCAAAAACAAGAAATTTATTGTTACTACGGAGCAGGCCCGGTAGTGGTCCGGTCGTACGATGGGCACTAGTTTGACCTGCAATAGCAAAGCTGCTACTTTTAATCTTATTATTATTATTATTATTATTATTATTATTATTATTATATTATTATTATTATTATTATTATTATTATTATCATAAATGAGTTAAAGTAGTAGCAAGGTATTACTATATCAGTTAGCCGATTAACTATCGCTGCAATAACGGCGTCATACGCAAGCCGTCATTGATGCTCATCACCACACCATGTTCGAAGGAAAAAAGCAACATAGGGAGGTGTGTGTCGAAATCGAACACGACAAACGAACCGAGACACACGAGGCGATCAAGCTCATTAATATCATTTTATCGTCATCGTCGTCGTCGCCGTTCTATTGCGTCGTGGTTCATTGGCTGACCATCGGTCGTGAGTCGGCATTTTCTTTCCTCCTCCCGCGTCCGTTCCCTCACCTCCCCCCCCCCACTGAAGCCCAGCTAACCCGTTCCATGGAGCTCTCCATGGAGCGGGAACACAAGAGGAAGCGGATGTCTGTCCAGCTGTGCCTTCAGAACTCAGCAATGCTGGTAGCGCGGCCTGCAGTATCGCTCCGGCCGCGTCGAATCAAATCTGGACGAACTGCGCTGACATCGCCTTTCCGCTCCTTTCTCGCGCCAGTACTGCTAACGCAACTCTATATCTGCCTGGTTGTTTGTTGTTCAGCAAAATGCTCTGCCCGTATTGACTACGCTCACCGACTGGCTGACTGACTGAATTCGTTAAATAAAACTCGTATAATACACACCTGTCTTCATGTAATGCTGTCGTTCAATATCATGTCTTGTTCGTCTCCTGTTCCTATCGGCATGAAATAGTCTAGTCGTCGTTTTCCTCAAAACGGTGCTAGGACCAACGGTGCGTCTACTAGCGTCTATTCGTTTTTTCTTTTTCACCTAGCATCTTTATTGCTGTCAATGCTGATATCGCTTTTGCTGCTGCTGTGCTGTTTGTTGTTGTTGTGGTTGTTGTTGTTGTGATTGTTATTGCTGTGGTGTTGTTGTTGTTGTTGCTGTTGTTGTTGTTGCTGTTAAAACTCATCGTGCTATGATGATGATAATGACATTATCAATATGCGGTATACCACTTGTGTCGTTTTATTACTGAGTTCGATGAGATTGCTTTAGTGTTTATTGCTCGTCGTGCTGCTGACATGGTTTACACGCTTCGCTTTCGTTATCAGCAGAAGCGCGGCACGATTAGGATCCACGGTTACAGCTGTTATCACTATCATACGTGCAGAACGATAGGAAAAGTGAAAACGTATAAGCACAATCAAATATATTATATATATATATATATATATATATATATAATTTATATATATCTATATACACTTTAAAGTAGCCCTATTATTATGTAGATTTATAGCTTAACCGAGATCGTTGTTGTTGTTGCTGGTGTTGTTTCTAGCTGGTAACGGTCATAAGCACTGTTTTGTTACCGGGAGAGCACCTGTTGTTCGATCCGCAATCAAGGCGGCAACGGTACTAGGGTTGGAATTTACTTATTGATCTATGCTTTTTACCCTTTGTCACTTCGTGTGCTTGCACAATTTCTCTACGAGCTATACCAAGCTAATCCCGCAGAAGTAATTGTAGTTGTCATTTTCGACGTTGCCGTTACTTTGGCCTTCCTCTTTTCCCCTTTCCTTCTTTATTTCGCTAGTGTCTTTATCGATAGCTCTCGGTGGCAGTTCGTGTGGTGTGATACATACGTAGCAGTTACACATACGCGCATATATATAGGCGAATCGAAATATTCGAATAAATTTCAAGAAAAAATAATACCTAATTAATCCTCCTAGGTGTTTTTTGTTTCCTTTAAAATAGCTTCCGCCCGCTGCATTATACTACCGTATTCCTACTTTTTAAAATATTTTTAAATGCGTCAACCGGAATGAGTTGAGTTGCCTGGCGAAGTGTTCTTTATTTTAAACGCCGCCCGTTTAAACTTTTTTTTATCCGTGGGGACACGAAAAGATCGCAAAGAGCCACATCAAAGAAGAGGGAGGCTGTGGAAAAATAGTAATTTTCATCAAATAAAATAATCCGAAATCAGCATCGATCTGTGCACCTGTGCGTTGTCGTGTGGAGGATCTAAAGTTGTTTGTTCGTAACCAGCGTGTGTAAGTATGACTCGTTTCCTGTCTCTTTCTTAAAACAGTTCAGGCTCTCTTCTGCTATTGCCTGAAAGTTCAATCAGACATTTTCCAACGAGCGTTGATTTTGTCCGAAAATCAACATTTTTAAAACGAACTTTGCTGTCGTCTTTGAAGCATAAACGATTGGTCAAGACTGTTGCAACTATCTATAAGACCTCTAATTTCTCAGCAATCTCCGGATAGTAGTTTGGCGA
>QVRM01005141.1:0-12500 GCA_003439945.1 Dermanyssus gallinae
CTTTTATTTGGAAACGTTATAGTTTTTGCGTATAACACGAACATTCTTTACTCATGCGTCTTGCCGATGACCAAAGCATCGCTGTGTATTGTCGCTTACAGCCAAGCAGTCTGAAAATATACACCTGAACAAAAATCCTTTCAGACCTATAAATATAGTATTCCTGATGTGTGCAATGTTGTCTAGGCTTGTCATTTCGAATGTAAACAACTTCATTATTGTTTCGTTGTTAGTTTTTTCTCTACTACGCTTGTTGTTGCTGTTGTCGTCATCGTAGACTTTGGCGCTGTCGTTATTAGTATTATTGCAAATGTAATTATTGTTAATGCGATTACACCTTAATACGAAAATACAGTCGTTGCAATTTTTTGTGTTCTAAGTTTTATATTGTTATTGTGTTTTATTTAGTGTAATCACCTTCGTTTATCTAACGTTGCTGTACACGGCTTCGTATGTCACCGCCGAATTGGTACTAAACTATTTTATTTACAGATCAAACCAAAAAACTACTTATAGTATTGTGCGTAGCATTGTTCTACGACGCGTCAAATTACCTAATCTAGCTTATATATTGCCATTAAAACTTTTCTTCCACTGGAGATCCACCTCTTCAGCAATCATGAAACAGCCATAATGAGAAGAGCAGCTAATATAAGAGAGCGTTAGATCACGTCAGAGTATTCTAAACGCCGTTAAAACGCTGTTGCCTTTGTTTAGGAACGAACGAAGTCTTGGTGTAAAAACATATATATTCGCGAGATCCGCACTTTGACGTGCTAAAACACTACAGGCTCTAAAACAGTTATAATGTATGGCTTCTATGCTACCCTGACAGGCGCCCCGCCGTAGTGACGTTGATGCAATGGTTTGTCTCCCGGTCTACGACGAACGCCGCTTTTCTCTCTTAGAAGTTTTAGACTCATTCTCCGCCAAGCTTACGGGGCGGCCTTCAGGTTACCTTCTTGATAAAGTGGCGCCGCAGAACTAAGAACCCAGGCGTCTATGCGGGACGACGACCAAAATGCAACTTTTGGTCGTGTGAGGCCTGCCCGGGACGGGGTCCTACGCAACGTCTTGCCCTCCGACGCTGTAGGTCTCGTACTTGATAACGTATCTCGACGTGTGTCGGTGTCTATGCGTTAGCTTTTCAGTGCGCCATGCACATGTAGCTGATGCGTTCTTGGGTGATTGCTAGGGCTTTCAGGGCGGTGCTGCCTACAATGCGCTCGGAACGCGGGACCGTGCGCTTAGACAGCCAGCAGGCATCCACAACACCGTCGCAGTGCACTAAGCTTAAGGAAGTTCTATTACGTATCTGAAGCAGTCCGGTTTGCTCCGAAAGGACAGACGCCGCCCTCGTCGAACTACTCTTAGTTCCGTTCGACAAGAACCAGGCCGACCCTGGCACTTTGTCTCTATTGTCGGCTTTTGAGCGACCTACGTTTACAATGCGAGGCGACTACAAAGCCCGAGAAATAACGGCAAGGCCAAATGGAAGGTATTTGTACTCATATAGAGGGAGGAGGGCAGTGGAGGAGATGGTACCCGTAGACTCAACATAAGTGGGCTATTCGTGTTTCGGCTAAGGATTTGTTGGCCATGTCAGGCGCAGGCGAGTGAGCTATAGAGGCGCGTTTTAGGCAAATCAATTTCCGCATTTGCCTCGCAAAGATGTTGCGTGTAACACAGAGTTGGCGGTCGGTCAAGGGTGGGCGACTTCTTAGCCTAATCAGGCAGATATCGGAAAACCAGTCTAGTTGAGTCCATGTAGAGAAAACAAAGTTCTGATTTTCCACCAAATTACAAATGTTGTGTGAAACTGGGCTAATTGTGGCGTTTCAAAAAGCCACGCATTAGCTTTCATACGATAACTTGCGGCGTTTGCCGTATTGGCGTTCTATTAAAGAGCATTTTCAAACTTCTATAAGGAATGTTGCAACCTTTCATAGAGATTATGAGTATTATTACGGAGTGCCCTAAACTTGAATTGACACCTTAGCGTAGAAAATAGGAGAGGTTACTTGAGAGTATATACGTTCCTAAAAAAAGAAAAAAAACGATTACATGTACCTTATTCTTTAAGACAAAATTATGCTTACCGACACAGTCAATCGCGTGTCTGTTGGGCTGGAACGGTTTATGGGATGGTTACTAAACGAGTTTTTTTCTTAATAAAATTGCTTCTACAAGGTTTACTTGATAAATGTAGTGTCGTAAACTTAGCAGAGGCTAATCCACAATACTGATATTTAACAGACACCCTAGCAAGCATTTACCTAACCTGGCGACACAAGGAACAAAAGTGGCTTTAATAAAACTTTTGTAACAAATCTATGATTCTTAAAGTTTTGTTTATACTTCACTCACTTCTGTTCGCTTTTATTCTTTCGAAAAGTATTAGCATGCTTCTAGATAATAAGATATCTTTTCATAGGCACATAAAGTGCCCATTCACAACTGGAATGAAAAAAAAAACATACCTCACCGTTCTCAATCGTTGGACTAAGAATTGACTTTATTGTGAGAGATTAGTCCCCTAATAGAAGCCGTTTGCTACGCAGCCCTTTTTACAGTTTAGGACAACAGCGTATGACGTGAATATGTACACTGTGCAATTAATAAATAAGGATAATAATGCATCTTCATATCACAGATACGGAATCGATAAACTGGAGATTTCGCAACGGTTAGAAAACTTCCTGTCTTCTCAACCAAACGAGGAACGCATTCGTACCGGTAAAATTTAACATCCGCCCATGCCCCCGCTTATTTCACCACTGAGGCAGCCGAAAGAGACCTGTGCACGTCAAGCCATTTCGAAGTTCGTAATGATGGTGCTTCAAACTCCTCCGTCATACAGTTGTAATACTATATATATATATATATATATATATATATATATATAGGCGGCACAGATGTCTCAACTAATGGTGAATAACCATCCACGCCCATTGTAAGAGCAGTTTTGGAACCGGACGGGCACCCAGCCAGTTCCAACCCCGCCCGATATCGATCGAGTCTATTATTTCACTCACACATATGTATATATATATATATATATATATATATATATCGGCTGATGCTTTCGCGTCACAGCAATTCAGCACATGCTTCTGCATGCAGCAATGTAAAACGAAATCTGCGGTAAACTTCCTTCTATAAACAACGAGTACAGAATTAAGAATACAACACGCAGTTTGGCAAAGGGGGCAAATGTTATCGCAATGACTGACGCAAGATTAGCAAGGTTGTTAGGAAGTAGAACTGGTAGCCGAGCGGTATCTGATACTACAATCAATTGAGCCCTTATGCGAATCGCTGCTGCACGTGGTAGATAGGTACGTTCAAACGTTTAGCGACATCACAAATATTTAGTTATTTAATAGTAATAATAGCTTTAATAATAATAGTGTCACTAGAAGACTTCATATGCACAAAAACTCGTTTTTTTGCAAGGAAAAAAAAACCATTGTCACCGAAAGAAACACAGGAACAGTAAAACATTGAACTCATTATTGGAAAATAATTTTGCCAGTTAGCAATCAAGCAAATTCGCTTGGAGTACGACCGACAACAGTATATCGTTGAAGTCGTCCTTTACATATGTGTATAAGTTACTGTGCTCTTTTTTCACCTTAAGGTTTAGTTGAGTCACATCATTCTTCTTTCGCCTACATACATATACATGCTTGTATGTACAAAAATATATGTATACTACACGGAGGACTGCCTTAGTTCTATGTACAGGTATCGGCGGTCCACAGCGAGCCTAGCCTATGACCTCCGGCCCATGACCGTGCAGTCATTGAGATCACCGTGCGCTCCTGCATATATGCAGCAGTATATTACTGCCGCTGTGCCTCGTAGATGCGATTTTAAGTGAGGAATCTTCCTACTCGTCCATGGACGCCTGATTTCGCGGCTCTGCGGGCTCCGTCAATCCGGTGTGGCCCTCTGACTAACAACAATCGAATGCTATTCCGAGCCTTCGTTCGGGCGACTCCTCGACCCAGGTAGCACCAACGACGGACAATGTTGACTTGATTGTGGACCATTGTCCACTGTCTGCGTTTGGCAAGCGGTCGTGTAATGACATGGACGCCTTCCATTTGAGAGCGTGTGACAGTCGTACTGTGTTGTCACCCTAATCGAATCCCGATATCCTGGCAACGTACAGGGTCTATGAGTGGGACGCGCTAGCAGCCCACCACCACACCGTGCCGTGGCAATGATAGCTCCACTTGGGGGGCTCCCTGTCTTTCTCCACGCCCGTTCGGTGGGCTCGTGGACGAACTTCTGCGATTCCAAGTCGAAAACCCCCGACTGTGTGTGGTTTGTTGTGCTCAGAACAGTCCGACAAAAGCGGCGTGCATTATCCCGCATCGGTCTAGTGTTGAGCGTTCGAGCCGGGATGGTGAGTGGGCGGCACGTGCACAGTGGCGGTGTTCGACGTGGCGTAGTACTGCGAGTTGAGAATCTGAAGAAGCGCGTCGTGGCTCATGTCGTACAGCTGGCTGACGTGGATGCCGAGTATCGCCGCCACGTTGTTCATGTCGAGTCCGAACGACCTCAGCAGGTCGGTGAACTCGAGCTCCTCGCCCGTGAACGGATTGCGCAGCCGAGGACACTTCGAGTTGCACTGCGGCCACGAGCACTCGTCGACGAGCCGATGCTGGCAGAGATCGGCGTGCAGCCGCCATCGATGCTGCAGATGGCCATCTTCGAGCGTGCGTGACGCCAGCGAGCTGAGGTCAGCCGGTGACCAGCCGGTGTTTCTGCTCGAACTGCTCCCGCCGCCGCCAGATGGCCCGCCAGACCACGCTGCGTCGCCGCTGGAGGAGGCGGACATGCCCCGGCGAACGGCGGACTGCTGCCCGCCATTGCCGCTCGCTGTTCCCAGCGTACCCTCCGACGGCAGATTAAAGATGTCGCTCGCCGACAACGGACTGTAGACGGGAGAACGTTCGGTTGCCTTGCGTCGTCGGCCGCGACCGCTTCGACCTCCGGCGCCGCCTCCGCCGCTTTCTCTTCCTCCAGAGCCTTTGCGGTTCTTGCGCATGCGACGTCGTCGAATTCGAGCCCGTTCGCTACTGCGTCAGGAGAGAATCAAACGATAACACCACGGCACCCACAACGGAACGGCCAAATAGCAAAAAAGGTTAGCGTCTAATAAGCTTTAGCTGGCAGTGTGTACATACATGAAGGAACATACACGCAAAGTCTCATAGGGCACTCGCCACTTCTCCTGATGGCCCATAGCACTGTTCTATGGAGATCTGGGCCATCAGTGAGTGAAGTTTAAGGGGGGAGGTGCGTTTAGTGGGTATGGGTCTCAGCGGCGTAACATCCATCCGCTGGGGTCGAGTCCCACACAGCTCGAGGCGGAAACTCCTTCTCGTAGCAGTAGTGCGTAACTGCATTTAACCCTCCTCCATAAAAAAAAGTCTCATGAACAACACTTGATTGGATCTACTAATATTGGTAGTTTTACTACTACTGAAAGAAAAATACTCTCTGGGCGGACTCTCAGCCATGATTTAACGTCCATGGGACTGCTTTTTGCATTGCTTCATAAGTTTGACTACTACTACTTCTATTATTATTATTATTATTGTTATTATTATTATTAGTACTATAACCAGAACAAAATGCACCAGTGCCTTCTATATTTTAGTTTTATCAATATCTTTAAAAAAACGATGCAGCGATCATCATTTTAGTTTGCTCGAGCTATAACTTCCCTACGACGGAAGTTCCTAATAAAACAATATATAAGTGTATCGCACCGCTTGCGGAACTCGCGGTGCGGAACACTACTGATTGGCCAGTTTTCTGATAAAATAGGATTGAGCATGGCTCACTCAGAACTTAGGAAACCGCAACCGACGTAGCAGGTTATGCTATCACAAGTTGAACATCTGATCTGTCTGCTAACAGCTCTACAACGTACAATAATAGTATTGTAATTCATCCATTCTAGAAGGGTATACAAAAATTCAGCTACCCTAGAAAACCCTGGATTGCTCGGATACGCAATTCTATAACGCATAGGTGTCGCTTACGTACATGTTGTGACACTGTGCTATGCAACCCGATTCATTTGTGTCTATGACCTACCCAGTATGCTGCTGCTGTTGTTGTTGTTGTTGTTGTTGCCGCTGTTGCCGTTGCAGTTGTTGTTTCTGTTTTTGTTTGTGCTTCTGTTGCTGAAGTGACGTCCGCGACTGTTGTGCGATTGAAGTCGAACTCAAATGGGCAGACTCGCCAGCAGCAGCCTCAGATGTTCTTCGAACATTGTCATACATTTGATGGTCATGGTGATGAGCGTGGTGATTGTGCTCGTGCGGCTGCATCTCCCAGCAACGGAGCGCCTGCGGAAGACTCACGTCTCGGATGCGGACCCGAGTCCAGTCCCGGTTAGTCAAGACACTGTGCGACACGCACGACGCCAGAAACAGCGCTCTACGAAACGCCACCGCATCCACATCACAAACGACAACGGCGACCAAGAGATGACAGACAACTGATATTATTAGCCTGATGAAATAACATTAGCACCATATATATATATATATATATATATATATATATATATACATGTATATAGTATGAGGCGGGTTCAAGTGAAAAGGTACAAAATGTCGTAACAACTGAGTCGAGCCCGGTGGCGTGGTGCAGTATTAGCCTGCGCTTCGCGAACGGAGGACTACGCTAGATAGGTGCGCGGGTTCGAGCCCCATCGTTGCGCATTTGTATTTATGGGGGTCCGTCTATGAAGCAATGCGAAAAGCAGTCCCATGGACGTTAAATCTTGGCTAAGGGTCAGCCCGAAAAGTTTATATATAACAACTGAGTCGGTTGAAATTTGTGTGCGGCGTTTTGGGACGACAACCGTGAAGCGACCAAATGACCGCAAATGTAGTGTCCGCCCTGCTTGTGCGAAAACGACAGAGGAGAGAAGCAGGCAGGCGGCAGTTATGTGTCTCGTCCAATTAACGCGGCAGAGCGTGTGAGGATATCATAGCCTGTGCGCGCGCACTGGGCTCCGAAGAAGCTCAGCGACCCGCGAGAGGAACTGCGTATGGATGGGGCTAGTAGTACTACCACAACTGTTTAGGTGCCATGAGGAATCCGCTTTTGGAGTGGATCGTCACTGGTGACAAGAGTTGGTGGCAGCATAGTCTAACGGAAATGTATACAAGATTGCTTAAAATGAAATTTGCATATTCACACTTCTATGTTCTAAGAAATTTTTGCGCGTGCTAGCACGGATGTTTGCCCTATGTATATATATATATATATATATATATATATATATATATATTTGTTTTTAAAATATTTTTTTTATTTTGCTTTAAATTATTTTTATTTTCCGTATAATACATTTGGTATATGTTACACACATCACAATATATGTATATATATACATATAGGTAATGACGTGTGATATTGTGACACAATATAACGTTTGGATATAAATAAAGGGCGTTTTTTCGGGCTGATTGGCGTAGAACAGGACTCTCCGCCTTTCAGCCATTCTACGCAGGAAGACAACTTACGTGACGTTCTCAAGCGATTGTTTGAGCTTCTCGCCGTTTTTGTGAATGTACTCCCATTGCGGCCGCGACACGGGCGCCCCGACATTGTCAATCGTCATCTGGGCCTCGTCAAACAGCCACTGAACGACGAATGTTGGTGCTGAAACACGCCAATGCGCTACACTTATCAGTCACGGATTGATCGATTTTTCTCTCACAGCCTCAAGCAGTTTTTTGCATACTACATTAAGCGTTACCTTATAGTTTAAAGTATCGCAAAAACAAAACTAGAACACAGTTGGAGTACGCAGACTACTATAATAGTGATATTTAATATATAATAATAATGTGATAGTTATTTTTTTTAATAGTGATATTTATCTATATATAGGGCGAGTCGGCAACTTATTATACTTTAGATTTTGCCGCCAGACCGAAACCATCAAGAACTTCCAGTTTGTTTTGCTTAGACGCGCCATTCATCAGCTACCCAGAAACTAGATTTCGCGCAATTGGTGGCCATGTTTGTTGTTTTAGCTTGGTTCAAATATAGTTAAGAAAACCAGGTTTTGTGACTTCAAAGGAACTGAAAATGGAGGAGCAACGACTCTGGAAAACTAAGTCATATGTTTTAAAATGGTGGAAATAAAATAATAACATTTCGAAACCATAGAAGAAATAAAAAAATGGCGGAAGCCGCTCAAATCGATTCTGAAAAATGCATTTAAAAATGTTTTCTAAAAGTGGGATAGAATGTGGCATGACTGCATTGCGGTGGGCGGGAGCTATTATGAAGGAAACAAATACATTTTTGAAGAATAAAAACTATTATTTTTTATGATACTTACTCCTAAGCGTCGGGTAGATCCGATATCCGAAATAGCACTTCCAATGTTCGTCCTTTGAGAGGTCCTGAGTGCATCTCTCTGGTAACATACCGTTCCAGAACCTGAAAGGAGATCAACTGTTTACCACTCATGTTGTTTTGTTTGTTACATGGTCGTAAAAACCGGCTACAAGTTTCGGAGCAGTAATATATTCGGTGTATAATACTCCAATCGCATGACCTGCAAGAATGCGACTTGTATACTACAATTATAGCACAATGTGAATGATGTTTGTAAAGGCATGAACTCACTTATCAGCCAAAGGCTGTTCAAAGTGTTTTGATTTTATCTAAACAGCAAAATAATTTCAAAACGGAGTCTCCAACGTCGCTTTGACGATTTGCCAACAACACAATATAACTTCAAGCGTTTTACCCCACTATATATATATATATTATATATATATATATATATATATATATATATATTATATATATATATGAATCATTCTTGGCAATACATATATATTTTTTGTTATGATAAATGAATCATCCCTGACAAAAACCAACTGGGACCGCTGCCAACTGGCCAATCACAGCGCAACGTACTTGAGGCCGTTCTGTATCGAAGTGACGACGTTGCAGTTATGCACGTCGCTGCAGAGGTGCTGTTCCTCGTACGGCTCGTTGTCAAGAAACCAGCCCGAGTCGGCTATACCGCGAACTCGGGCGCGGCTCCCGGCAGCTCGCAGCTGTTCGGCTACGCGGTCGACGTTCAGGAACACGCCGGCGCCTCCCGCCGAACTTCCGGCGAGAAACACGAGCCTCGCCGACTGAAGGCCGCCGCGCTGATCGAGCAGGTCCTCGATCACCTTCCGCACGATGACGGCGCCCATAAACGAGAACTCGCCCTGTCGAAACGCCACATGCGCGCCACTCCAGCCATCGCTCGAACAGTACGGAATATAGCTGCAACCAACGAACAATAAACAACGCCACCTATGAGCTACGTTGTGCACGACATGTACATATATATATATATATTTTTTTTTAAGCCGACCTCTTATGCATGTAGCTATCTACATTATTGCATGTCGTATCCTACGCGGCTGATTCTTTACAATGTTGTGAGGAGATTGTCATCGCATTCATAACCGAACAATACTCTCTCTCTCTCTCTCTCTCTATATATATATATATATATATATATATATATATATAAGCATTGGCTAATAGATATATATTCTAGCTCTCTTTAGTGCTTGCTGCTGTGCTACTGAGTACACAACCCAACCACCACATGCTGATGGCACACAGTATTTATGGCTCCAGCGGCTACACGAATAAGATATAAGAGTCAGAATTTCCTCTGTGTGCGTGTACGTGTGTGACCCCCGGAACTATTGGTGCCAATGATTGTTGACAGATAACTATTTCGATTAACCTCTTCGTGGACTCATCAAGTATCGAGGTTGCGGTGCTTGTGCAAACAGAGCGCAAAGCAGAGTGTGTTCTAAACGGTGGATTGATGAAGCATGCTCAAAGCGTGTGAGCGACAACATCCACGACGATAACGGCAAGAACAATAATCAGCAATAACAACAACAACAATACTCAGAAACGACCGCAACAGCAATAACAGCTTTGCGGTAACGTTATTTGCATCAGTAACAGCATCGGTATCAGTAGTAGTAGTAGTAGTAGTTAAACAAACAAGTAATAGAAGCAAAAGTACGACGAAACTCGTGGATCATTATAGATGGTTCTAACATGTATTTAATGCAAAACAAAATAAACAATTGTACGAGACGAAAGTTGTTGATCGATATATATATATATATATATATATATATATATATATATATACATATATATATATATACATATATAAGCTTATAGGATGAAGCAAGTGAGCAAGCAGGCAAAGAAACGCTAACAAATAGCAATCACTTGGGAAGCAGAGTGGGATTTCATGGAAGAACGGTTGTTACCTGGAGGTTTCTTACAATGGGAATGGGGGAGCAGGCTCAACATGAGAAACAAAACAAAAAACTGGCCTAAGATATCTAGTTTTGAAGTGAACGAACGCTTGACAACAAATGGCAAAAGCAGTCGAGAGGGGAAATGTGTATGACCGACTTGTTTTTTGACAGCCGTGCGGTAACAAGGACAGCAGCATCAGCAACAACAACAACAACAACAACAACAACAGCAGCAACAACAACAACAACGGCAGCAGCAGCTACAATAACAAAGGTGGCACCAAGAGCAACAACAACAACAACAACAACAAGGAACAACTACCGCCACCACCTGCGCGGTGTTGCGTGCACAAACTGCATTTTCCAGTTACCCCTACGAAGAAAGCCGATGTATGTAGCAGTTCTTGTAGTAGCGGCTGTTATTGTTGTTGATGACGTTATTGTCGTTGTTGTTACCAATCGTGTTACCATTGTTGTTGTCGTTGTCGTCGTTGTCGTTGTCGCTGTCGTTGTTGTCGTTGTCGCTGTCGTGGGTGTTGTCGTTGTTGTTGTTGGTGGTGGTGTTGTTGTTGTCGTTGTTGTTGTTGTTGTTGTTGGTGGTGGTGTTGTTGTTGTCGTTGTTGTCGTGGGTGTTTTTGTTGTGATGTCGGATTGTGAACGTTCACGTAAGAACTGTACTGTAGCTGAGTGGCAGGTCGGCTCGGCTCAGCTTTGCTCAGCTGCCGGACTGTATGACAGACAGACAAACTGACAGACTGACTGCCTTAGTAGTGACGGATGACCATGACAAGACAACAGACGTAAACCACAGCAACGCAGTCTACATTGGCGTCGGCGGCGGCCAGGAAAGGCCGTACTGGTCAATGATGACATCAGCAACAACAACAACAACAACAACAACAACAAAAACAACGGCGGCAAAACATCAAAGCCGCTTGGCGGGAGAACAGCCAGCAGCAGCAGCAACAGCAAAGGAGTGGCAGCGCCAGCGGCAGCCGGGGATGTGGGGGCAGGAGGAGGAGAAGGAGAGAAAGGGGCCGGGGGCAAATCGCCAACAGTCAGCTGCGAAAGACAGAGAAAGGCAATCCGCGCGTGTTCCGCGGCCGGGAACGGGCTGACAGCCGGCGACCGAGCGGGCGAATGCGCGCACAGTAACGAGAGAGGGATATATATATATATAGAGAGAGAGAGAGAGAGATAGAGAGAGGGGGGGAGATAAACGGAGGTCAAAAGACACGAAGAGTAAGTGGGGAAAGAAAGAGGGAGAGAGAGTGTGATATGAGAGGACGCATGCGGATATGCACTAAAGGGATGCGCTTGTTTAAGGACTACTGCCGTGAAGTCTTTCTGTTGCTGCTGCTCAGCGTGATGATGATGAGGACGATGGTGGTCGCACGATAATGGTGATGCTGGGGGTTTGAGGGCGCGGTCATGATGATGATGATGATGATAATAATAATAATAATAATAATAATAATAATAATAATAATAATAATAATAATAATAATAATAATAATAATAATAATAATAATAATCTTTATAAAACGATGAAGGTTGTTGATGTTGGAGATCGGGCTGAAGGTGATGAAGGAATACGAAATCAATCTGGGTAGGTAAGTCACAGGGCTGGATGAACTGAATCTAGTTGAACTGGAGCTTGAAATGGAACAAGCTCAAACTATAACAATTTAACTTAGGTATAGTTGAAGTCGCTGTGACAGCAGCGCGAATCCTAGTACCGAGGTCTAAAGCAGTAGCGGAGTCGTACAAAGTCATTTGGCTGGCTTCCAAGTTACGCCGAGTAGCAAGAAACGGAGAGAAAATAGAAAAGAAGAAAGAGCAGGAATTGCACTTTGAAATTCCCTTACCAGCAGCACATAGCATATCTTACGGCTGCTTATCCGAAGCTGAAAAAACTAAAAGCTAAAAAACGACACAGCGGCAGATGAGGTCGAAGTAGGCCGATACCCTACTAGATAATTGGCTGGAGAAGTTCCCACGAGGGCCGAGATCGATTCCACTGCTGAGGCGCTGAGGGCAGCTCCGGCAATGCCGTGAGGGCTGCCGTCCTCAGCACCCTCATGGTCTTCAATATTATCATTATCATCGTCATCATTATCAGCACAAGTCCCATCATTATCATCATCATCATCA